>JAWZYV010012548.1:0-408309 GCA_038373885.1 Cheiracanthium punctorium | reverse complement strand
TCAACTTTTTGAACAAGGGATGATTTCATTTAAAATCATTATGTATAAAAATTGAAATGTCAACATCCTACTTGGCCATATTAAAATATTTTGTGGAATTGAGGTTCGATACTCGCGAATAAAGGCTAGGAAAAATAAATAACGTTTTACAACTGATAGCGTAAATGCCGTCCCAAAAACGGGACGCTAGGCATAAATGGGTTAAGGTGGATTCATACCTGCCGCGCCGCACCGCAACCATGCCGTACTGTTTTGCCGTTTTGGACCGTTGGCTGTCGCGCGGCGAGCTTCCGGTTGCCGCAAGTAAATGCACTTTAATTGGCTGTAGCTCTGTTGTGTCTTCTGTAATTGGCTGTAGCTTTGCGCGCGCTGGCGGAATATCTGGGGCTCTATTCTGCCACGTGCGTTTAAGCGAACGTTCGGATGTGTGACATCATATTGACGTCATTCGTAACCATCTACCGTATGTTGGTATTCTTCAAGGTACGGTAGAGCTTTAGGTGCGGATTCTAACTTCCGTATGTTTACATTCTAGCATACGTTTCAACCCGCCAAGAAAATCGTGGCGTTAGAGAATCCGTAACGCTGAAAATGCTTCAAATCAAAAGGGCGGCAGCTGCTTTGCAGAATTTCATCAGCGTGATAGAAGAGCGCGAAGAGGCATGAAGGGATAGGATATTATATTAATAGGATGAAAAATATTTGGACTATATTCCGTATACGGTGCTTTGTTTACATGTCAATGGTTTGTTTACAAATCATTGGCGAACAATCTGACGCGAAAGTGAGCGATGCACCGCCAACTGCCGGTGGTAGTTGTGACTGGCAACCATAAAGAATACGTGTTTCGTCAGGTTTGGGAATTTGAAATTGTTTGCGTTATTGATGGAAGGGAATGAAATGTGTTATGTTAATATAAGAAAAGAATTTGTGGGTGTTTGTTAGAAATATAGTACGTTATAAGCCGGTGGGTGTTGGGGACATTTCTGAGCGGTTATTTACCAAAAAAATAGAGGTAAGTGTTCTTTTTTAACGAATCTTTCGATGTTTAAGGTTTTTAATGTGAATTTTAAATTGATATTTGAAGTGTTTATGTTTTCGTAAGTGCTATTTACGTGCTATTCTAATCATACTGACTTTATAAGAGGTGTACAACTAGGTTGTTTAATCCACCGATGTTTTTTTGAGTTGAAAACGGGCCAGTGTTTGCCCAGTTTACATTAGCTGTACAACTAGGTTGCTTAGTTCACTGTTGTTGTTTTTTTTTAGTTAAAAACGGTCCACTGGTTGCGTAGTTTACATAGCTGTACAACTAGGTTGCTGAATCCACTGAGGTTTTTTTAGTAAAAAACGGTCCACTGGTTGCATAGTTTACATAGCTGTACAACTAGGTTGCTGAATCCACTGAGGTTTTTTTAAGTAAAAAACGGTCCACTGGTTGCATAGTTTACATAGCTGTACAACTAGGTTGCTGAATCCACTGAGGTTTTTTTAGTTAAAAACGGTCCACTGGTTGCATAGTTTACATAGCTGCACAGCTAGGTTGCTGAATCCACTGAGGTTTTTTTAGTTAAAAACGGGCCACTGGTTGCCTAGTTTAGATAGCTGTACAGCTAGGTTGCTGAATCCACTGAGGTTTTTTTTAGTTAAAAACGGACCACTGATTGCCTAGTTTAGATAGCTGTACAACTAGGTTGCTGAATCCACTGAGGTTTTTTTAGTTAAAAACGGTCCACTGGTTGCTCATTTTTAGTGGAATATATGTGCAATTTTAATGTGCTGATAGTGGAAAATGGTTGGCGACAGTCGCTGGAGCTTGGCGGCCGCCAAGCTCCAGCGACTGTCGCCATGTTTACATGGGGTGCGCACCGGCTTGTATGATTTTACCAAATATTTTAACATAGGAAGAGGGAAATTTTACAAGATAACAACTCATTAATTTTTACTTCAAAGGTATTGAAAATTGCTATTCGGTGTTAAAATGAGCTAAATTTTTAGAAATACGAAGTGAAATATAGCTGCTGCCATTGTAAAAATTAAGTAGGTGCGTCTTTAAATATGATGGCTCCTTACGCATACTTTAAATTAAAGTGTACGTCAGGCTAGTAGCCAGCGAGGGATAAAATTACGGGCAGTGCCCTCCCAGAAAAGAATCCCCCCCCCCGTAAATTAAACGCTTATCCCGAATTCGAAAAATTGACAGAAAAGTGATTTTAATAAATGAAAGAATCAGTTTGAAAAAATTAAACATTTTTAAAATCTTGTTTTACCACTACTGAAGTACATACGACAGATTGTGCATTTTCAGCATACTTTTAAAACTCAAGTCGTTTTCTCACTGCCGTATTCGAGAGGGAGGCGAAGGGCGCCCTCAGAAAATGTAAAATAATTATAAAAATCAGCTATTTTAAAACATTTATATTAACTATTCTAAAAAAAAAATTAAAATCCCCCCCCCCTCTCCCGAAGTATAAACCTATGTGCGTCGCTGATTTTGGTGACCGGTTTGCCAACATACCAATCTTCTAGATTGCTTTTACAGTATATCATATTTGTATTATTTCTAGTGTTAAAAAATACTACAAATTAAATATTGAGTGCTTAATACATTTTGTCATGTGAAATATAAAATTTGCTGAAGAATGCTTATGATTTTGGTTTGTCTGTCTGTCCGTCCGTTCTCTAACTGATGTAAATACAGAGGATGTTTACACTTTTTTAAGCGTTTTGAGGCCGGATATAGTTTATATGCTTAAAATATGACTATTTTTTAAATGTTCAATCCGATAGCCCTTTTTCTTGACCAGAAATCTACATCGTGATTCCATGATAGATGGGCATTTATAAAAATTTCCATTTTTTTTTATTTCACTTTCACAATTTTCTAGAATCATAGTATATTTGGGCGCTCCTGTAAAGGAACTACAAATAATAGAGGCGCTATGAAGAGCTCTGCTTTGTAATTCTTAATAACAAATAACAATTTTGTTCCATTTGACCATTTGATTGATCGGTTTTGCAATTAAGTCAAAGCTACACTAGAGCTATCTGTAAAGGGGGTTGGTTTGTCTTGGGTGAAAAGCTTTTTAGGAGGTTCAAATGCGTATTCACGTTACATCTGGAGAAACCGCCCAAGACTCAAGACAGTTAGTTCGACAGCCACGCGGTAGGCCAGAACCCTGGACTTATACACTTCAGCCATCTACTATGCTTAGTGTCTTATCCATTTGGCCATAGTCGGCTTTTCTTTTGTTTGAAATAGCCGAATGTCCCTAAAATAAGCTTTAAAGAATGACTGCCCATAGAGCAAAATGTATTCATTTATTTTGAGTGCTCTATGAATTCTACATACACGATTTTCAATACCGTACATGGCGCAGTGCATAGGGATAACATATAGAACTTCGTAGTGGTCGATGAATATTTACGGCTGCTAGCACACGGACAGACGGATAGAACAGATTGACAGAACTGAAATTATAATCACGGTAAAATCATACAAGCCGGTGCCCACCCCATGTAAACATGGCGACAGTCGCTGGAGCTTGGCGGTCGCCAAGCTCCAGCGACTGTCGCCATGTTTACTAGTCATTCTAGGCAACCAGTGGTCCGTTTTTAACTAAAAAAACCCCAGTGGATTCAGCAACCTAGTTGTACAGCTATCTAAACTAGGCAACCAGTGGTCTGTTTTTAACTAAAAAAACCTCAGTGGATTCAGCAACCTAGTTGTACAGCTATCTAAACTAGGCAACCAGTGGTCCGTTTTTAACTAAAAAAACCTCAGTGGATTCAGCAACCTAGCTGTACAGCTATCTAAACTAGGCAACCAGTGGCCCGTTTTTAACTAAAAAAACCTCAGTGGATTCAGCAACCTAGCTGTACAGCTATGTAAACTATGCAACCAGTGGACCGTTTTTAACTAAAAAAACCTCAGTGGATTCAGCAACCTAGCTGTACAGCTATGTAAACTATGCAACCAGTGGACCGTTTTTTACTAAAAAAACCTCAGTGGATTCAGCAACCTAGTGGTACAGCTATGTAAACTATGCAACCAGTGGACCGTTTTTTAACTAAAAAAACCTCAGCGGATTCAGCAACCTAGTTGTACAGCTATGTAAACTATGCAACCAGTGGACCGTTTTTAACTAAAAAAAAAACAACAGTGAACTAAGCAACCTAGTTGTACAGCTAATGTAAACTGGGCAAACACTGGCCCGTTTTCAACTCAAAAAAACATCGGTGGATTAAACAACCTAGTTGTACACCTCTTATAAAGTCAGTATGATTAGAATAGCACGTAAATAGCACTTACGAAAACATAAACACTTCAAATATCAATTTTAAAATTCCCATTAAAAACCTTAAACATTGCAAAGATTCGTTAAAAAAAGAGCACTTACCTCTATTTTTTTTTTTTTTTTTTTAATAACCGCTCAGAAATGTCCCCAACACCCGCCGGCTTATAACGTACTATATTTCTAACAAACACACACAAATTCTTTTCTTATATTAACATAACACATTTCATTCCCTTCCATCAATAACGCAAACAATTTCAAATTCCCAAACCTGACGAAACACGTATTCTTTATGGTTGCCAGTCACAACTACCACCGGCAGTTGGCGGTGCATCGCTCACTCTCGCGTCAGATTGTTCGCCAATGATTTGTAAACAAACCATTGATATGTAAACAAGGCACCGTATACGGAATATAGTCCATAATCACTTCTCAGCTTTGTTGGAAAGCGTTAAAACATTTTAGAATCACTAACAATAGTTAAGATAATACGGAAATTTTATAATGAAAATTAAGTCAACCACAAAAACTTGCACGTGTTCAGGACTTTTTGCCTGCATTGTAATTTTATTAACATACGCGATTAAATTAGTAAAAACAATAAAGTAAATGAAATAGCCAGAGATGTGCTTTCGTAACACTTTAAGGATCTCCGAGGCGGGAAGGGCGGAGAAAAAAACAATTGAAAATACATAGCCATCCTGGGATACTGCCTCCATCTAGTCGAATCGCCTGGCTACAGGCCTGTCATTCGTAAGCGATTGGTATATACAACATTCCTCTTCGAAATTGCAAGTGCCTTTTTTTCCGGATTTGTACAATAGGTGTATTTCATGTTATTTAAAATTACTTATTTGTATAATGCAGTTTAACAGAACGTTATTATCACCTTCAAAAATGTTCTATATTTATAACATAAATGAACCGTTTATAGATGTTTTTTTCTTTTCTTTTTTTTTTTTTTTGCTCTTGTTGTTAATCTCACATTCATCAAACTTCGCTAACTGAAAATTCGTTTCTAAAGGAAGTTTTAACAGTTTTCAAAGCAGGTAACTAAAGTTCGAACTTCAGTGTTATCCAAATACATTTTCACTCAAGAATAATGCTAATGATCTACATTTACATTAAGAGAAAATTAAAAGTTCAAAAGATTTTGAGCAATCAGAAAAACTAAGACAACAGCCTCAACGACAACAGAAAATATCTTTCATAAAATGACAGACGAATTTCACGATTAACTATTAAACTAAACTTTTATCCTTAAATTAAAAATATATTGATTTGCCTTGGGGGGGGGGAAATATGACATAAGTTTGTATTTACAAAAATGTAACTTTTTATAAATAAAAGAGATGATTTTTTTCTTAAACAAGACTTATTATCTTTGTATTTTAATCAATTTAATTATTAATTGACAGTAATGAAATCACTTACCTAGAGTTTACTTTTAACTGCAAGGTTCTTTAATCTATAATATATATAACTAAGTAGCCACACACCAGCAGAATTCCAAACATGAAGCAGAATTAAATTAATATCTGCTCCAACGATCAGAATCCAGCTAGTAAATACTACACCATACACATGCAGTTGCGAATTTCTAAGTAGGCTAACAAGGCTATAACCTACAAAGACAGTAAAGTAGACGATGCTTTGGTTCTGCCTATAGGTAGCCCTTTTGTTCAAGCAGCAAATTTATGAATTCGTCTCTGACACCGAATGTTCCTACCTATGAAAGAATTTTAATAAAAAAAGATTATCTAGCTTAACTAAGCACACATTATATAATACTGAAAAACAACATGCTACATGACACTTATGTTTTAGTCCTTTAAAAATATGTTTAGAAAATAAAATTTAAGAATTCTACTATATAGCTTATCTTACAAATAATGAAGAGATGAGAAACATACATACTATGGTACTTGAACAGTTTTAAGAAATAGATATGTATATGTACGTACGAGTGATATACTGTATGTTTAAAAAACATAAGGTGAATAAACAATTTTAATCTTTTGAAGTTCACAAAAAACAATCAAACTACAGACAAAATTGCAATGATAATAAGCAATCTAGAGTTATAGTCAATACAAATTACATATTTAGAATTCTCAAATGAGGTCCATTCTATGAAAAAGAACACCTTGACACAGAGTTTACAGTAATTATGCATTTAAATAATCTAGCACCCATTACAAAATTAAATACCATTATTATAAAGAAAATACATTAAATAAAGTTTTTATTGTTGAAAAAAATCGCTTCAATGTATAAATATTGTCTTCGCTGATCAGATCGCTATTTATAAAACATGATTAATCCATTATATAACAAGTAATCATGTAAAATGATTACATAAAACATTCAAAAATACACAATAAATTCATAAATAATTTATGAAACAAAAGTAATACACATTTTGTTGTTATTTGTGTTGAACTATATTCATTATCAAGTTAAAAAACACAAAAATATAATACAACACTAGTATAGGACTAATAAATGCCTACATTACGGGTACATGATGTTTATTTACGTTCTCAGATCGTTAGGCTTAGACGATTTCAACTATTATCAAAAAATTAATTATATTTATAATCATTCAATTTACTTTAAATTCATACAAGAGTTAAAACTTACTGTACTGTAGTTGAAAATGAGGTGAAATGCCTTATTTTTGTCGAATATTAAAGTTATCAAACAATTAAAAAACCTTTTGGGAAATCAACATGGAAATAAGTTTGCTTGGAGTACCCAGAGCCCGGCTGTAACTTATCACTTCGACAGTTTACAAGTTTTCACTGCTTTCCGAAAATCGTCTGCCGAATTTTCATTGGCTATAATCAATAGGAAGTGACGTAAAAATCATCACTCTTGTTTGTGTGACATCGACATTTTGGGACGAACTGTTTGGAATTTGCTCCGCCTTCCGCACGCTGTAGTCTGCTTCAAACGTTCGTTTGAAGGGCTTCCAGAATACCAATTTTTCGAACGTTCGTTAACTAGGATGCGACACGGATAAGTTTTGGATGACGTCACAAATCCGAACGTTCGCTTTAACGTACGTGGCAGAATAGAGCCCCTGTTCTTGCCAGATATTGCGCAAACCCTCGGCGCTCGCCGCGCGGGGGCCGTGTTGCTCCGCCACGTGACGTCATTGCGGCGTCTTACATATCCCACTCACAATGGCCCGGAAGCGAAATCGAAACTAACAGTTCATGTGATCATCGGAACCGATCGGAACCCATCTGAATGGCATGCCTTTTGAAACATAGGGCTCTATTCTGCCACGTACGTTAAAGCGAACGTTCGGATTTGTGACGTCATCCAAAACTTATCCGTGCCGCATCCTAGTTAACGAACGTTCGAAAAATTGGTATTCTGGAAGCCCTCCAAACGAACGTTCGAAACAGACCACAGCGTGCGGAAGGCGGAGGAAATTCCAAACAGTTCGTCCCAAAATGTCGATGTCACACAAACAAGAGTGATGATTTTTACGTCACTTCCTATTGATTATAGCCAATGAAAATTCGGCAGACGATTTTCGGAAAGCAGTGAAAACTTGTAAACTGTCGAAGTGATAAGTTACAGCCGGGCTCTGGGTACTCCAAGCAAACTTATTTCCATGTTGATTTCCCAAAAGGTTTTTTAATTGTTTGATAACTTTAATATTCGACAAAAATAAGGCATTTCACCTCATTTTCAACTACAGTACAGTAAGTTTTAACTCTTGTATGAATTTAAAGTAAATTGAATGATTATAAATATAATTAATTTTTTGATAATAGTTGAAATCGTCTAAGCCTAACGATCTGAGAACGTAAATAAACATCATGTACCCGTAATGTAGGCATTTATTAGTCCTATACTAGTGTTGTATTATATTTTTGTGTTTTTTAACTTGATAATGAATATAGTTGAACACAAATAACAACAAAATGTGTATTACTTTTGTTTCATAAATTATTTATGAATTTATTGTGTATTTTGGAATGTTTTATGTAATCATTTTACATGATTACTTGTTATATAATGGATTAATCATGTTTTATAAATAGCGATCTGATCAGCGAAGACAATATTTATACATTGAAGCGATTTTTTTCAACAATAAAAACTTTATTTAATGTATTTTCTTTATAATAATGGTATTTAATTTTGTAATGGGTGCTAGATTATTTAAATGCATAATTACTGTAAACTCTGTGTCAAGGTGTTCTTTTTCATAGAATGGACCTCATTTGAGAATTCTAAATATGTAATTTGTATTGACTATAACTATAGATTGCTTATTATCATTGCAATTTTGTCTGTAGTTTGATTGTTTTTTGTGAACTTCAAAAGATTAAAATTGTTTATTCACCTTATGTTTTTTAAACATACAGTATATCACTCGTACGTACATATACATATCTATTTCTTAAAACTGTTCAAGTACCATAGTATGTATGTTTCTCATCTCTTCATTATTTGTAAGATAAGCTATATAGTAGAATTCTTAAATTTTATTTTCAAAACATATTTTTAAAGGACTAAAACAAAAGTGTCATGTAGCATGTTGTTTTTCAGTATTATATAATGTGTGTTTCGTTAAGCTAGATAATCTTTTTTTATTAAAATTCTTTCATAGGTAGGAACATTCGGTGTCGGAGACGAATTCATAAATTTGCTGCTTTAACAAAAGGGCTACCTATAGGCAGAACTCTACTTTACTGTCTTTGTAGGTTATAGCCTTGTTAGCCTACTTAGAAATTCGCAACTGCATGTGTATGGTGTAGTATTTACTAGCTGGATTCTGATCGTTGGAGCAGATATTAATTTAATTCTGCTTCATGTTTGGAGATCTGCTGGTGTGTGGCTACTTAGTTATATATATTATAGATTAAAGAACCTTGCAGTTAAAAGTAAACTCTAGGTAAGTGATTTCATTACTGTCAATTAATAATTAAATTTATTAAAATACAAAGATAATAAGTCTTGTTTAAGAAAAAAATCATCTCTTTTATTTATAAAAAGTTACATTTTTGTAAATACCAACTTATGTCATATTTTTCCCCCTCCCCCCTCCCAAGGCAAATCAATATATTTTTAATTTAAGGATAAAAGTTTAGTTTAATAGTTAATCGTGAAATTCGTCTGTCATTTTATGAAAGATATTTTTTGTTGTCGTTGAGGCTGTTGTCTTAGTTTTTATAATAGCTCAAAATCTTTAGAACTTTTAATTTTATCTTTATTTATTTTTTTATATTATTTTATTTGTAAATATAGATCATTAGCATTATTCTTGAGTGAAAATGTATTTGGATAACACTGAAGTTCGAACTTTAGTTACCTGCTTTGAAAACTGTTAAAACTTCCTTTAGAAACGAATTTTCAGTTAGCGTAGTTTGATGAATGTGAGATTAACAACAAGAGCAAAAGAAAAAAAAATCTATAAACGGTTTATTTATGTTATAAATATAGAACATTTTTGAAGGTGATAATAACGTTCTGTTAAACTGCATTATACAAATAAGTAATTTTAAATAACATGAAATACACCTATTGTACAACTCCGGAAAAAAAGGCACTTGCAATTTCGAAGAGGAATGTTATATATACCAATCGCTTACGAATGACAGGCCCGTAGCCAGGCGATTCGACTAGATGGAGGCAGTATCCCAGGATGGCTATGTATTTTCAATTGTTTTTTTCTTCTCCCTTCCCGCCTCGGAGATCCTTAAAGTGTTACGAAAGCACATCTCTGGCTATTTCATTTACTTTATTGTTTTTACTAATTTAATCGCGTATGTTAATAAAATTACAATGCAGGCAAAAAATCCTGAACACGTGCAAGTTTTTGTGGTTGACTTAATTTTCATTATAAAATTTCCGTATTATCTTAACTATTGTTAGTGATTCTAAAATGTTTTAACGCTTTCCAACAAAGCTGAGAAGTGATTATAATTTCAGTTCTGTCAATCTGTTCTATCCGTCTGTCCGTGTGCTAACAGCCGCAGGGCCTGATTAACACTCTCTCATAGTATAGGCCTGCCATCATTTCGAGGCCCCCATTCCATTTACTCCTATTCAATTTCACACATATAATAACAAATATTGCAGTTTTGAGGCCCTTGGATTTTTTGTACTATAGGCCCGGGCCTTATGGGCCTATTCGGTAATCAGGGCCTGAAGCCGTAAATATTCATCGACCACTACGAAGTTCTATATGTTATCCTTATGCACTGCGCCATGTACGGTATTGAAAATCGTGTATGTAGAATTCATAGAGCACTCAAAATAAATGAATACATTTTGCTCTAAGGGCAGTCATTCTTTAAAGCTTATTTTAGGGACATTCGGCTATTTCAAACAAAAGAAAAGCCGACTATGGCCAAATGGATAAGACACTAAACATAGTAGATGGCTGAAGTGTATAAGTCCAGGGTTCTGGCCTACCGCGTGGCTGTCGAACTAACTGTCTTGAGTCTTGGGCGGTTTCTCCAGATGTAACGTGAATACGCATTTGAAACTCCTAAAAAGCTTTTCACCCAAGACAAACCAACCCCCTTTACAGATAGCTCTAGTGTAGCTTTGAGTTAATTGCAAAACCGATCAATCAAATGGTCATATGGAACAAAATTGTTATTTGTTATAAGAATTACAAAGCAGAGCTCTTCATAGCGCCTCTATTATTTGTAGTTCCTTTACAGGAGCGCCCAAATATACTATGATTCTAGAAAATTGTGAAAGTGAAATTAAAAAAAAAATGGAATTTTTTATAAATGCCCATCTATCATGGAATCACGATGTAGATTTATGGTCAAGAAAAAGGGCTATCGGATTGAACATTTAAAAAATAGTCATATTTTAAGCATATAAACTATATCCGGCCTCAAAACGCTTAAAAAAGTGTAAACATCCTCTGTATTTACATCAGTTAGAGCACTGTCGGACAGACAGACAAACCAAAATCATAAGCATTCTTCAGCAAATTTTATATTTCACATGACAAAATGTATTAAGCACTCAATATTTAATTTGTAGTATTTTTAACACTAGAAATAATACAAATATGATGTACTGTAAAAGCAATCTAGAAGATTGGTATGTTGGCAAACCGGTCACCAAAATCAGCGACGCACATAGGTTTATACTTCGGGAGAGGGGGGGGGGGATTTTAATTTTTTTTTTTAGAATAGTTAATATAAATGTTTTAAAATAGCTGATTTTTATAATTATTTTACATTTTCTGAGGGCGCCCAGGCCCCCCTCGCCCCCTCTCGAATACGGCACTGAGAAAACGGCTTGAGTTTTAAAAGTATGCTGAAAATGCACAATCTGTCGTATGTACTTCAGTAATGGTAAAACAAGATTTTAAAAATGTTTAATTTTTTCAAACTGATTCTTTCATTTATTAAAATCACTTTTCTGTCAATTTTTCGAATTCGGGATAAGCGTTTAATTTACGGGGGGGGGATTCTTTTCTGGGAGGGCACTGCCCGTAATTTTATCCCTCGCTGGCTACTAGCCTGACGTACACTTTAATTTAAAGTATGCGTAAGGAGCCATCATATTTAAAGACGCACCTACTTAATTTTTACAAAAGCAGCAGCTATATTTCACTTCGTATTTCTAAAAATTTAGCTCATTTTAACACCGAATAGCAATAAGTTGTTATCTTGTAAAATTTCGCTCTTCCTATGTTAAAATATTTTTTCATCCCATTAATATAATATCCTATCCCTTCATGCCTCTTCGCGCTCTTCTATCACGCTGATAAAATTCTGCAAAGCAGCTGCCGCCCTTTTGATTTGAAGCATTTTCAGCGTACGGATTCTCTAACGCCACGATTTTCTTGGCGGGTTGAAACGTATGCTAGAATGTAAACATACGGAAGTTAGAATCCGCACCTAAAGCTCTACCGTACCTTGCAGAATACCAACATACGGTAGAGGGTTACGAATGACGTCAATATGATGTCACACATCCGAACATTCGCTTAAACGTACGTGGCAGAATAGAGCCCATAATGTGCGAATACGATCTCACTTAGCATTCATTATCGCACTAAAACAAAACACAGCGGTCCGTTTTCAATTAACATTGTAATAAAACACTGGGAAATAATTGAAAGAGGCAGGGAGTTAGAAGAATATTAAAAAAACATGGTAATATGAGCCGGTCCATTTTTGTTACATGGATAGATTTAAATATTTATATTTGTTTACATTCGTAATTTAATCTACTAATACATATTTATATTGAGAAAAATACAATACATAATATACATTTATATTGACAAAATGATGAGAATTTTGGCGAGTTTTTTCGGGGGGGGAGAAAGTGTTTATAAATAGAAAGCTCATAGCAGTTTGCATTCATTCTTATTAAATAATTTTTTGTCAAAAATCGATTTAAACACTTTCAAGGAAAACAGTTTATACCAATTAAATTTAAAAATTCCATTTTTTTCGTTCTTTTAAGATTTTAGTAGAATTAAAAAAAAAATAAATGATAATTGTAAAAATAAAATTATTTTTATTTAGAAAACAATTATACAAATATCATTTGAAGTCAACTTTTAAAAACAAGAATCCATACGAAGTCTAAGAATTCAGGCAATGAACCAATTTAATAGTAAAAAAGATGAAAGATTTAAACAGGTACATGCAATGGTTATGGGTCCCCCCGCATATTCTGGGTGTCTCATTAATTTTCAAATGCTGTATTAACTGCTCAAAGGGCAGGGGTTTCATCGGAGCCATCCGACTCTTTGTAGCCCACTTTATGCATGTACATTAAATATAAATAAATTCAATTTTAAAACAATACGTTATTAACATATATACATACATACATATATTTTTATACATAATAGCAGTGTGGCCCGGCCAATGAATGGCACACATGTGCAAAACATTGGCTTTAAAAAATAACAAAATAAATAAAAGCGTAAAATCTTACTTTAAGGAAGCTAATTTAAAGTTTAATAAAACAGCGTGAATGCGAAAATCAGCAAATGCAAGATTGATAAAGTTTGACAATTTAAAGGACCGAAATATAAAAAAGTGAAGCTATTAGCCTGTGCAATCGATTAGTATGAATTGCACAGTTACCAGAGTGAGGGACGTGGACCCTGCTTCACAAATCACTCCACAGAATGCAGTGGAACGGTGTATGTCCCAAACTATAAAAATGGTTTGTAACATCCACCCTTACACTGCAAAAATAAATAAATAATAAATTCATAAAATATAAAGTACAGATACACATGCAACAGGCTACATGCATTGATTGCTTGAATACCTATACTATAAAAATAAATCAGAAATTAGAAGGTATAGACAGAGACACATGCAACAGGCTACACGCACTGATTGCATGAATAAATATACTATAAAAATGAAAAAAATAAATCAGAAATTAGCATACATAACATAAGCATACAAATTTCTACTACATTGCAACTACATGGTACTATTCAACAATATACAACTAGCCCAGCATAATAATAATATCAGACTCACTAAGTTCAAATTAATTGTGAAATTTTTTAAGCTTTTTAACTGAACTTTTTAAATTTTGCATAGAATCATTTTTAGACTTGGGGAAATTATTTAGCATTATTTTAGAAGTAATTAAACAAATTTTTTCTAATCGTGTCTCTAAAAGAATATTACATTCACACATAACAGATACATTTACATTAACCCATTTATGTCTAGCGTCCCTTTTTTGGGACGGCATTTACGCTATCAGTTGAAAACGTTATTTATTTTTCCTAGCCTTTATTCGCGAGTATCGAACCTCAATTCCATAAAATATTTTAATATGGCCAAGTAGGATGTTGACATTTCAATTTTTATACATAATGATTTTAAATGAAATCATCCCTTGTTCAAAAAATTGACATCAGAAATTTATCAATTACTGCTGGTGTTAGCAAAAATCGAAGAAAGTCGCAAAAATATCCAGGCAGAATGGGTTAAGATCAGCATAACTAAAGTTGTAAGCATGATAATTTATAAAGCGTACCTAACTGTTTACCTAAGCTAAGGAATTCATTTTCAAAATTTTCCATAATTTGTGTAAAAGGTAATGCACTAACATGATGCCATTAAAGCTGCTTCTGTCGGTATGGTTAATTTACCCCTATCTAATTCTGCAATATAAATTGAAAGCTCTTCGGGTACATCTACTTTATTCTCTGTTTGCAGCCAATTCAAACAAGTATTACATTTAACAGTTCGTAGTTCTTTCATAACTGCATAACCAGATATGAAAGATTGCTTGAATACACTAATAGTGGTATTTGATCCCATGAAATATTTACAAATGAAAAATCCCCCAATAGTAAATCTGCATAACTATCTATATCAGGCACAGAAAACATAGAATCTTTATCGTCATCTGGTAAAAGAGATGTTAATGGAACATTTACATTTTTAGATGAAATTAAAATGTTACTTTTGAATCTGAGTTTTTTTTCACTTTCTAGCAACTGTAAATAGCTAATGTAATAATTTGAGCCTGACATTTGCCGGTACATCCCAAAACGCATTTCTAAGGCATCAGTTTGGAATTTGCCTAATAAAATGTATTTCATTTTATATTTATAAATCAAGTAATAGATCATTTTAATAAATGAATCAGTAGTAGTAATTAACGACAGGAAGGTCTGAGATGACAAACTATTAGAAACTGATACAGATTGCCTCCAATTTTTTAACCATAATGACAAACTTTTTAGGTATTCTACTTGTTCGGAATTTTCATCACTAATAGCTGCTCTATATTTATCATTAAAGCGTGTGCTTTCAAAATTGCTTTTTGCAGTTGACAATTTTCCACCAGTTTGTAAATATGCTTATAAAATCACAAGTTTCATCTGAATTTTGAAAGTGTTCTGGATGATCCCTCGATATACATTTAAGCGCAACAATGTTTTCTCGTTCAAAATCTGAAGAGCTAATTTAGCATTTTGCTTTTGGATACTAGATGGATGCAAAGCTTTAGCTGAAAGTAAATGACCATATTTTAGGGTAGAAGATTTTTCAATGTCATACATGGATTCTAAATCTTTATAATTAGCTCTTTTTAAAACAGTATGGTCAGTAAAATCAGGAAATATTATGAGCTTCTTATTGAACCAATTATTGCGAATAGATTTCAACATATGGACCGTATCAAAAAGAAAGAAGAGAGGCCTTGCTCCATCAAAAGGATGAGTAATATAAGGCTGTAAAGTTTTATTTGGTGCCATTAACTCAAATGCACATCTATTAACAGCATTATTATCTGATATCAATGAAATAACCTGAAAACCAATATCTTCCAATGCCTTTAAAACCTGCAAAATCATATTATTTAAATCTACAGCTGTCAATTTATTAACTGGGACAATACTCACAACATCTTTATAAGATGAAAAAACAGAAGTTATCATGAAAACCTGAGCAGTTTTAGCAGCAATAGAAGGATTATTCTCAGAACTTCCATAAATAGAACCACCCTTAAAATTGAACATAGGTTGAACATATATTTCGTCCAACAAAATATTTATAGTAAGTTCATGATTTTCAAGAAAATGTTTTTTTTTTCTTTCTAAATAACCAATGCTACCTTCTAAGTTTAGTTTCGATAAAGAATAACTACTCATAAGATTGCGCAGAACACGAATGCTAGGCAAAAATAAATAGCCACATTTTAGTAAAGCATTATATGCTGATGATGACTGTACATATAATGTACAGGCTAAAATTAATGAATGATTACTATAACGTCTGCTATTTTTTGTCACTTTACACAACTCTAACTGTTGAATAATGAAAAAAAAAAAAAAAAAAAAACATCAGAACTATCAGAATCACTAACAGATTAACATTTTAACAGATGAATTACAGATTCTAAAACAGTAGTTTGTGATGGGCTTGTAAGAAATTTATCAACAGCTTCAATTAAAGCTTCTAGTATATGAACATTATTAATTACAGAAAACTTAGAAAAAGTAATATTATTCAATTTTTGATTATTGATATACACCTCAAAATTTAACTCATTATTTATAACAATACAACCTAGAATAACTGGACATACATTAGGAGCTTCATAAAAGCAAATTTTTATATTTAAATTATCTTCTATACAAAACAATTTATGTTTTAATTTTGGAATTAAATTTTGCAGATGATCTTTTACATCTTGCAAACATTTTAACTGATTACGTTCAACATATTTTTTTTTTTGCTCAAGAAGACTTTCTTGAATAGCCTGCAAAAATTGTTCTTCTTCAACATCAGCTATTCGATGTGTTTTGGGTTTATTTGTACTTAAATAGGCTGGCGCATTTGGGAAAATACACGGTACAGCATTTTCAGCAAGTTTCGGGATTTTCCTCTCATATTCCTTAAATTCACCTTTATACACGACACGATCTTTCCTTATAATTTGGGATTCGTCAAAATGTTTTATACAAATTACAGGATGCTTTAATTTGCTTAAATCATTTGGAATTCTTCTCAACCATTCTGCCCTTAATTTATCAGATTTAGGTAAGGAAAATGTATTGACCGACTCCTGCTTATCGTAATTTGATTTGCATCCATACACACTGCAGTGACGACCCATTTTAAACGAAACGATTTGTTTACTGCCAACTGCCAGTTACTGCAAAAAAGTTAATAAACGATAATATATTTCTACATAGTCATTAAAATCCTCCAAAATAGTGGAATTTTTAAACATAAATTAAAATGTGCTCACTAAATCAATACGTATATAAACAATAACAAAAATCTAAGTGCAGCTTACCTGGTTTTTGAGAAGTTATCCTTAGAACAATTATCCCTATTAATCACAGAAAATCCATACTTACACTAAGCATAATTCGTTATATAAGTATATAACACATCACCGCACACAGATATTTGCAATATTCCGTAAAATGCAAGCGAAATATTTAAACAATTTGAATAAAAAGTGCACATAGCGTGCACATATGAAACGTGCAAGCACAAATCAACACAATTGAACTGACTGATTCGAAAAAGTTCGGTTCCGATGATCACGTGACTTTCGCGCTTCTAGGCCATCGTGAGTGGGCTATGGGCGTATTAGCGGTGCGGTACGGCCAGTATGAATCCGGCTTTAGGCTTTTCAAACGTCGCTCGCGTCGGTTTGACTGTCGCGAGACCACTTTTGCCTAGTGTGAAAATAGTCTGACACCGTTTTCGCGACGGAACACTCAAACTACTTAGGGGGCCCGTTTACATGCACACAAATGCGGAGTAAATTCTGGAACTTTCGCTGTTTTCTACCCCGCTTCACCGACATAGGGAAAAAATGCAGGGTAGAAAGATTACTAGTCGAAAGGAGGGTTACTGCAGAGATGACCTCGGTTTCCCATGATGCATTCCGAGTTTTCCCATATACTCTGCTTTTACCCGGGACTTTCCATTTTCCCATGTAAACGGACCTAGGGAAGTGTTCTGACGACGCTCAAATCGCCTTAGCCATCCCAGAATTCTGTGCGATAATCTACTGACTACTTGGCGAGCATGTAAAAATCGCCAGGTGATTGTTGACCAATGTGTAACACAGTGGTTAAAGCCACTGACATTATGAGATGGCTCAAGTGGAGGAACAAGGTTCTGTCCTCTCACGGGGCCGTTGGTCTAGCGGTCTGGAGTTTTGGGCAGGCCCGTGCTGGGTGCCTTGAGAGGGCGGTGGACAAAGGATGATGAGGGCGCTTTACATAGGCGTCGGCAGCATAGAACGAGTGGGGGAGAGCACTTGCCCCTCCCTGGATTTTCCCCCACAAACACACACAAAATTGCAATAATACGTCACTATGCCCTCATGACCCCTAGCTAAAAAATTACACTATCAATATGAAATGTCGCGAATATTTTGAGACATCGTATTTTACCATCGACAACAGAAAAAATCCACTAACTCAGCATTTCTCAAACTGTGGGGCACGACCCCTAAGGGGGGCGCAGACTGCAGAGCGTTTGCAGGGGGGCGCGAGAAAAACCAAAGAGCAGGTAGTGATGCATTTTTTTTTAAAAATCCTCTTATTTATTCTCATTTTTACTCACAAATATATGCATTTTCGCTTAAAATGTTCATTTAAACTTTACTGATAAAATTATTTTGTAGAAAATTCGACTAAACGTTCATTGTTAAAGATTAAGAAACTGAATGTATGCTGAAAAATGTGAGGGGGGGGCGCCACCGTAAGTTAACTTATTTTGGGGACGCGCGACGTTAAAAGGTTGAGAACCGCTGCACTAACTGAAATAAGTAAAAGCAAACCGAGGGTCGATGCCACTCAGAAATCATAGACTGCTAGTGCTTCATACAGGTGGAAATCGGGTAAGGGGAATATTACAGTTAATAGATATTTAAAATGTTAAACTTTTTTTACATTTCATTCTTGTTCGTAATAGTGTAGTAAATCTACATTTTTGTATTTTAAAAATTAGAACACTCGAGCAGTGGTGGATCAATGCAATTTTGTCCGGGGGGGGGGGGCGGATGCATCCATTTTATGGTAGTAAAATAGGATCTTTTACATTATTTTTTTTCTCTTGGGGGGGGGCGCCCCTTCCGTCCCACTCTCTTTAATTCGCCCTCGCATTCGAGGGGAAAAAATATTTTAGTTTGAAACAATTTTTCAACGTTAATTTCTTGTACATGAAAATGTAATTCTTTCGCAATTTCTTTCTTTGGCTTAAGGCGCAAAGGGCGCAGGGGGACACGTCCCCCTGTCCTCCCGGGCCAGCACGGGCCTGGTTTTGGGCGGTTTTCTCCAGATGTAACGGGAATACACGCTAGATACCCAGAAAAGTCCTCCCCCAAGGCATTTGCCCCCCTCCTCCCTTGTGTTTGTCCTTTCTTTGACGTGGATTTATAAGCGGTTTCTCGTGCAAGCACACAAATCCGAAAACATGTTCCAACAACAACAAGGTGATTGTTGATGTTGACTGCTTGTTTTTGTTTACTTCTGATTCTCAGCCCATGCTTCGGATTATTTAAAATCATAATAATTTCTTGAAATTTATTTACTTTACACTCGTCATGTCTGTCTTAAAAAGTTAATCGTTTAATGTGATCTTATATTAGTATTTATTTAAAATGTTTCATTTTTTATTTGTTAAAATGATGTTCTGTTTGCATCTGAAAAAAAAAAAAAAACAGATTTCTCACGGATACATTATCCAATTTCTTTTATTGCAGTTGAGTTATTTATATGTGGATAGTGTTTATTTCAAAAATATTGTATGCGTGAATGTTTTTTGCTTGCTGTCTTTAAAAACTGATGCACGAATATAGTTGAATTCCTACTACTTAATGTCTGCAGATTCATTCCATTTATTAACTTTAAATTATGTATATTTTTGGGATTTTAAAAACAAAATCTTCATCTATCAATTATGGATATTTTTCTGTTTTATTTTAGGTAATCGTAATATCGTTAAGTTTAATGAACATCTGTTTAATAAAATAATTTTTACTTATATTGCAGTGTTTTTATTACAAAAAATTGTATTAAATTTAGAAAAATAAAAAGTATTTAACTCTTGCCTCTTTTTAAAATGTAATTTTACATTGTTAACTACTAATGGCTTCTTTTTTATATCTGTTTCTGTCAGATGAAATATTGTACATCCACAATGAAGTTAAACTAGTAAGATTTGAGACATTGGAGCAGAAAATTAAATAATACTGCTTCATGTCTCACTGGTAAACGTATAATTCAACTGTCTAGAATAGGAGCATCTTTTGTTGTAAGTAAATACCGATCTGCGGATTCATTATCTTTAAAAGTTTGTATCTAAAGTATGGTTTAATATTTTATTTTGTTTGTTTTTTTAAATTAATGGTCATTTACTTTTTTTTCATTCCGTTATTTAACGTTCTGATGCCATTAGATTAAATGATGACCTTTTATTTTATATTCATTTCTTACTAGTTGGAATAGATTTTTAAAGTCAAATTTACTTGAAAGATCTGAATGAGAAATGTTTGAAGTATTTACTAGCAATAACTAATGTAGATCATAGTATACTATTTCTCAGATTTATAATGGGAAAATTTGGTATAATAATTTTCATATTTTGATTAAAATTAATAAAAGTACTTTAATTATGGCAAGAATCTTTCCAAAGTAATCCTTAAATTATTTTTTAAGAATATAGTAAATGTGCGATTACTTAGGTATTTATATATTATATTGTCATCATTATTTCTTCCCAATCTGTGCGATTAAGCCCCAGTAATGTTTTAAACAATTACACGAATCTCAGTTACTGGTGTTGATAACTCTATATATAGATCATATGATAATATACATAATTTTTAAGGTGAGCAGTATGATAAATTTGCGTAATTTAGATGTGCCTTTGCATAATCTAAGGGAAATTTTGAACAATTCTTGAATTAGTCGCGTAATTTACTTCAAATTTCTTATATTGGGGTTGGGATGGGGCAGGAGGGGGGGCGGTATCCTGCTCCCTTGCGCCCCTCCCATAAAATTTAAATTTGAAAAGAAATATTTACAAAAAATGTAAGTGTTTATTATATAAAATCGTTTGTAATATTTAAATATTTTTTAAAAATGTGTTAAAAATAAGAAAAGAAAATCTATTTGAGCGTCAGCTGCATTATAAGAATAACGGAAACTTCATTAAAATGAGCATCTCTTTTGAAACCTCCTTAATGTAAACAGCAAGAAGAGAAATCAGTTAATTTTTAAAAGTTATCCAAGAAATATGAAAGTTAAAATCACACTAAAATTCCTATACAATTTGCAATATTGTTTTTTAATTATTAATTTTTAAATCTGCTGCTACTTACATACATTGCTGAAAAGGGAAATTAATTTCTTACCAGTCGAATAATTTGACTATTATTAATAATAGCTGAACAGCACTTCGTCAAAATTTCACCGAAAGTCCCAATCTGAGACTAAAATAACCCTTACAATAGTCTTTGGCTGAAGCATGGCAAGTCTTGATGGCCTTGTGGTAGCGCGCTAGGCTCTGAGTCCGGTCGCTCAGAGTTCTGGCCTGGTTAAGGTGACCAAACGTCCCCATTTTCCGGGGACAGTCCCCATTTTCAGGACGTTTTTCAAATTGTCCCCAGAATGTAAAAATGGAACTGGGGACATTTTTTTAATTATTACATTGTTTTTCAATTAAATTACTGTTAATTATTGCATTAATTATAAATGTCCCCAGTTTTGTTGTCAGAATCGGGGACATGTCCCCGATTCTGACTACAAAAATCTGGTCACCTTAGGCCTGGTGGAGGAACCTTTTTTTTCAGAAAAACGGAAAGCTAGCATCCAAAAAACGAAAACATAATAAACAGAACGGACATTTTTTGAAAATTTTGCTGCCAGTTGTTTGTTTTTTATTAACAAATATATTTTAAACAGTTTATTGGTTTCTTTTCGTTATTTCATCGGAGTCATCGGGAAACGATGATCGGCTTTATGTCCCCCCCCCCCCCGAGCGGACATTTTGTACCAGTTGCCGATGAAATTTCCCCTTTTTAGGATGAAAAGCCGTGATCGGGCATTGCTCCTTCTCCTCGCATTAAACTCACCCGCCTCTCATCGACCGATGGGTTATTGCTACTAGGGCATTATCCTGGCAGCCATTCCCGCCAAACTATTTATTCGTCAAATGTGCTGGCAAACTATTGCCAGTGATATTCCAAACCAACGATAATTTCATGTGTTCGACATTTATCTTGGCAAAAAATCGTTCATCTTGGTGGACTGCCGGGATATATACGTACAAATCCCCAATAATGTAGGCAGGTATGAAACTATCAGTTAATTTAGATTAAAACTTTTTGATATATAAGTACATTTTTTATTTCTTTCATAATTGCTTGTAAGAAAAATCCCTGTTTTTTCCTATAAATTGCTAAAAATTCAAAATATTGTGTGTGTGTGTGTGTGGCACACCATGGAAATTATTCGATTTTCCCCAATAATGTAGGCAGGTATGAAACTATCAGTTAATTTAGATTAAAACTTTTTGAAAGATGAGCTTAAAGATGAGATAAAAATTCAACCTAGAGGTTTTTAAGTAATTACACGTTTCGTGGTCTTCTGAATTCATTCATGCTATTTTTATGAGATTTATGTGTGCGTGTATGCGAGTGGACACAATAGCTCCTAAATGGTGAATTCGATTGAGGTGAAATTTGGTATACGCAGTCAACTCGGCATATAGTGAACTTTCAAATATAGTGAACATATTTCCTTCCTCATTCACATACATTAGAAATGTACATAGCATTTTTTTGTTTTAGTGAACCATGACTTCGATTATAGTGAAATTAAAAATTTTTGTACGGTAGAGGTTAATGTTGTTCAATTCCCATTAAGTGTCTCTTTTGTGTCCGAGTAGAGAGAAAGATTATCAAGCACCTGTTCCAAAATACAGGTGAATCACCAGTGTCTTGACTAACTTACTTATACTGAACAAGAGGGGAGAGGGTCATAATTTTTTCAATGCTGTAATGCATCCTACCATTTAAAAGCAATCATTAACAAAAGCAAGATACTTTTGAAAGTGAACTAAAAGTTGAAATTTCATCTTGACTTTGGATGATTTCATTTTCCATTCTCAATGCAATATCACAGGTTAAAAGCGACAGCACCTTTTTTCAACTGAATGGAATGTACATTATTTACATAAATGCGATTAATTGTGTTTATTTTACTTAACAACTAGTTCTAGAACCATAAATGCGATCATTATGTTTGATTTCCTTAATAAACATTCAGTACTTGTATAAAATTCTATTTTCTAGTTTTGGATGGTTTTATTGTTGTCGGGCATTCCAACATCGACTTTAGTGAACAGAATTTGCGAGTCCCCAGAGGTTCGTTACAGCCGGAGTTGACATATATCTTAATACACTATACAAAAAATATTTTTTTTTTAATGAATAGAATGTAATTTCACTATAGTCTCTAGTTATAAAACGAATTCACAGTACAGTCAGAATACAGAAATGCAATCATGGTTAAACCAGCTGTGAGATATAATTAAAGCAGCAACCAAATTTATTTACATGAAAAAGGTGATATAGTACTTACTCACGTGATGGAGATATCAAAACTTGATTTGTTTTACAACTGCTATGAGATTTTTATAATCCAATCCTAAGAAACTATGCCCATTAAAGCAAAATCTTTACCGAAAGCATCCCCTCCATATTTAGGTTGAATTTATTTCACAACTCTGAATCAAAGGCGGATCCAAGGGGAGGGCGCAGGGGGCGCGCGCCCCCTCCGACAAAAATATATTTACATTAGATAAATGGGGATGCCACCAATATTAAGCGGGCTTTACACTAGATAAAATGAGTATTCACGATTTGCGCCCCCTCCGAAAAAAGTTTCTGGATCCGCCCTTGCTCTGAATATGAAAAAGATGCATTATTTGGTGTTTCTGAAAAATATTCTAAGTCCCTAATTTCGTTTAGACATAAATTGTAGTATTTTTGAATGGTTAAGATTTAAAAAAGGTAAGTTCATATATCTGCTTTAAAATTATTGGTTACTTCAGAACAAAAATTTTAAGTTCGTTCGCATCAAAAATATTTTAAACGTACTACTTCTATGAAATTTACAAAGTTCGAATCACTAAGTTTATTTCTGGAAATAATTTCATAATATATGAGTACACATAAACATGTCCAAATTAAAAGTTTACTAAGTTTCAACAAGTAATGTGGATAAAAATAATCTGAGTTAATACTTCGACGTTTTAAAAACGTAAAAATTACAGTGTTTGATTTAAAATACTCGGTTACTTCAAATAAAATGTATTAAGATTTTTACATCATAGAATACTTAAAATTCCTTAGATTGGTATCAATTGCACAAATCAAAAGTGTACTAAGTTTGAACAGGTATTATGTATAAAAAGTAAAAACACACACACATTTATTCAAAATTTGTAAGTAGATCATTCTGTAAAATATGTAACATGTGCACTTAGTTGATATTCCCCCCCCCCCCCAAAAAAAAAAAAATACAAGCCCATTACTTTAGAAAAATTTAAAAAATAACCTATGTTAATGCTCTGATGTTTTAAAATTATGGTAACTCGTTTTTTTTTTAAGTACAGTATTTTTTAAATATAAAACATGTCTGGTAAATTTACATAGTACTTTTTACTGGGAAATAAATTTTTTATATAAGTACGTTTTACAAAAAATTAGTACTGTTGTGAATTCTCATGTAACAAACTTGCCTAACGTACTTAAGTTTATGCTTTTAATCAGAAGACCATTTTATTTCTATTCAGTTGATTAATGTTTTCATAATACTAGTTTCAATAAGTTTTGTCAAGTTTGTAACTTTCTACGTTATAGTAAAGGTATTTAAAAGATAAGTATAAAAGAGGAGAACCTGAAATCTTCTTGTCTAAGTATATTAACTTTGTGACTTTTTGTTTTAGTAAAATTTCAGAAGTATTTATTTTGCAAGTAATCAATACATACACACATACAAGAAAACACAGAAGTTTTTTCGCATATAAACTGATTTATTTACAAAAATGTATTTTAAACTACCCAATCTATTTACACAATTAAGAAAATGATAACTTTCCAATGAATAATCTATAACGAAGCATGTAAAAGTCAGTAAAAACTCACTGCTGTAGAAGCAAGCATACCTTTTCTATATTATCACAATGGTTTTAATATATTTTTTACAATCGCAATACTAGTTATACACCAATAACATCACATAATTACACATGATTTGGCATCCTTGGGATTAGCAAAATCTAAAAACGGTTGAAAAAATGAACGAAGAAATACCTTTTGAAAATACTCATGCAGTCTTCAAAGAAAATGTTTGAAAAAAATTCTCCGTCGTAATGACAAGTACATTTGTTCTCGCATATCTTTCTTTCGATATATGATACGTCGAGCATAAACGAGCTTTAATACTTATAAGACCATCTCTCTCATCAACATGTGTTCTATTTAAACAAGCATGTATCCTTTGTGAAGGATGATGCAACTGCATTAATTCATGCAGTAACGCATCAGCATCACTGTGAGTATAAAACTCTGGAGTGTATTCAATGTTAAAAGTATTTTCGATCAATTCAAGCAAAGAAATTTTTTTAAACACGGTGAAAAATCAATTAAAGCATAAAACTAGAAACACACGTCTATTCTATAGTGAAGGTACTCACAGCATAGTGTGAGCCTCGCATTCAGCCACTTTAACATAGATGAAATAATGTCTTCCTACTGGTTCAAAACGATGATGCGATCACGCAAGCGCGCTCTATCTTAAAACATGTTCAACCATGTAGATACTGCATTACCTAGCCTGCCTTAGTCTGCAAGAGTGAATCATCACAGATTTGTACACGTTACTATCACGTGTCGTCTGCGCCTGTCACTTCCTTATCTCTTATCTTATCAGTACTATGACTCATGTTTGATAAGAGAAAACCAGTTGATTTTCATCATTTGCAGTCAAATTTTTAGAGTTTGTAGGTTGTATAGGTAAACTCTCTGCAACGGACCCTTGTCCATTGTACAGCGGACCTAAGATGCAGTTTTGGCCGCATACAACTAGAGTGTTGTCCGGTATTTTTGAGGTATCGCAACCGTTCATATTCTTTCAAATGTGGGTTATATACGTAATTATGATTAGCTGTATTTTACACTAAAGATGTTAATAAATTTAATTTATAGCAGGATTTAATTAATAATTTTAGTTAACGCGTTCATTATAAGTGTGTAAATTTGATTTAAATAAAAATTTTAGTTTATGAATTTATTAAAAGGATGTACACATCTTTATAAAAATTAAGTATACAAAAAAATTGAGTGGTTTTCTACGCAAACAAAAAATATTATCTGTTGTCTGTTGAAGAGTTAAGTACATTTTTATTGTATATTATATTTTTATATTAGAATAATCATAATAGATGTGTTATGAATACAAGAATAGCGTTCGTTCAATAGATATGTTATAAATATTTCGATGTACAGGGTGGTTATTAATTAGCGTGAGGTGTTCAGAGCCCTCTAGCGAGTAAAGTATTGGACGAAACCTAACCAAATTTGATGAGCATGCATAGTAGACCATGGGATTTTGATTTCCAAAAAAAAAAAAAAAATAGTTCCAAAATTTGCCACTGGGGCAATTTTGGCGCTGTAAAAGTGCCCCAGAGGTCCCCGATCTCAATCCTTGCGATTTTTGGTTGTGGGGATTTCTTAAAGGTGTTGTTTATCAAGGACATGTCTCCGATATCGCAACGTTAAAGGATCGAATAACGTTACACGTGAGGCAAATCAACTCTGATATGCTGCGAGCGGCAGTAGAAAATGTCGTGCATCGTATGCAGTTCTTGGAATTTACCAATGGTGCGCATATTGAACCAAATTTGTAAGTAAAATTGATGTTTGCTGTATTGTTTGTCAATTAACCATTCAATATTTACGCTAATACACTTTTGCAGCGCCAAAATTGCCCCAGTGGCAAATTTTGGAACTTTTTTTTTGTGGAAATCAAAATCCCATGGTCTACTATGCATGCTCATCAAATTTGGTTAGGTTTCGTCCAATACTTTACTCGCTAGAGGGTGCTGAACACCTCACGTTAATTAATAACCACCCTGTATTTCTAAAAATTAGATCATGTTTTTTCAGAAGTAAATGTCTATTTTATAAAAATGCAGGCTCATTCTTACTCATTTATCTTAGTACATACTGTATGAAATTTTTATTACTTTTACTGTATTGTTCGGTAAAACTTACAAAAATAATTTGTTTTAGTGCTTATTGTTATATAGTGTAATAATTTTTGGTATTTGTTTCAGTGAAATTAATTATGATTAATTATTTTACAGCTTAACTTTGATATTTTAAAATTCACTTTTATATTAATTATAGATTCTGTTTTCGTGAAAAAGTACTTTGAGTGCCTGTCTATCATTGCAATCAAATTTTTGTCTAGTTTAAGTGTGGGATTTCACTATTTCTGAAACATTTAGGTTGTTAATGGGTTAAGATATACTAATTTACTTTGCGTATTCATACATTTTGCTTGTAAAAAGTTGGAAATTCAGCATGCATGTAACCTATATTTAAGTAAATGCAACTTCTGTGCCTAAAATGTATACACTTTAAATAATGAATTAGATTCAATTGGTAGATTAGTCACTTGCTAGCTATAGTATCGTATATTTTCATTATAGATAAACTGGTATTAATTTAATGTGAATCCGTTAAATTTATCCTTTGTTATAAGAAAAAAATTAATCTTAAAGCGTTAAATGTTGAGGAATTGTTATTTCATTGGTAGTTTCAAAATATTATGAATATTTTTTATCTTATGTCAGGAAAAAGATTTTAAATTAATCAAGATGATGTCATGAAATGACCAGCTGAGGTGGGAAGTAGAGCTAAAGTATTTTAAATTTTTACTCTATTTTCCTGAACAGCAACTACTACAATTTGCAGTAGAAAATATGCTTTCAAATATAAGTAAGACCTTATTTTGCGATAAATTATTTGTGTTTATTGTAATTCTTTGTAATTTGAAATGTTTCGGGTTTAAAACTATCATTTTATTTTCTCAGTTGAAACGTATTCTATATAAAATTCTTGCTTACAAAAGAATATATTTATGTAAACGTGGTATAAAGTGTATATTGATGTGCTAAAACTGTACACGCGATATAAATTGTGTCTTAACATTCCAGAACTGTTCTTGGATTTTTATCACCAATAGCCCAATTTTCTATCAATAGTGTTATCCGCATGCAAGTTTAAAGGTAATTGTTAGTTAAACGTATACCCACAATTTTCATAAGGTACGTAAAGTTCGTTAACTATACTAATAAAATACTACTAAAAATGTTGATCTATGTGTAAAACATTACTTTCATAGTAAAACTAAAAATTTTATTGCACATAAAGTAAAAAATACATAAATCATATCGTATTAAAATTCTAAAACATATAAATCAACTTACTCTAAACACTACTTGTAATTTGTAATCTATGCTTGGAAAAATTTCTTATGAGTACAAATAAAATATTACTAAAAATATGATTTTAATTAATTTCAAAATCTATATTAAGAAAAAAAAAAACAAGTTCGTCAACAGTAGAAACTACAAACGAGCACACGCGCTGCCTAACATCTGTCTAATCTATCGAAATTGTTTATTAATTAGTGAAATATCATTAATTCTGTGAATGAAGATTGTCAAGTGGTGTTTTCATTCCACTCAGCAGTAACAAGTTCTCTTAATTAAGCTATGTAATTAATCATCACACACTCGTTACTACATGTAACTTTCGAAAAAAAGTACAATAATTAATTAATAATTAACTAAATTTCATTAAAAGGTCGCAAACCATCCCAAAATTTACAAGTCCTCATATTATCAGCGATAATTTTTCGAAGTTTCAGGAAAGTTTCAAGAAAATATTTCTAAGTTCCCATACCGAAAAAAGTTAAATCTAAAATTTAATAACAGATAACAGCACTGAAATTAGTTAATTAATTAATAATTAATTAAAATTTACTAAAATTCATTAAAAGCAGCCCAGAACCTCAAAATTGTACTAAAAAAATTATTGGGGCGGTAGTAAAAACTACCGGGTGGTGGCGGGACACCATCTTAATATCATAAAAAAATTCTATCTATCTAATATCATAAAATATATTTTCCCTAACAAGAATTATAAGAGTTTTAAAATTTTTCAAGTCGTATATTTCTGAAAAAATCTCATAAATATGCAAAAATTCCAAAAAGCTTTTCTAAATGCCCTTACTTTGAAAAAAAATAATCGCTTGTCTTATCTAATCACTGTTACCGTCTCCCTTCCGCCCATCCTCCTACTCACACCTTTGGCCAATTGCTTCACTCACTTCCTCACTCCCTCCTCCTAGCGCAGAACTGTCATTTCTACACTACTATCGTAGTACGGCTGATCTGTTGGTGAGTTGTTAGCTGTTTTGAAAGCAGTAAGCAACTTTTTTTGTTTTCTGCTTAAACAGTGCTAGGCAGGGGCGTAGCCAGAAATTTTTCATGGGGGGGGGTTACGACTACTGCAACTCACATATATGCATACATGTGTGTGATAAAGGAGTGTAGAATATACATTTTGTATGGCAAAAAAATCCTCATGGGGGGGGGTTATGACCCCCTAACCACCACCCCCTTGGCTACGCCCGTGGTGCTAGGTGATCCGTTTAGAATATTAGATGCGCAAATAAAAAAAGTTGTAAAAGAAAAAAAAATAAATAAATGAAAATAAATCCGAGAGATTGGGAAAATAGGTATATGGATTTTTAGATTAGATAGGTAGATTATATTAGAAAGGGGGGGCCCCGGTTATTCGCCCCGGAATGCCTCCCTATTTTTACGGCACTGTTTCTACCCTTCGACGCCTTATGGGGGATCTGGCACCGGCAGGTGCGGTGCCAGAGGGAATTAGAAACTACAACAACAACAACAACAAGTGTTTCATGTTGTGGGAGCAATACAGCATCTGTGAAAGCTTCTGTACTGTCATAAGCAAGTTACTGACAGTTAGTGAATGTGAATTTTGTACACCAGATTGTTCGACAAGAGTTGTTCAAAAGTTCTCGAAGCAACAGAATTTGCGTTCCATCTGAAGAGTGGACTGTTCACTCGAACTTTCTACTTACACTGGCTTTTCAAACGACGAACCCGAAAACTAAGCAGAGTTTTCTGCAGCAATATATGTAGTCTCTAATTTCAAGACTAGATCTTGAACTATCTTAATAGTTCTGGGGCCCCTAAAAGATGGAGCTTCTAGGCCGAGGCCTAGTTAGCCTATATGTCAGGATATGTTTACATATACTGCATGTTTTATGTATGACAGAATAAGAATACATAAAAGTAATTTATATTTTTATAAATACACTCATGTCCATAAATTAAGGATAATTCAGAATCACACAGAAATTGATCTCTAAAATAAAAATTTCACCTGTGGAATGATCACACACATCTTGAAGAAGAATATGCAAATTACAGGAAACCACCAGATGGCGTGGATGGTACGTCACAATGACGAGAGTGTAAGAGAGGGGTATATAAGGAATGGTGGCAAAGAAGTAAAATTGTTCACAAGCGCTGTGAAAGCCTTTCAGTGCAAAAACCGCATAGTTATGGCACAAAGGAGGCATTTGGATGATGTTTTACGTGGCAGAATTATCGGACGACTGGAATGTGGACGTACCCAAGTTCCCAAGTACCCAAGTTCCTCGGATACCCAGTTGGAAGTATCCACTGGGATGGATCCACTGGGTTGGATGTGTTCCACTTACCGCAACTCACTGTCGCCTGTGATTAACCTGGAGTAGAGAGCATGCATTGTGGACACCGCAACAGTGGTCTTGTGTGATGTTTTCCGACGAGTCCAGGTTTAGTTTGGAGTCTGATTCTCGCCGGACATTCATCTGGAGAGCGCCAGGTACCCGTTACCACCAAGAGAACACCATTGAAAGACACCGTTACGGTGGTGCAGGATGGCTCGTTTGGGGAGGAATTATTCTTGGTTCCAGAACCGACCTGCATGTTCAGAGTGTAACGATGACAGGCCACATCTATCGGTATGTCATTCTGGAACAACATGTACGTTTGTTTCGGGGCGCCATGGGTGCTGAATTTGTGTTTATGGATGACAACGTCCGTCCTCACCGTGCAAACATTGTAGACGAATGCCTTCAATCGGAGGATATCACCCGTATGCATTGGCCAGCATACTCACCGGACTTGAATCCAATAGAGCATGTGTGGGATATGCTTGGCCGACGAATTGCAGCCCGTCAATCCCCTCCCACCTGTCTACCGGAACTTCGGAGTGCATTGCTTGATGAGTGGTGTAATATTCCCCAAGATCAGATTGATCATTTGATACTCCGCATGCCTAGGCGTTGTCAGGCCTGTATTGCATCGTCCGGGAGACATACTCCGTATTAACCATCCTACTAACCATGTTATACTGTTTTTTGTAAATAGGTTCTTTTTTGAAATTTGGTCAAGGGAGTAAAACTTGCAATTTTTATTAATTATGTCAAACATATAGCATCTTTTTTGCTCTTTACTTTTTGTTTAATAAATAGACTTTACAAATAAGTCAAATTTGTTTTGCTTCTTTCTCTTTCTTTGCCTGAACTTCATTATCCTTAATTTATGGACATGAGTGTATGTATACTCTTATATCAATCTTTTATTACATGAATTAAACTTTATACGACGAATTAAAAATTTTATGAATGTATAGTTCGCTTTATTGATTGGTAGTCAACTAAATAACAAAACAAAATTGTTGTTTTGGAAACTCAGTAATATTTTGTTCCATTCTCATACTTATTGAGGTATGTTATAGGCGTAGGCGTATCCATGGAGGAAGCTAAAGGGTCTGAAGCCTCCCCTTTCTAAAGATAAAATTTAGACTGACATTTTTTTAAAGTAGAGAAATGTTACTGAATCATTGAATTAGATTATTTTAATGGGGAAAAATTTCTTAATTAGATTATTTTTCTTGTCTTTAAATTATTTCTAAAAAAGCTTCAATAAAATACATTGGGTGTTAAATATTTTTTCTCGGTAAATGCCGCAGACAGTTGAACTCAATTTTAACGTCACTTAAGGGAACAGACCATTCAGAACGCTATAAGCGAGTGACGTTGTAAGTGAGCTTCTGCACTTTAGCGAGTACAGAATATTTTAATCACCATAAAGCGTTATCATTAGTATAACAGAGTTCATCTGAATTTGTGCATCTTCCCTCCATCCCCTACAATATCATAGATGCGTTTCTTATGTTGGGGGCCGGTCTGGTGGAATCGCCCGGGCCGTTTCAGCTGTCCAGTCTGGCCCTGGACACTTCCCCCCCCCCCCCCCCTTTGGCTTCGTCTCGAGATTTCTCGGTATAATCTTGAAGATTAACATGCATCTAAAAAAAAAATTGAAACTGCAATTTAAAAATTTCAAACTATTTGGGTGCACCCCTAACCGGTCGGGGCCCGAGGCTGACCGATACCCCCCTCCCCCCTTTAGTCCACCACTGAGTGCGAACATCTTAAAAATGAACAGATTAAAAAGAGTGGCTACCTCTAGTAATATCATTCGGAATACGTATCGTCCTCCCTGGAAATCGCATGCACGTATAGGCCTGTCCTTCTCGTCAAATTTGGGGGGGGGGGGGAATAGGGATGGGCGCGAGACCAAAAATAGGCTTCTGGCGTCTCGCAAAACAGCCAAAAAGCTTTGCATTGTTTCTCACAACCCCTATATTTTAATGTTAAAAATGTTTGTCTTGTCCCCAAAAAACTGTAAATCTCAGTCTCGTCTCGCAAAAAGTCACCTCGCATCCATCCCTAGGAAAAAATACTTTCCCTCTCCCCGCCTTTTACCTGATACATTATACGTACACTTTAATTAATTTCTGGTTTTGAAGAACTGGACGTTTTTAAAATAAACCACGTGTTTTAACTTCCACATTTTCAAAACTTTTTTTTTTTTTTTGTAGTTGTTATTTTGGCGTGTCCTGAAAATGGCACAGTTGTAAAATTAATTTTTCTAGATGTTATTAGAAAATAACTACTTTCTATACACAACAGATGGCAGCACTGGGAATATCATTTATAAACCTTTCTAATTTCAGATTTTTGTCCGGAGCCTTTCCCCCCCCCCCCCCTCCAATAAATTCTCATGTCTCAGTCCCAAGTGAACCACGTGCCAACAATGGGGAAATAGGGTGTTTTTGCAGTGGCGGAGAGCCCCCCCTCTCTCCGAGCTAGATGTACTATCTATTAGGGAAGTTAAAAAATTTTTATTGTAAATTTTCACATGAACTGAAACAGTGGCGCACCCAGGATTTTAGTTTAGGGGGGCTGAATTCGGGTACTGCTGAATTCGGTTGTAGTGACCTCAATTATAGTTATAATTCTCTTATAACGTCAAAATATTCTGTGCTAGTCGACTTGCTCGTAGAACATAACCTCACGAGCAATGTAACTCATTTTAGAATCAAATAATTATATGATCTTTTCAGTGATGTTGTAACCAAGTTTAACCGTGTTTCATGCTCTAACTGTAAGTTTTTATTTAAAAACTAACATCTTTTTTTGTAAAATGTATTTTAGAAATAATTTGAAGACAATTTATAAAAAGAAAACATTTAACTCATTAGTGACAATTTTCAATACTTTTCACTTCTAATTTCCCACCTTTAAGGGGGGCTTCAGCCCCCATAGCCCCCTCCGTGGGTGCGCCTATGAACTGAAATATCAAAAAGTAGCAGTTTATATATATATATATATATATATATATATATATATATATATATAAACTAAATATATATATATATATATATATATATATATATATATATATATATACATATACATATATACAGCGTGTCCAGTGTTAACGGTGCCCATTGGCTATAACCCAAACCGTTAGTCAGAGACACATAGTTTCAACAAAAACTCTTCAAATTATATAATCTATTATACGAGAAAAACATTCCTATAAAAATTATGAAATTTAAATTTTTATACGGTCCCCCGGTCCTACCAGTAATATTTAGAAAAAATTTTCTTTTTACAATTTCATGCACAATAAAGAAAAACTCGTCCTTCTTCCTTCTAAGACCAAAATTGACCGAGTTACAGCTGCTTAAATCTTTTTGAGAAGCGAAATAGGGTTGTATACAAAATGAATTTGAAAAAAATTAATGTACATTGTTTTGAGCCTTGTAATATTTATTAGCAATTTAATTAACTATTTTATGAATGCACATTGCAATAAAGAATATTAACGTTTAACTATGTGTATCCAATAAATTAACATAAAAATATAGCTTATACTGAAAATAGAGAATTTTTAAAAGAGTTTTTTTAAATGAACTGGTATTAAATAACTTAAAATAAAAAAGCAAGGCAATAAAACACTTCATTAAACATTAAATTAGAAAATGAAACACTTTAAAACACAAATATAGCCGTTTTAGAAACTTAAAATAATATTAGAAATTCTGTTTGCATAACATTTGCTCACAAGTAGCTTCCTTCGGCTGCAATACAAATATACACCCATGTAGAAAACTATTCCTGTACTTTGCGTAGCATACTCGGTGCTACATATATACGATTTAGTAAGTCTTACCCCGGACTCTTCCCCCAGTCTTACCCCGGAATTCATCACGATGAATTACTATTTCGACTAAGGCATTATGACTAAGTGTCGTCAGTCTCATTATAATGAACTTGAAGTGTCCATAGACCTTAATGTATTTAATGTCTTGGGTAACCCTGTAATGAAATTACTCGGTTGATTGAAATCAAAAAAGAGATAAGCAGTTAGCTGTTAATAGTTCTAAATACAAAATTTCAACATTCTACGGTAAACAGTTTTAGAGTTCTGCGAAATACGTAGCTGTTTTTGGCGTTAAATTTTGCGATATTTCTGCAAAACACGTCAAGGTCGATGACAAATGATAAGATTTTTGGCATAGACCAAACAGTGACTCACTACAGACATTATACTGTAAAACCTCGCTATAACGATACTCGATACCACAATAAATCTCTCTACAATGATAAAATTTTGTGGTCCCACGGAATTACAATGCAATATGTTCTCCCCTCGGTATAACGATACATCCCTCTAGAACGATAATTTTATTGGGTATATTAAGTATCTTTGTATCGAGGTTTTACTGTATATTGAAGATGTCCATAGACATTAATGTATTGAAATTCTTTTGAGTTGTTCTGTAAATAAACTTTGAAGTACATTAGAACAAAAAATCCAGGTGCACAACTAGATGTTACAACAATCTTAGATATGAAATTTCAACAGTCTACGTCTAATTGTTTATGAGATATGCAAGTTACATACATACAAAGTCGCCAAACTTCGCGACTTTTGGTGCAGTTTTTGAGGGGGCAAACGACCGAAGTCCCCAAAAGTGAAGAGATCGAAACCCTAGGACCAATATTTCTCGAGATTTCTAGAAACCCGTAGAAAAACAATGGGGAAACCGAAACCTCCGTATCCCCGGTTCTAGCTGACCGATTTTGATGCAACAAAAAGCAAAATTTAACTATTTGAAGCGTAGAATACGAATTTTAAACCATTTTAAGCCCCAGAACAGCGGGTTGCCCTGAAAATTCGTAACAGTATTGTGCTTGAAATGGATGAATGTCCCTAAAACTTCCATTTAGCGTATTGTGTTGAAATTCTTTGGAGTGTTCCTGTAGCAGAACTATAAATTATATAGACACTATTTTCGATGGATAAATTCATTTTGTAACCCTTAATAACGTATATCACTTTTGATTCGTTTGAAATAACCTAATACCTCTAAGTTATACTTTAATGAATTTCTAGAACTGAATAATTGATTTCTAGTACTACGAAGAAGAACATATAAAAAAATCACGCTTTATGAAATGACGAAAATAGAATCACGTTTTCCATGACTTTGAGGTTGTCTGGCGGGGGTTTGCCACGATGGAAAAGTGTCTGGCAAGGGATAAATTGATTTCTAGTACTGCGAGAAGAACATATAAAAAAATCACGCTTTATGAAATGACGAAAATAGAATCACGTTTTCCATGACTTTGAGATTGTCTGGCGGGGTTTGCCACCATGGAAAAATGTCTTGCAAGGGATAAAGTGACTTCTAGTACTGGGCCGAAGGACATATAAAAAAATTAAGCTTTATAAAATGACGAAAATTTTCTGCAATTTTATACACCTTTGCCACCTGTTACCTGCCAAAGCCACGATCATCCAAACTTTATAGTGGCCGATTGTTCCTACCTGTATTGGGGAATATGCGCAGAGAAAGTTTCAGCTTTTATACTATGACGAAGGTCTGGCGGTCGCTGGCTCTTAGACTATAAGGTCCAGGCAGCGGCGGAATAATGCAATTTTGTAGTGGGGGTAGGGAGGCGGAGTTGGAAGATTGAAATATATCAGGTTGTAACGAAAGTTTTCCGCCAACAAAAAGTTAATGCGGGTAGTAATCACCACCCACATCTATGATTTTCTGCCAACGTTTTGGTAGTTTTTCAAAGCCTTCGGCCCAGAAACATGGGGGCGCGAGACCAAAAACATAACTTTCAAATGCCAAAAATCGTTTGACAAAATATGAGGAAACAGGCCATCGCGAACTGTTTGCTGAAATCATATCTGCGGTGGCGGGAAACTTTCGTTACGACCTAATGGATCCATTTTATGGAAGTAAAATAAGATCTTTTACATTAATTTCTTATTTCCTTTAATTCGCCCTTGAGTCCAGGTGTCCAATCCACTGGTATTGGAGTCCTTTTGAGTGCTCCTGTACAAAGAACTATAAACGCTACACACACATTTTTCAAAAGGGTACATGGTACAGTACACAGGAAGAGTGGCAGATCCAGAAGCTTTTTAAGGAAGGAGGGGTTAAATTTTGGAAAAAATTATTTGGACCAAAACAGTATAAAAAATAAAGTAAAATTTTAGTTAAACCACTGTAAAGTTTTTGGGAAGGTCTAAGCAGGGGCGTAGCGAGGGCGATATCCCCCCCCCCAAAATTTTTGGATTAGTGATGAAACTCAGTCTATTTATACAGATTTAAGTTCATATTCCCCCCCCCCCGAAAGGTTTTTCAGGCGCATATCCCCCCCCCCCCCGAAAAATTTTCCTGGCTACGCGCCTGGGTCTAAGTTATAAAAAAAGATTATTTGACCTATATGAAGTGTTTTTTAGAAATCTCTTTTGGAGGGAGTTAAGCCTCCGATACCCTAACCTGGATCCGCTACTGCATAGGAACAACATACATAAATTTCTTAGTTATCGATGCATACTGACGGTAGTTAGACCACGGACAGACATCATGGTTATTCTCTCAAACAAAAATTTCAAAGTTGACGGCTCTTTTAATATTTAGTAAGATTTAAACGGTTTTAGATATTTGCTTTTAGTTCCAGAGAATGACAGTAATTTTATTATCTGTGATTTGATTGGATACCTGACTACTACACTCATATTCACTGAATATGTTATATGCAATCGTACTTTTTCTTGTTTGTAAAACAGATTTTCTGCAAAAAAATTTTAAGTTCACTAAAAAATAGTTATATAGTTCACATTTCTATTTGCAAATGATACGAATTTCCTATTTATGTTTACTAGAACAAATAAGAATTTCCTTGTTTATTCTACCTTTTGAATTTTAGTCGAATTTATGTTTATAGATAAGCATGCAAACATCTATTTAAGTAAAATATAAAAGAATGTGAAACAGCAAAACCTTTCTCTGTGCCTGCAAACTCGGATGTCATTTATCAGAAAAAAGTTTCTGTTTACATTTCACTGTATTTTAACTTTTTATGCAGAAAAAGTGATTGTACAGGAGGCAAGTGCGTGAACCCCAGACCAAATGAGGTGCATTTCGCCAGCCCCCCCACCAAAACCGATTTCGATGAAAAAGGTTCGGATCGTTTGTACCTCGTTTGTACCCGTTTGTACCAGTAAACTTTTCGTTTGTACCTCACTGGTAGTTTCACTATAAGCGTTTCCTTGTGGGGGGGGCTGGCGAAACGCTAGCCCCCCCACCAACGAATTTTCAAAAATGAACGGTGCCAATCGTTTGTACCTCGTTTGTACCCGTTTGTACCAACAAAATTTTCGTTTGTACCTCACTGGTAGTTTAACTATAAGCGTATCCTTGTGGGGGGGGGCTGGAGAAACGGTAGCCCCCCCACCAACGAATTTTCAAAAATGAACGGTGCCAATCGTTTGTACCTCGTTTGTACCCGTTTGTACCAGCAAAATTTTCGTTTGTACCTCACTAGTAGTTTAACTACAGGCGTATCTTTGTGTGTGTGTGGGGGGGGGCAAGCATTTCGCCAGCCCCCCACCAACGAATTTCAAAAATGAACGGTGCCAATCGTTTGTACCTCGTTTGTACCCGTTTGTACCAGCAAAATTTTCGTTTGTACCTCACTAGTAGTTTAACTACAGGCGTATCTTTGTGTGTGTGGGGGGGGGGCAAGCATTTCGCCAGCCCCCCCACCAACGAATTTTCAAAAATGAACGGTGCCAATCGTTTGTACCTCGTTTGTACCCGTTTGTACCAGCAAAATTTTCGTTTGTACCTCACTAGTAGTTTAACTACAGGCGTATCTTTGTGTGTGTGGGGGGGGCAAGCATTTCGCCAGCCCCCCCACCAACGAATTTTCAAAAATGAACGGTGCCAATCGTTTGTACCTCGTTTGTACCCGTTTGTACCAGCAAAATTTTCGTTTGTACCTCACTAGTAGTTTAACTACAGGCGTATCTTTGTGTGTGTGGGGGGGGGCAAGCATTTCGCCAGCCCCCCACCAACGAATTTTCAAAAATGAACGGTGCCAATCGTTTGTACCTCGTTTGTACCCGTTTGTACCAGCAAAATTTTCGTTTGTACCTCACTAGTAGTTTAACTACAGGCGTATCTTTGTATGTGTCTGTGTGGGGGGGCTAGCATTTCGCCAGCCCCCCCACCAACAAATTTTCAAAAATGAACGGTGTCATATTGTGCTGAATACCCAATACCCTTCTCGTGGTTAACCTGTTCACTCCGATTGTTTACAATAACAGGATGTTCACCGGCGACTGAAAAGGTGACTTTTGCAACTAATTTAAAGATAAGGTGACTTGGACGACTTTTTTGAATAAAAAAACTTCATTTTCATGCTGTTTTCGAGTGTTTGGCTGCTTGTACCTTACTCCAGGCGACTAATTTAAAAGTCAGATTTCGGTTTTTGTCCAATGTTATATAACTACATGTGTTGATAAAAGTATTCTATCATTTCATTCATTCATTCTTAAATGACGCTAAATGACGTATGTTTATTTTTTAACTACAAAATTATGTAAAAACGTTACTACTTTCGCAACTAAAATTAAAATGTCTACTGAACTGGCGACTTTTTTTTATGCCAGAGATAACTAATCATACTATTTTTGCCTCCTGACATTGGTGGACACCCTGCAATAATGGTGAATGTTCCCTTCTGTGCCCAGCGTTGCTTCCGAAATTGACTCTTATGCTTTGTGTAGTGGATATTTAATGATAGTTGCTGAGAAACAATGCTGAAAAGAGAAGGGAAACTTTATCATTACGTTTTTGCAATGTTTGAAAATAAATGGGTTTGAAAATTAAAAAGGAAAAAGCATCTGATAATATACCTTGAATATTAACGTCTAAAACTGGACATTCATTTGAAAATAGGCAGAGCCCCCAAATAAGCCCCCCCCCCCAATATCCCCAATTTCATGAAAAATACAGTTTTAAAGAATGCTTTAAATTTTGGCTCCTACGTGATACAGAAAAAAAAATTCCCGGGCCCCTCGGTACGTGGCCCCAAACATGGTCCTTTGCGCTAATTTATGCAATTTCGAAGCAAAGGTACAGCTGGCTCTGACTTCGCACATGAGAACTATTGGCATGGAGTTGCAGTTTCAACATAGTAGTTTCATATTATGAAAAGATATGTTTTTTTTTTTTTTTTTTTTACTGTGTTAAATTTTTCTTGAAAACGGGGATGCTTTCAAAAAATATACCGGGGGGGCCCTGGGGCCCTTCAAAAATTTTTAACATTGGATTCACTTTATATGAGGATATATAATTACACTGTTCAAAAATTTGAATGGAGTTTAATAAAATCTGAATAAAATTTGAATAAATTTGAGTGGCGAATGGAGACAGTTACTACAATGTTTACGAATTATTTTGAGTGTTCCTGTAAATTATGCTACATGCATGAATTTTAGCCTATGTTACTCAGGAATAGTGTCAGCTTTCAGTGAAAAATAGATCTTTAGAATCGATTCAGTAGTTACAGAGATGTCCATATAGCGTCAGGTGCTAGAATTTTTGAGTGTCCCTGTAAAAGAACTAGTTATGCTGCATGCTGAAAGGTAGCCTATATTACTCAGGAATAGTGTGGCTTTCCATCAGTGAAAAAATTTTTTGAATCGGTTCAGTAGTTACAGAGATCCCAATACAGCGTAATGTAATTCTTATGAGTGCCCCTGTAAAATACCTTTTTGTGATATATGGAGGATATATTTGAGATGTATGAAGAATAAGTTAATTTTCAATATTGCCACTGTCGATTAAACTTCTAAAAGTAACGCCGAAATGCCTCCATGCGTGTCAGTGGAATGTCCCAAATAGGGAGATACCTTTTGGGATTTTTCTTGGAAACAGTTGTACCTTCAAGAAATGTTTTTTCATATTATCAAACTACCATGTTGATACTACATCTCCATGTCAATACTTCTCCTGTGGGAAGTCGGCTTCAGCTGTACCAATGCTTCGAAATTGCGTAAATTAGCGCTAAGGACCATGTTTTGGGCCCCGTACCGGGGGGCCCTGGGGCCCTTCAAAAATTTTTAACATTTGATTCAATTTAAATAAAGATATATAACTGCACTGTGCAAAAATTGTTTCTGTATCGCGTCAGAGCCAAGATTTAAAGCATTCTTAAAACTGTATTTTTTATGAAGTTGGGGGTTTTTGGGGGGCCCTAATTTGGGGCTCTGACAATTTTCGAATGAATTTTCAATTTGAGATGTTAATATACAAGGTATATTATAGGATAAAATGAAAAAATTCTCTGAAGCACTTCTGAGCCAGTCACAGTCGAGACAATAAAGTCGCAAAAATGGCCCTAAATTAATTCGACGTTGCTCCTCTGGGGTACTTTGCCCCCCCATAACTCCAAAACTAAAAGAGGTAAATCAAAAATATTTCAGATTTGTTCTTTCCTTGGGTAAGGCAACACAATAAAATAAAATCATGAAATTCTGAGATGGTGATGGGAACGCCCTGCCCGATTTGCCCCTGCAATGCCTCTTAAAGCGAAAAAAATAAAATTCGTATACTAATAGGTAGTACTCTACTTAACACAAAACTGTGAATTGTATGAAAATTTTTTCAAAATGTTTAATTTTTGTTCTCGCATTATTTAACAATAACTGAGCTGAATTCTATGAAGATTGATATACTGATAGGAATTATTGAATTTAAATACAGAGAATGGCAAATTTTTAAGAATTTCTAATCGGATTTTGATATTTTGTGAAAATTTATTCAGCATGCTTGAATTTTTGTTCGCATATCACGTAATAACATTTAAAGCGAATAAAATGAAACTAGGACTAATGACAGACGATCACTCTAACTACCGTGTTTACTCGCGCAATAATCGCACCTATTTTTTGCCAATTTTTCATGGTGAAAGTCTAGGTGCGACTAGAATGCGGGGAGAATCTACTGCATAATATTGTACACTCTAATGCTAAAACATTACTGGTATTAGAATAAAACAGCTAACCAAATGTTTCCAGTTTATCTGCCATACAATCTTTTTTTTTTTTTCAATTTTACACAAATAAGAGAAATTTTTCTTTTGATAGGAATGCTTTTATAGAATAAATGAAAGTCAAATACGTGACTGCAACTTTTATGCCAAGAAATGTAGGGGAGCGACTATGTGAGGACGACTATTACACGAGTAAACACGATATGTAGGTGTCGATGTTTTCTGTAATTTTCGGATTTTGTGAAAATTTATCCAAAATATAATTATTTTTTTTCTCACATCACGTAATAACGACTAAAATCAAAGGAAAGGGAATTCAATAATATGGTAGGTGATCACTCAACTTTAACTATAAACTTAAATATTTTTCAAAATGTTGTGTAGATTTTGAAATTTTTGAATGTTGTTTGCGCATCACTCGAACACCGCTCGAACAATTGGTAAAAACTCAACATGGTAGAAACTACATAAAAGTTGCGGCTTTATTATCGTCTTTATACTCCTACGATGCATACCTGAGTTCAAACTTTTCAAATGTCTGAAGATATATTAACCCATCAACGACGGGTACTTCAGCTCAGTGGCGTAGCAGAATTTTTTCAAGAGGGGTGTTCGTTTTTCCGATTACTTATATACATACATACACACACACACATATTATACAGTAAACTCCGGATATAGTGAACTTTCGGCTATATTGAACTCTAACCATTGTTACGATTCACATACAGTATTTCTGTTCACTATGCGGACACTTCGGTTTTAGAGAACTACGGATATAGTGGATGAATTTGCTGTCCCCAGAGTTCACTATAACCGGAGTTGACTGTTTATGTATATATATGTTCATAATATGCCCACACACGTGAGTGAGCGTGGTTCAATTACCCAAGTTCACGCTTTCCATAGCAATTTATATTTCTAAACAAAACTATTTTCAATCGATGCACTTATGGATCCACAAGGGGGGGGGCACGCATCTTTGTGGACTCACAAAGAGGACCACTTTCACTCTTCCAAAAGTTTGCTTATCCGGAAAAGCAGTTTATGCGATAAATGAGTCTCCTAAGGGAAAGATTATTTTCAAGAGATTTTATCATGATAAAGTAATGAATAAAACGTTAGTTGTAATTTTAAACAGCTTCGCAGAGAAAAGATTCTGTTTGTTATGCACACTCCCCCCCCACCACCACCAATATGCGAGAAAAGGTGTAATGAAAAGCCTAATTTTCCATCACACTTAGTGTTGGGGGGGGGTTAAACCCCCCCAAACCTTGCCTTCGATAAGACACTGCTTCAGCTAGTGAAACATATCTGGATGAAATTCACTATATTTAAGAAAATATCAGTGGATATGCTTCTCTTAAAACTTAAAAAAAAAAAGTGAATTTTTTTGGGAAGGTTCAAAATTTTTAAAAAAGCTTATTTCACCTAATTAAAATGTACGAAGGGCTAAGTATTAAAATATGATCATTTTAGCTATTTAAAATGTATAATAAAGCAGAATGTTACCCTTTAGCAATCTCTTTTTTTGGGACCCCCCTAGCCCCTCCCCTGGATCCGCTACTGTGCATAAGGTATTATGACATTTTGTATGTCATTACTATCTGGCAGAAAAAAGTGTACTACCGAATATTATTAATCCTATAAATTTATATGAATAAACATATATAGGAGTTGAAGTGATATATGTATTCAACTTTTCATAGTCACTGCGTCAGAACTCTAGTACTGCTCAGTAGTTAGCTGACAACAAGTGGGGGGGGGGCTCAGTGTGTTCAGATCACTGGCGGATTAATGCAAGTTTGTCGGGGGGGGCGGTTAGTTAGAAGACTGACATATACATCCATTTTATGGAAGTAAAGTAAGATCTTTTACATTAATTTCTTTTTTCTCAGGGAGTGGGTGGTAGCCCCTCCGCCCCCCCTTTAAGCCACCCTTGGTTCAGATCTTTTTTGAAGCACAAAAAAACGAAAATATTGTGCTGATTTATTGCAATTTTCTCGCTTCCTCCAAGGTATGGGGGGTTGACCCCCCTAAGCGCCCCCTTTCCTGCCCCATTGTTGGAAAATTTCGAGGTAACAGCAAGACGCTCTTGCCCCATGCTTGTTGTTGTTGCACTGTAATTGCTTTCTTGTTTACTGCTTACGTAAGAATTGTCGTCACCCTTGCCCACCCCCTTGTCAGAAAAAATAAGCAGAGCCGGGAACCACCCCACCTCCCTCCATATTGATTACGTAAAACTTGAAGAGCCCTTTACCAACGATAAATTACTTTCGGAAGTAAGCCCGCTTTCAAAATCTCCAGTAGTGAGAAATTCAATCTTTATAAATCACTCTTCCCCTTTTTTCTCACAAGAATCCATTTGGGAATTTATAAATTTTCTACCTTTTCTCTAAGATTTAAATCATTCAAAACTAATTTTAATTAAAACTGGAAGTAAGTTTAAACTTTCCTCTATTAATAAATTATTTTATTTTTTAAACATATTGAATTTAAAAAGTACTTTTGACTATTTATATCTACAATTGACTGAATTTTCAAAAATTCAACGGAAATTTTACTATGTTCTTATAAGATTTTGTAAAAAGTAAAAAGCAGAATGTATAGACAATTGTCTGCCGAATAACCTACAGTAATTTTTTTATTAAAATATTAAAAATATCATGCGGGGAATGTAGAAAAATTTCTCCGTAGGTTAACATGGGACTAGTAAATCCAAGATGGCGGCCGTCCGACCGCCTTAACGTGCGGCAGTAGCGTACGCGAACTTCCTTCAACGAACGGGGAGGGGGGGGGATTACATACAATATCATTGGGCCCGCTCGAGAATTCACCGGTCGGTTATGCACCGGTGCTACCGGTTGCAGCCATTCTTCGGTTAAGTGACGTCACGGTTGTCAACCGGTGTCGGTCATTCTCACCACATCGCATTTCAAGCCAAAAAAAAAAATAAACATTGGCAGAACTATGCTAATTACCGGAGTAACCCACCTCGCTAGCAGGGTCATTCTGGTTGCGCTCTGGTCACGCTGAGAAGAAAACCGCTACATGACCGAAACGTTTCCGAACGAGATTAATTCCAGAGCTCCGCCCAACGCTCCGCCTTTTCGAACGCTCTGGTCATGCACCGGTATTACCGGTGCGCAACTGATGAATTCTCGAACGCACCCTTTGTTGATTTCATAATATTTTAGTAAAAAATGAAAAATGTATCGTGGATGTCAAACCAGCCTCTGCTATATATGTGCAAAATTAATATTTACTATTACCAGATTTTCTTATTAGCCGTTATTATTTGACCTCCACTAGGATAGGCTTCTAGTTAAACTCCAGTTTGGTACAAACGAAAATTTTGTTGGTACAAACGAGGTACAAGCGATTGGCATCGTTCATTTTTGAAAATTCGTTGGTGGGGGGGGGCTGGCGAAACGCATGCCCCCCCCCCACACAAAAAGATACGCCTGTAGTTAAACTACTAGTGAGGTACAAACGAAAATTTTGCTGGTACAAACGGGTACAAACGAGGTACAAACGATCTGAACCATTTTCATCGAAATCGGTTTGGTGGGGGGGCTGGCGAAATGCTTGCCCCCCCCCACACACACAAAGATACGCCTGTAGTTAAACTACTAGTGAGGTACAAACGAAAATTTTGCTGGTACAAACGGGTACAAACGAGGTACAAACGATTGGCACCGTTCATTTTTGAAAATTCGTTGGTGGGGGGGCTGGCGAAATGCTTGCCCCCCCCACACACAAAGATACGCCTGTAGTTAAACTACTAGTGAGGTACAAACGAAAATTTTGCTGGTACATACGGGTACAAACGAGGTACAAACGATCTGAACCATTTTCATCGAAATCGTTTGGTGGGGGGGCTGGCGAAATGCTTGCCCCCCCCCCCACACACAAAGATACGCCTGTAGTTAAACTACTAGTGAGGTACAAACGAAAATTTTGCTGGTACAAACGGGTACAAACGAGGTACAAACGATCTGAACCATTTTCATCGAAATTCGGTTTGGTGGGGGGGCTGGCGAAATGCTTGCCCCCCCCCCCACACACAAAGATATGCCTGTAGTTAAACTTCTAGTGAGGTACAAACGAAAATTTTGCTGGTACAAACGGGTACAAACGAGGTACAAACGATCTGAACCATTTTCATCGAAATCGTTTTGGTGGGGGGCTGGCGAAATGCTTGCCCCCCCCCACACACAAAGATACGCCTGTAGTTAAACTACTAGTGAGGTACAAACGAAAATTTTGCTGGTACAAACGGGTACAAACGAGGTACAAACGATCTGAACCATTTTCATCGAAATCGGTTTTGGTGGGGGGGCTGGCGAAATGCTTGCCCCCCCCCACACACAAAGATACGCCTGTAGTTAAACTACTAGTGAGGTACAAACGAAAATTTTGCTGGTACAAACGGGTACAAACGAGGTACAAACGATTGGCACCGTTCATTTTTGAAAATTCGTTGGTGGGGGGGCTACCGTTTCTCCAGCCCCCCCCCCCACAAGGATACGCTTATAGTTGAACTACCAGTGAGGTACAAACGAAAATTTTGTGGGTACAAACGGGTACAAACGAGGTACAAACGATTGGCACCGTTCATTTTTGAAAATTCGTTGGTGGGGGGGCTACCGTTTCTCCAGCCCCCCCACAAGGATACGCTTATAGTTAAACTACCAGTGAGGTACAAACGAAAATTTTGTTGGTACAAACGGGTACAAACGAGGTACAAACGATTGGCATCGTTCATTTTTGAAAATTCGTTGGTGGGGGGGCTAGGCATTTCGCCAGCCCCCCCACAAGGAAACGCTTATTGTGAAGATACCATTGAGGTACAAACGAAAAGTTTGCTGGTACAAACGGGTACAAACGAGGTACAAACGATCTGAACCATTTTCATCGAAATCGGTTTTGGTGGGGGGGCTGGCGAAATGCTTGCCCCCCCCCCCCACACACACACACAAAGATACGCCTGTAGTTAAACTACTAGTGAGGTACAAACGAAAATTTTGCTGGTACAAACGGGTACAAACGAGGTACAAACGATCTGAACCATTTTCATCGAAATCGGTTTTGGTGGGGGGGCTGGCGAAATGCTTGCCCCCCCCCACACACACAAAGATACGCCTGTAGTTAAACTACTAGTGAGGTACAAACGAAAATTTTGCTGGTACAAACGGGTATAAACGAGGTACAAACGATTGGCACCGTTCATTTTTGAAAATTCGTTGGTGGGGGGGCTGGCGAAATGCTTGCCCCCCCCACACACAAAGATACGCCTGTAGTTAAACTTCTAGTGAGGTACAAACGAAAATTTTGCTGGTACATACGGGTACAAACGAGGTACAAACGATCTGAACCATTTTCATCGAAATCGGTTTTGGTGGGGGGGCTGGCGAAATGCTTGCCCCCCCCCCCCACACACAAAGATACGCCTGTAGTTAAACTACTAGTGAGGTACAAACGAAAATTTTGCTGGTACAAACGGGTACAAACGAGGTACAAACGATCTGAACCATTTTCATCGAAATCGGTTTTGGTGGGGGGGGCTGGCGAAATGCTTGCCCCCCCCCACACACACAAAGATACGCCTGTAGTTAAACTTCTAGTGAGGTACAAACGAAAATTTTGCTGGTACAAACGGGTACAAACGAGGTACAAACGATCTGAACCATTTTCATCGAAATCGGTTTTGGTGGGGGGGCTGGCGAAATGCTTGCCCCCCCCCCACACACAAAGATACGCCTGTAGTTAAACTACTAGTGAGGTACAAACGAAAATTTTGCTGGTACAAACGGGTACAAACGAGGTACAAACGATCTGAACCATTTTCATCGAAATCGGTTTTGGTGGGGGGGCTGGCGAAATGCTTGCCCCCCCCCCCACACACAAAGATACGCCTGTAGTTAAACTACTAGTGAGGTACAAACGAAAATTTTGCTGGTACAAACGGGTACAAACGAGGTACAAACGATTGGCACCGTTCATTTTTGAAAATTCGTTGGTGGGGGGGCTACCGTTTCTCCAGCCCCCCCCCACAAGGATACGCTTATAGTTGAACTACCAGTGAGGTACAAACGAAAATTTTGTGGGTACAAACGGGTACAAACGAGGTACAAACGATTGGCACCGTTCATTTTTGAAAATTCGTTGGTGGGGGGGCTACCGTTTCTCCAGCCCCCCCACAAGGATACGCTTATAGTTAAACTACCAGTGAGGTACAAACGAAAATTTTGTTGGTACAAACGGGTACAAACGAGGTACAAACGATTGGCATCGTTCATTTTTGAAAATTCGTTGGTGGGGGGGCTAGGCATTTCGCCAGCCCCCCCACAAGGAAACGCTTATTGTGAAGATACCATTGAGGTACAAACGAAAAGTTTGCTGGTACAAACGGGTACAAACGAGGTACAAACGATCTGAACCATTTTCATCGAAATCGGTTTTGGTGGGGGGGCTGGCGAAATGCACCTGACCAAATGCGTGGTAGAATGGTGAGTTAGCCAACACCCCATTTGGCCTGGTTTTTTCTCTACTATATTTGAATATTGCATCCTGGTATTTTACAGGTATTATTCTCACACGATATACTATTACTGTTCCGAAGATCGTTCTGTTTCATTTCCCTGAAGTCATAGGATCCACTTGGAAATATGATAATGTGTGTATCCTCGCTTTTGCAGATACGTCGACTCTCGATATCTTGAAAAGTATTCGAGATAACCGAAATTCGAGATATCGAAAATTACCCATGATATCTTATGAAGAGGTATATTTTAATCGTGTGTTGAAAATATACCATCAAATCAAACTATGAAGCAAAATATTTTTTCTTTTCTAACGACAAATGGTAATTTGATCGTTAGGAATAGTGTCAGAAGTAGAATTAATAAATAATACGCATGGGGTATGGGTTACTTGATACTTTTTCACACTTACTTGTTTTAGTTTTGATTTCTTGTTACTCTTATCAGTAATTTTATACAAATCATTAAAGACATCATCTGGCACATTAACACGCCTTGCAAATTTCGAAGTAACAATAAGAATCGAGATAAGCGGAGTGAGATTTTTTTTTTTGAGATAGGGAGAAAAAAATTCCATTGAACTATTACGTCAATTTGAGACTTTAGAAAAACGTCGACAGAAGTGTAAAGCCGAGATAAATGAAGTCGAGATATCGAGAGTCGACGTATTTAGCACTCAAAACAAGTCAGTGAGCACAATAACGTTCTCCGAACGTTAACTCTTCGAACGTTAACTCCCAGAGCGGAAACGCCCAGTGTTCCCGCTCTGGGAACACCAAACTCTGACGTTTTGACTGTTGCCAGTAACGAAGAATAGATTTGATTTCTATAAAAATAGTTGCGGGTGACATAGCTCCACGAAAATCATTGACTTTTTAGCACGTCATTTCCGGTAAAAAATTGTCACGATTATTCTTAACAGCACTGACGTCTGCTGAAAAATGGAAGAATGCGATAACAGCTGGACAGATTGACCAATGCTAAAAAAAGGGCAGTCGTTGCCATCGCTCGATTTAACTACCAGCAAGATGGCGGACGATCGAAATGTTCATCGCGTGTCACAGATCTAGAGACTACAGCTGGCTGTGCCCACGCACAGCCAGCTGTAGTCAAAAAAGGTGATTTGGAGGATCCATTTCCCTCTCCCTTAGGCGAATCAAGTTTCGATTATAAACATTATCTCGTAAATTGAATTCATTTATGAGGAAAAGGAATAAAAAAGTGCCTGCTCGTCGATCCTCCGCTGCATAATTATTTTGAGCTTATCTTATCGGGATGTTTAAAGAAATGGTTTCTCAAGTTACCTTCCTTTCTGATATACTTCAAAAGAAATGCCGCAAAAAAATATAAAAGGACAAGCTATAATAAATTTTGAACAAAGCCAGATAAAATCTAGTTTTGTTTTTGTTTTGTTTTTTAAATCAAGTTAGCGGAAAAGAAAATGAACGTGATTTTGACGCCCCTCTTTACAAAAGTATTATTTTTAGCTACTCCTGCGCCCCGGTGAATTAAAGTTCTGGGATACTTCCTAAGGTTTTTCAGCTTCTAGAATCGGTTTTCCAAACAGGGCCGTAACAGTAATAGGGCGCAAACAGAAGAGGGGGCGCAAAATCCGAAGGATCACATAGGTTTATATAGTTTTTTCTTATTAGTGTTTCTCTTTTCAATACAGCACATCTGTAGAGGCGAGGAAAGGACAGGATTTTATTAGTATAATGATTCTGGGCAAGTGCGGATAATAGGGGGCGCCGTCGCACCCCAAATTAAAAAAAAAAAAAAACATTTTATTTCGTATTCTGGATTTAAGTACATCAAATCTTGCACCCCTAAATGAAAAAGCCAAATGCCGCCTCTGATTCCCGAGGCTGAAAAATTATAAAGTCGTCATTAAAGCTGCAAAAAGGGGTAGGGGGAGCGAAATTTGGACGGTTCTGGTAGGTTACACCGGGCTATACTCTTGTTTCCAAATGAAACAGATATATCACTCAAGGAGGAACAGATTTTTCAGAGCGTAAATAAACGAAATAACAGTAATAAATAGTATAAAATTTCAAAAGATCATGCTAAAAGAAGTTTCAAAGGAAGATGCCGTGTTTACTCGTGTAATAGCCTCTCTCGCATAATAGTCGCACACCCGTTTTGAAGCAGAAAAAATAACTTTATAGTTACACTATTATGTAGTAGATTTTCCCCGCATAATAGTCGCACCTACACTTTCACCATGAAAAATTGACAAAAATGGGCGACTATTACTCGAGTAAACACGGTATATTTCAGTTTTCACTCCCTTAGTACGCCCTGATCCATCAGACTATATCTAGAGTGAGGGAGACAAAGAAATCGTCTAAGCCATTTGACAAGAACTGAAAAATAAATTAAAAAGTAAATTTTTGCAGTTGTGCGGCTGTGGGATACTTCAGACTTAAGTGTTTTATATCGCGTTGGCAAAAGGAAAATGTGACTGATTTTGACGCCCTTTATTAAACAAAAATCTTTCGTTTCGCCACTTTTGCACCCTTGTGAGTTATAACTGAAGAATGCTTCACTTTACTGAGTTCGCAGCTCCTGCAATCGGTTTTTTAAGTAGAGTCGCAGCGAGGGTGAGGCGGGGATAGCCCTTTCGAAGGGCGCAAACAGAAGAGGGGGGCGTAAAATCATCTTTATGACAGGATATTTAAATGGAGCTTTTCTAATCTGTTAGAGAACCGTGTACATGCGGTGTACGTGCACGTTAAATCCGTGGTTCCGAAAGTCCTCTCGGCGGTCGCTAGCAGTTTCCGAGGGGTGCCAATATTCAGAATTCCCCCACCTTCTGATGAGGTTCTACATTGTGGCGGGAAATTCCGGGAAGGACGTATATGTAGCTCTAAGCGACACATTCAGAGACGTGAGCTGTCCTCTCCTGGCAAATAAATAAATCTGTTAGAGGACAAAACATAAATGTGTCCATAGAACAGCAAGGGTTCATTTACTGGGAACTAAGCTCAGGGGCGCAGGTAGAAAATTTTAACGGGGAGATATGAGAGACATTTTTCAGGTGATAAATAAACCAAATTCCTTCACGGTATGACATTCCGAAAGATCATGCTAAAAGTTACAGAGGAAAATTCCACTACATTAGTGCACCCCTGATCAATCGGAATGTAATGTAGGGCGACAAGAATCGTTTAAGTCATTTGACAAGAAATGAGTAAAAAATAAATTTCATGAAGTTTATATCACCTTGGTAAAAAGGGATATGCGTTTGATTTTGACTCCCTCCTTTAATAAAAATTTTTAATTTAGCCACTTCTGCACCCGTATGAATTACAGCTGTGGGATGCTTAGGACTTAAGTTTTTTGTATCGCTCCAGTTTCCTGAGTTCGCAGCTCCTGCAATCGGTTTTTTAAGCAAAGTCGCAGCGAGGGTGTTGCTGGGATAGCCCTTTCAAGGGGTGCAAGCAGAAGGGGGGGGGGCGTAAAATCAGCTTTATCACAGAATGTTTGAATAGAGTTTTTCTAGTGAAATCCCAGTGGTTAAGGCGTTGGACTCGTAACCGGAAGGTTGTGGGTTCGATACCGGCGTACCACTAAAGACCACCGTGTACGTGCGCCGTACGTGCACGTTAAATCCGCAGTTCCGAAAGTCCTTTCGGCGGTCTGTAGCAGTTTCCAAGGAGTGCCAATATTCAGAAGTCCCCCACCTTCTCATGAGGTTCCAAATTGAGGTGGTCTTATTATCTTAATCTTATAACGCTGCATGTTCTATAGCTAACGTGACCATTTATTTTTTACTTCAAAACGGGACATCATCTACTTTTTTGGCAATAGTGTATATATTTTCTTCCTCAAAACGGGACATCTACTGTTTTTAAGGTAATAGTGTAGGGAAACTGAATTTCAGGTCTGGGTATCTTTGAGTTGTTAAGAAAACGTGCAAAAAAGCTTGTGTTAATGTTAATTTCAAAATAAAATATAAAAAAACCTTTGCTGAAACACGCATATACTGTAAAAAATAGTGCAAGACGTACGTTTACGGGTGGTACAAGGGGTAGGCCCTTCTTCGACTTCAAAAACACCATGCGACACAAAGCAGGAAGGTAAGAAAGTGAGAAATGTAAACAAAAGAACACACGGAAAAAAGGAAGTTGTCATTCGGAAGGGAAAAAAATCTTAGATAGCCTGAGTGAAAAGGGAAAATAAAGTGGAGATCGGGGACGGAGGGGGGGGGGAATAAGCAATAGAGGAACATGACTTTAAAAAAAGAAATAAAAATTAAATAAAGTGAAATAGTTGATTAAAAAAGAACAAGCCCAAAAACAATGCATCCCCCGTCGTTTTCTTTGCGTCTCGAGAGGGGAGGGAGGGAGGTTAGTTTTTTTTTTTTTACAGACACTGCACATAATTTTAGATTTCTATTTAGCGGCCTTTATTGAAATCGTTACCGCAGGTTGCTCTCTTTCTAAAAACGGGACATTACGGAGTCCCGAAGCTGTGCTTGGGGACAACGGGACAAGCCACCTAAAAACGGGACTGCCCCGTTCAAAACGGAACGTGTGGTCACCTTATCTATAGCCAGTAATTTCGACAACTGCCTTTTTTGCTATAGATCATGTACTAGTATTTTATTAACAGAATATTCCTCTGGCATGACATTAACGATTTAATTATAATAGTAAATTAATCATTTAGCTTATTCTAAAGAATATTTAAGATAACAGTTAACATTTATCAGGACAAGGGCAGAAAGTTTTTCGGCAGGAAGACCACCCGCTGAGAAAGAGGTTTGGACAGCATATGCGTAGACTAGAAATCGGAAACAGATACTTTCCGTTAGTTTACTATCAACAAATGACAAATGACATAAGTTCAGTTGTGCGGAGAGGGACATAGTTTGCCCAATTAGGTATTCTCAATTCTCAGGGTTTAGTCAGTTGTCATATCAGTATTGCACTTGTTACCTGCTCGGTCGTCTGGATATCTTTTGCATGTGAGATTGCGGGGCATACTCGTTCTTTCTGTTTCAAAGGGGATATTTTGCTAACGATTTTCATCTTTAAACATGAATAGAAAACGCCCATCCGGATCTTATTTCAGAAAGCAAAAGAAAGTTAAAAAAAATGAGGGAAAGCATGGGTAAATTTTTAAAACAAAATTATAATGAAGATAACCACTGTGAATCGGCGACTCCGGAAGCTAGCAGCCAGACATTTGGTAAGTTCAAAGTTCAAATACTGTACTGTTTTTAAATCTTTAATTGTGCAATTAAATTTTCATGCGCAATGAAGTATCGATTAAAAATTTTTATTTTCAGTTCTTATTTATTATTATAATTGATTAAATGATTTTACTTGCATTATTACGACTTATTTGAAAGATTAGTATTTTTGTCGACAAGTCGAAATGTATTTTAAAAACTAAGACTGTTATAATGTAAACATAGTTTAAAAGGTGATTGAAGCTCACCATCATACTTTATTTAAATGTTTTGGGGTTATTTATTTTTATTTTATAAAAAATATCCAAATTTGCGTTATCACATGACATACCTTTTTTAAAAAAAAAATGAATGAGTACCTGTAGAATATTGTATTTGAAACACTTAAAATAGAGAAAGGAAGAGGTTGCGATTAATATGCGCACATTGTACATTTCTTTAAACATACAAGTACAACAGCATCTAATTTCATAAAGCTTCAAACATTTCAATAATACATAAATATTGTCTATTTAATAATCTAAAACACACAGGGGCGTAGCCAGAAATTTTTCATGGGGGGGTTACGACTACTACAACTCTTATATATGTATACGTGTGTTTGATAATGTAGTGAACAATATACATTTTGTATGGCAAAAAATTTCTCATGGGGGGGGGGTTATGACCCCGCTAACCCCCCCCTTCGCTACGCCCCTGAAAACACATTTAAAACAAATATTCACTGAAGATTTTTCATAAAGGTAAATTTTTTGTAATAAGAAAGGATGGCAAAACAATATCTACTTAGTGTATTACTACTCTAGGAGAATTATTTTTAAATAAATGAAAATTCTAACAAGAAAGATGAAATTAATCATGTTCAAAGGATGATTCCTGAGACTAGCAACAAGCTGTGTTTGTTTGTTTGTGGATTAAGGCCGATTGACTGCACTAGGATTCTTGGCCTATTTGAGGGATGCTCACCGTGGGGACTTTCTAAGGGATTCTACGCCCTTTTTCAAGCGAGGTTTCGGAGAAAACCATGCAAGGGGTAAGTTCAAAGACTAAGAGCGTGTACATGTACAATTGTTCAATTACATTTCCATAACCACTACAGTGTAGCATGAATTTTTACTTTAAATTCTTATAACTTTTTAATTAAATAAATGGATTTTATTTGCATTATTATGAGTTATTTGAATTTATTTTTTAAATATTTACTACATGTTTAAATGCAACAATGTAAATTGTTATAACGATAACTTCGTTTAAAAACTGATTTCATTTAAGTTTACACTTTATTTACTTACACTTTATTAAAATTATTTTTTGCAGAGAATATTAATTTATTTTTTATTCATTGGAAACATCGACATATATATACGATATAATTTCTTTTAAGAATTATTTACCACAAAAATTTATATTTGGAAATATTAAAAAAGGGTGGGAGGGGGAATGGGGAACATGTTGTAAATAATATATGCATATGTCATTGAAACATCAAGTGGAACAGTATATAATGTCATAACGATTCAAGCTTCTCAATATCATATAAATATAGTCTAATATCCTAACTAATAACCTAATATGAGTGGAATGGAAAATTAATATTCAGTAAAACAATATCAAACGAGTAGATTTGTTCTTCGATAACGAAAGTAAAGCTACTGTCTACTTATTACTGTAGGAAACTTTTTGAATGAAAATTATAATAAGAAAAGTGCAATGAACCATTTTCATTTAGCGATTCCCGAGACTAGCAGCCAAACATTTGGTAAGTTCAAAGATTACATGTTAACATCTAAAATTTTGCCATTAAATTTCAATGACTATTAAAGCATAGCATGAATTTTAATACTTAATTGTGAAAATCCTTTTATTCTAGTAGTGTGGATTTTATTTTCATTATTATGAGTCATTCCAAAAATTATATTAATTGTATAATTATATCAATTAATATTTTTCAAATAGATTCGTGATTGTTAATATTGAGAGAAAATAATAAGGACGCTTTATCTGTATAAATAAAACAAACTGTAAACTGTTGGTTAGTTAGTTTGTCTGTGTCTCGCGTAGCTCGCAGACGGGTGATCCTAGACCTACCAAATGTTGTACGGAAATTCTCCAGGACGGGTCCCGACTCACCTCGAAGCGATTTTTTTCGAAATTCGAATTAGTTTAGGAGATATTGATAAAAAACCCCGTCAAAAACACCAATTTTTGCTTTCCGCAATTGTAACCCCTGCAGTGAAAAAAATGAGAAATAAGCATCGAGGTTGCCATGTTTGGCGAATTTATTAAATGATTTAGACTCTTGAATTAAAAATAAAAGAATAATCATTTTTTCCTGTTTAGAATATTTGCTAGGTTATTTTTTAATTAAAATATCGTGTGCATGGGAAACCAGAGCAGGAATGCAATATTTTTTATCCGAAAAGGAATAAGGACTTGGTGATTTCTAAGACTAATATGTATAACTTTTTTAGTTTGGCGAAAAATAAAATGGCCGGTATGGCGATTTTGAGAAAGTAGTTTGTAGCGGTTTGCACAGTTTTAGGCTTGACACAATTTGCTCAGAGCGTAACGAAATAGTATTTTTAAAAACGAGTGTAGGTTTTATTAGAATTCGGCATTAAACTTTAATTTTCTGTGCAGAAATAATGCAGTTATTAAGGCGATTTTAAATGATCTATCTTCAGAATTTACACCAAATTAAGTAAATTGATTTAAGTTAGGGAAATTCCGCCAAATTTCAGAAAATTGAAATTCTCGGATTTTGTGCATCGTAGTTAAAGATGTATAAAATACGTCATAGTTAATAATTTAAATGACTGCTACTTTTCAATTAGACGCCTGGGTACTTACGTACTATCCCGCCGGTCCGCCAAGACCAGCGATTTTTTGCCAAGATAAATGCCATACAATGCCTGCAGTTTGCCAGCACATTTGACGAAAAAATAGTTTGGCGAGAATGACCGCCGAGCTAATACGTAAGTGCCAATGCCTGCATTAATATTTGGAGATCGAACTATATAAATGACAGATAACTATTTTCCATTTTGGTGGCTATCAAACCAATTCTTCGAATCATTCCTTGAAACAAATTGGCAAAATGGTGTGTGTTGGTACTTTGGTGGTCGAAGTACTAATACGTGTAATAAATAATTGATTCTCATTTGTTAAAGCAGCTCTAATGAAGTTTCTTTTACTGAAAACTATTTGAATGGCGTACTTAATACCGTGTAATAAATATTTTATTTACAAATTAAAATGTATGGGGATTTCTACTTTCGTACTTAGCAAAAGTTGGTGGCAAATATTCAAATGTAGTGTTTTTTTGTATTTAATAGCGTGGGCTTTTACGTTTGTATTGCCAATTCCATGCCACGATTGTGATGAGTCGATTTTACGAACGTATGCCTAGATAATTTTTTTAAATCCCGCCAAACAGGGTGAATAAAATAGGGATTCTGTATAAATATGAATGGTTTTAAAAATGAATAACAATGGTTTTTAAGCCCAGAAATTTTAGTGAGTATTGCCTAAAGATTATTGCCTTTATTGTGAAGTTTAATTTGCGTTTCATTTTGGCTATTTGCCATCAAATTGCGGCGTTAATTACGCCAATATAGCAGTTCTAGCAAAGTAAACATAAATAACTAATTCATTTAATATTCTATTTTTTACATTGCTATAGTTTCCGTAGTAACGGAATCCACTGTTGCCACTTAAGTTCTTAAATTTAACAATTAAGTGAAGCAAATAAGTCACCACGTCAATTACTCGAACCTGCAATTTTTTTTTTTTAAACTAAAAGCATTTTTGGGGTGTCTAAAAAATGCTAAGTACTATGCTAAAGCCCTGTATCTTGATTCCGATTAGTTTACTAGAAAGTAGAATAATCAGTATAAACTGAAGCAATGAAACTTTAGGCATTTCGAAAGTGAAAAGTTTCGTCTGCATACCGTAAAGTTCTCTCTTATTTTGATCGCCAGTGACACTGACGTGGTTTTTGTGTCTTCAAGTTGAAATCATCTCAGATTTGCACTCATGACGTAAACGTTCCATCACAATTCCAATAAATTTTCATTTTTTCTGATTCCGCATCACTAGGTTTGATTCCATTTATATGTGTAAGGAAAATATTCTTTTTCTACCGTGCGGAGAACGGGTACGCAGCTGGTCTTTAAATATTTTGCAAACTTTTAACAGTATATAAATTTCATAAAATTAAAAAATACATACTTCAATTTTATTAAATTACTTTGAGTGCTTTTCTGATCACGGGCAGGGGAGTGATAAAGGAAGCAGTTGAAAGAAGGGGGTGGGTGGCGTAAAACATCTCACATATGAAGGGGCGTAAAACCATCTCTCATATGAAGGGGCGTAAAATCAGTTCTCGCCTACGCCTGTAAAATGCCTAAAACCGGCCCTGCTCAATTGAGAGAGATGTTCACCCTCCCAAGCATTGGCAAGAACTAGTGCTGTTTCACTTTTGGTGTTCTAATGAGAACCTAGTTTGATCGACTGGGCCACTGCCGGACGTTTTGATTAACATTAATCAAGGCAAAATACGACGCATGTTGGAATGGCTTGGAAACAGTATGCTAGCGAAAAAATTTTGATTCGTAAATTTCGACTGCAATTTCCATATTTCTGTGGCCCAAGGGAATTTTATCATGGCACAAACGTACCATTAATTTCTACAGTTTCTATTGCAGGTAAACAACTAAAATCCTACAGCAGATTTTCAAGCACTGTTGCTGTTTCACTTTCCTTTGTTATATCGAGACTCGATTGTTGAATTAAAAGACCGAGAGTGTAGTAATAACCATTAGATCAAGACGATAATCGACAACTTTCGTCGATCAAAAGTATTTCTGAAGGGGAAACTCATACTTTTGACCGAATTGTGAATGCAAAAATGGAGTTGGGATATGCTCGCACGTTGATACGCACCTGCGTCTCTGTTTCCCATCAGCATCCATCACCACAGCGAAGTCAGTCTGCTCGGGATTCCCAAATTATGCAGATTCAACACCCGTCAGAAAGGCTAGCACCCTCTTCTCAACAATAATAATAATAAGTAAATAAAAAAGAGAAAGAGAACTTGGAAATCCAACACTGTTCCCCTACCCCACTATCATAACTCGATTACTCGATGCCGAACACGGCGTTGAGGATGTAAATTGCATTCAGCGGACGGTTCTATTCCCTCGACACACTCTGCATTCAAAACGGGTGACCTAACACTACGTAATCTACTCAACAGTGACCTACACCAGTCACTCCCTCTTTTCTCCACGACGAATGCCCTAGGGGGCGCGAAACTAAAGTGCAAATAATACACAATCCCCAAGTTGTTTAGAAGGGTCTATTTAAACAGCATTAGCACCTCCACTGCTGATATAACATGCTAAACAAGGGGAGATTCACGAATTTCGGGCACATGTTGTCCTCTCACAGGTTAGGGAATGGAAGCCTGAGGTTGAATGGGGCTCATTTGCTATCACAGTTATAGAAAACAGACTATAGTTATAGAAAACTCTAATATATGTTTTATTTTTTTTAATTTTTCAAGGAAAATAGTTAGAAATCAAGTAAAACGCCGGCAATACACTCTCAGACTGTGTTAGTTTTATTAGGCGAGGAATGCAGATAGGGGAAAAAATTACTGTGTGACCTGCGGTTTAAAAAAGGCTATTTTCCCCACCTTGCGAATTATTGCTTGTCAGTATGCAGTTTTATTTGATTCTTCTTCCTAACGATAAACCACTTTTTAAACCGCAGGTAAGTCAGTAGTTTATCTTTATTCTCTACCTAATGAAACTAACTCATTCTGACAAACCAATCTGAGAGTGTAGCCGACCTAAGTCCGCAAAAGAAGTATGTATGCTTTCGAGGTGAAAAACACTTCAAAAAAATAAGTATTTATATCGAACTGTACGTGAAATATACGAATTTTTTCTTTTGTTTTTCATAACGAAACTATTTCTTAAAATTTTTTATGACCAGTGGCCAGGGGCGTAGCCAGAAATTTTTCATGGTGGGGGTTACGACTACTGCAACTCACATATATGCATACATGTGTGTGATAAGGGAGTGAAGAATATACATTTTGTATGGCAAAAAATTCCTCATGGGGGGGGGTTATGACCCCCCTAACCCCCCCCCCGTGGCTACGCCTCTGCCAGTGGCAGATCGTCATTAGGTGATAGAGGAGCTCAGCCCAAACCTATAATTTATTCTCATTGCCAGGCCTCGCAGTCAGTCCTATTTTTTTAAAATTCCTACCTCTATAAATAATAGAGTAAAATGTTCTGCTGCTTCAACTTGTTCTGCTTGTTAAATGTTCTTTTAGATGTGAAGGTTTCGTCTATCAAACCATTAAAATACTAGGCTATATAAATAAAACTTCGATGTAGGTAGGAATTAAAAAAAATAGGACCGACTGCAAGGCCTGCATTACATTAGTTCTGGTAATAATTTGCCTTTATTAAAAATGCTCACATTTTATACTATTTTAACTTTATTCATTAAAATTTTTAAAAAACCAATTAAAGACACACCAGGTATGTTTTTCCCCCTTCATTAAGGGGTTAGGGGTAGTCAGAGGCGTGAAAAAATGCCATTTTTTATTAATTTTTTTTACTAGTAATTAAGTTTATTTCACATAAGTAAAAACATAGTATCATTTCATCATACTTTAACATTACTTCACTTAAATTTCAAAAAAAAAAATAATAATTATTTTACAAGTTATGGCGGTCTAAGTTGAACAGGTTTTAATAATGGATCCTTGCGGTGACTATTACTGCTCCTTGGAGATTCATCTAAAATCAATGAAACAAAAAAGATTATTTTTATGGACAAATAATCTTGTGCCTGATCGAAGCTTTTTTTGTTTTTTTCAAAATGAACAAAATGGCGGTCTCTGGAAATTGTTTTGCAGATTTTCGGGGAAAAACCAACAATTAATTGTTTATAAAAAATCGAAGTTTAAAAATAAAAATAAATCCTTCGATCAGGCACTAGCTTTTTATGTTTTCTAAAAGCTGTATAAGTTTCATTCAAATCTATCGAGCGGTTTTTGAGTTACAGTGGTCACCAGTTCAAAAAACATAGTTTTGAGAAAAACGCATTTAAAGTTTTACAGTCGTTGATGTACAGTAATACGAATAATTTCAATACTTACACTGAGTCATCTATTCCTGGACCATATAAGAGTTCTTCAGCCGTTGTAGAACTTTCTAAAACATCAATTTGTTGTTGTCTACGTCGCATTCTACCTTCGCGAGTGTTGTCGTTAGCGCGCTGATCAGCTACTTTTACACGTGCACTATCGGTTTTTTCAGTATACCGATGCGAATTAGGCCCACAACTAAGTCCCAGTGTGTTCATTATTACTAATAATGACTTTGTCCCTTCATTAAATATACTCATAGCTACGTATGCAGCAATTTGAACAATGGTAAAACTAGTATTGATAGTTTTTGGGCATATTTTCCACACTAGTTGGTTGAAGCTCTCATTATTATTTTGATTAAATCCACCTACACATCTTGAAAGTAAATTTTCATTACTAAGATCTTCATAAATAGGCTTGATTGCTTTTAAAACTTCAGGAGGTAAGGGAGAATTATGCCGCTAGCTAATTGTTCTCGGAAATATTAGACCGCTCGAGAGCCTTTTGTTCTTCGCTAAATAACTCGAAAGATATTTGTCGGATTCACTTCAAACTTTCAGAGAATATTTTTAAGATACTATACTTTAAGAAAATGAAAAAAAAAAAAAAATCAATTTTTTGAAAATTCTGACTACCCCTAACCCCTTAAAGCATGTATTGGGCAATTTATCGGTGCCCCAAAATTGGCGTTTTTTCCATGGAACGAATTAGATATTTATCACCAAAACAATGTTGGCACGCCGCCGACTTCGCTTCAGAGCAGCTTACCTGGTCTTTGAGGCCATCTCCAGACTGATGTCCGTAATTACTGCACACTAAACAGTGTTTTGTTGAATTTAACAAAACTTGTTTAGTTAAGTAGTTTGGTAGCTTTGTTTTGTTGATTTAAGGGGGTATTCTGGTTTAGAAGCCCTAATTTTAGGTGTTTTTTCGGACGCGATTAAAAAAAATATATATTTTTTTACTATCCATATTTTTATAAGTTTTTTATTGATATTTAAAAAATACAAAACATTAATGATATAAGAAAAAAAAATCAAATTTCAAAAAACTGCAGGCCGGCGAAGTGGGGTCTGATGAAAAAATGACTTGTCCTGGTGTGCAGGATATAAATCCTTCCAGTGACCTGAAATGGAAAACCTTGAATAATCCTTAAAGAGGAAGGATGTAGTTATCGCACTACGAGACATTTTTGAAAAAAAAAAAAAATCACAAAATGGCGGAAGTTTGAAAAATACGTTTTGTTTTTTCCCTGTTTTTTTGTCGTTCGGAATTTTTTTTAAAAATTAATTTTTTTTTAAACTCTTGGAAGTGCGATAATGTATAAAGAAGCTCTGTATAAAATTTCAAGTGAATCGGTTGAATAAAACTTGAGATATCATGCACACCGTTTCTTGAAAAGTAGTTTCGAGAAAAACGCGTTTAATATATTTCAACGAAATTAAATAGAACGATCACTTAGTTCCCGAGCAGTCAATTTTGAGAAACATACATTGATACGAGTACAAAAGACCTTGGTGGCCAGAGTGCCAGAATTTGTCGAGCGTCTATTGTTCGCTCGCTCCGGCCCGGCTGCGAAACGGTTTTATCGGCGCGTCACAAAATGAGCTGTAACTCCGAAAATAATTTAAGGTTCGAAAAATCCTCTTAGGGACATATTCTTAAAGGGTTACACTATGAAAATATGCAGAAAAAAAAAAAAAAAAAAAAAAAAAAAAAAAAAAAATCGATTTTTTTCGAATTTCTAAACCAGAATACCCCCTTAACAAAAGTTTGTTTGATTCAACCAAATTGATTTAACAAAATAACTTAGAATTTAACAAAAACATTTTGTCAAAATTCAGAACGAATGAAATTTGAAATCACTCGACAGTCAATTTTCACATGCGTCAAGGATATGCGCAGGACAGTGAAAGACTGAGCCTGACCCGCCCAGAGGAGAAATTCTTATTGACGGAAGAGCTAAGGATCTGAACTAATGTCTGCCAATAGGTTTAAAAATGGATAATATCAAATTCAAAAATAAATTGGATTTTTCCCCAGTTTGTTGAACATTTCAGAGGTAAGCCTAATTAGTTTATCTATTAAAGAAAGAAGTTTAGATTTTTACTATAGTATTTTTATACGTTTTTACATATTTAGCTTAAAGTAATTCAATGTGCATTAGACTAAGACAATCAGAATCACTTTTCAACAATGTAATGCAAAATATCTAGGGATGTAAAAAAAAAAACAAAACCTTGTTTCGTAAAAATGTTAGCATTTGTATAGTAGGGAAGTAGGGTGCAGTGAAAAAATGTTTTTGCTTACTTTTAAAATTCAATAGTGGCCAAAAGTTGTGTTTTGTATTCAATAAGAAAAATACAGAATTTAAAAATTTTTGAAATATATCTCGAGGGTCCACTATTGCTCCAAAATGTTACAAAAACTCGAAAATTTGAGTATTTTAATATTATTTATAAGATAAAAATGAATATACTTTCTAATATCCAATAGTGAAAAAAAGTTGGGTTAAATGTTTTATAAAGGCTCTGCAAAATTTTAGAATTGTCAGAAAATATCTTGAGGGTCCACTGCAGCTAGCAGAGAAGTACTAGAAAAGGAAAAAATCACTTTTCATAACAAATAATTTCTTACCTGAAAATGGTTTTAATTGTACTTAAATAAAATGTTAAATATTCAACAAAGTACATGCAAAAGGAGAAAAAATGTGAACGTTTAGCATTTTTTCTTATAACGGCGCAACTTTTTATCTGAAATTAACTTACTTAAATTCTGCCTTGTGTTAAAGCACGGAACCATCTTGCAAGCTTCAATTCGAGCACGAATGAAGCCATCTCTCGAATGTTCTCCGCAGACTGCGGCTACTGCTTCCTTAACTATTTTAACAAATCTCACTGTAGCTGGAGAGTGGCATGGAAAAATCGAGATTGCAGTTCATCATTCCTAATTCCTGAAATAAGTAGCGGTGCAGTAACTTGAAGGCATTTCTAATTAATCAGATCAATGTGCCTTGAAATTCAGCTTTGGAACATTGAAATTCCTTATAATTTGGATTTCACGTTGCTCTCAGACTTTCAAAATTCTACGAACTGCAAACTCTTGGATGTTTTTTCTTTTATCTTACATCATGGGTAAAATAATGTTTTTAAGGTGTACGAATATCCCATTTTGCTAAATAACAAGATCAATCACCAACAAAAGCTCCATCCTTGCACTATGGAGATGCCTGTATCATAAATCAAACTGGACAATAGACCTTGACAATACAGGATGTTAATATAATGAGATTCAATGAAAGATTTAGCTCAGCAACGTAAAAGCGCAAGATTTGGTTAGCCGTTATTAAGCACATCGAGTGGAACAACTGCCCAGCATTTCTAAAAGCTAAATTTTCAGAGCATTCTCCTGCAGTAACAGCCTGATTTATTTCCAGGAGATACTTCTGATCAGTGTTTAAATATTTAGAAGAAACTTCTCATATTTTTGACTGGATATCAAAGATTTCCTTTCATTTTCCGAATGATTATAATAGTCTCGGTCTTATCAATACCGCCAATAATCATTTTTCGTTCGCCACGCTCATAATACAGTAAAGCCTGTTCTTTTATGGGAACTTTACGAAAACGTTCGCATTTGCAGTCAGCAATATCAAAAAAAAATTTACACTCGGGTAAAAGAACTATTAACTTTTTGCTGGGCAGTCTCTCTATTTTTTGTTACTGATAAACCATTTCTTAAGGTTTTGATTAGGAATGTAACGGATATCCGGTAAATATCCGGTATCCGGCCTATCCGGCTGATTTTTCAATATCCGAAACACCGTCGGATATCCGAATCATAACTACCGGATATCCGACTTCTCTGACGGATATCTGGCCACATACTACTAAAGTTCTATCTATGCATGGAACAGGATGGAAAATTATATTTAAACATTCTTGATAAAGTAATACATAAACCAGAGGGATATATTTTTTTAACTGCAAAAACAGCAAATTTAACGCTGGAAATGGATGATTCAAAATAAACACACAATTTTAACATTTGTTCAGCAGTTTTTGAGCACATTTATAACTAGTTAGGCTAATATTTAGAGTTGATTTCATGCTGCAAAGTGCCGCTTAGCGGACATTTTCTGAAAAACAACAACAACAACAAAAAACACACACACACACACACAAAAAAAAAAAAAAACTTAAGAACATCTCATGTAGTGTAGTGTCCATGTGCAAATCTGGAGGCGACCTTCTCATCCTTTTCAGCTGTAGACTGCTGTTTATAGGGGAAGTTTAATTATAAGCACTGTGCAGAGAGTATCATTTGAAAATCACTGTAATCCCAGAAATAATGTAATTTCACACTCTCTCCCCATGGAGTTTCTCCGATATTTTTAATTTGCTCCGAAAATCTGATTAACGAAAAAACTCCGATTATTCTGTCGCCAAAATTTATTTACAGACGCAAGGAGAAATTTTCAATCTTCATCCTTTTCTAAATGACAATTTTTTACTGAGCATTCCTTTATTGAAGTCTCCAATACCTAATGATTAAAAATGAACCCTTATTTTACATATTATTTTTTAATTGAATTTAGTTATTTCAATTCATTTATGATTTTCTGCAAGTTTCAATTGATTTTTAAAGTTAAGTCTACTTAAAATATGTACATTTAAAATGTGTTTGTGAAATATTTTTTAATGAAAATTATAATATGGCTGCTTGTGCAGACAGCCATGTTGTAACATGGTGCTTTACTGGTTTATATTTAAATAGTTGTTTTAGCTACTACACAAGATTGTGTATGATTTTATCGCTACATACATAAAGTACTTTGACTAATCTTTTGTATGTGTGCTCGCGCGTATGTGTGTGCGTGCGCTCGTGCGTGTGTGTATGTCGGAATGTCAAAATAAAAAGTAAAAAAGTGAAATTGTCCTAAATTTGGAAACTAATGTTTGAAATGTTTTTTTTTTTATGAATCCCTCCCCCCCCTTTAGGGTGCCATGTAAATTTGTGTACTGTGAAAGAATGCTCGTATATTTTAGAAGCTAAACAATTAAACAGATCTATTTTTGTTTTTAACATGTAGTTAAAAAATATGTTTGATTAAAAAATTTAATGCATTACCTGAAAAATTCTGTTTCATACCCGCATAAAACTACAAAAGAAAGCATTATAATTTTATTATAAATATTTAAAAGAGATTAACTTTTTATTTATCAATCTCTAAAAGTAATTTAACATAAAATAAAACTAAAAATGAACTAATATAAATTAACATTAAATTATGAAAACAGAGAAAAGGCATTAAACATAAAACTATGTTTAGAAAAAATTAATTCATCTAGTATCTTATCAAAATGGATATATTATTCTTAAATGAATAAATAAAGTATGCATTCTTTTGTGAAAATAATCTGCAATTATAGATACATTAATAAATGTGCTGTGGTTAAAATGTATTTACTTCTGCCAGTAGTCCACACATAAAAAGAATATTTTAACAAAAATAACTCTGTTTTTAGTCTTGGTACACAAATTGAAATAAACTAATAGCACCAGGGTCTCCAAAAAATTCCAGAGGGTTCATCATAAGCTGTTTTAAGACACTGCGATAAGCGAAAACGCTGTGGCTTTTGTGAAATTCTCAGAAAAAAATCTTAAACATGGATCTGAGCTGCAAGATTTTTCGAAGAGTGGCACGCTTTGCGAAAATTTCGATTTTTAAGAATTTTTTCTAAAAGTTTTGAAACTGATACAGATTGGCCTGTCTTCGCAGTATGTAAATACAGCTTGTAAAGAGACAGTTTCAAAATTTTGAAGTGCCTGGCATAATTAGTTTATTTTTATTATGTACCAAAATCGGATGATTTTTTCGAATAACACCGTTAAGTAAAATTTTTTGTGTGCATATAAAGATATTTAGTTCTTGTAAATTATAAGTCAATTTTATAAAAAATACTTTAATGATGTGTGAAACATGTTCGCAATTTATTGTTCTGATGTCATTATATTAAAAAATTAAAAAACACAATAACTAAATACATTATTAGTGCCGGATATCCGTATCGGGCAGCCAAAGGAGCTTCGGATATCGGATATCCGGTATCCGGGAAAATCACTATCCGTTACCACCCTAGTTTTGATATTTATTGCAAAATTAGATAATCGTTTGAAATATTATTTCTCTAGAAACATGTTGAATTGAAGCACGATTTCAAAGTAATCCTAATCTGTCATCCATAATTGCAGAAAATTCGTTGATAGTAGGTTCCTTAGATTTTTTTTAAATCAAGTTTCAACTTATTTTGTACAAACAAATAAAACTGTATAATTTCTTCGTATATGGGTAACAAATTAATACACAAATACTTTGGTTTTCCAAAAATCGGGTCTTCAACATCACTTCTAGTTTCTATGTTCAGATTCATGCAGAAATGGAAAATCAAACCTGGAATAAAACGCTCTGTTACCTGCTAATATAAATCGTTCTTTTTTGTAGTTTTTGCTCGCTGTAGTGGACCCTCAAGATATTTTCTTGCGATTCTAAAATTTTCGGTCATTGAATAGAATTTAACCTAACTCTTTTTTGCTATTGGATTTTAAATATATATATATATATATATATATATATATATATATATATTAATATTATAAATAATATTAAAGTACTCAGTTTTTCGAATTTCTGCGACATTTTGGTGCAACAGTGGATCCTAACAGGGGCGTAGCCAAGGGGGGGAGTTAGGGGGGTCATAACCCCCCATGAGGAATTTTTTGCCATACAAAATGTATATTCTTCACTACATTATCACACACACGTATACATATATATGAGTTGTAGTAGTCGTAAACCCCCCCCCCCCACCATGAAAAATTTATGGCTACGCCTCTGTATCCTAAGGATTTATCTCAAAAATTTTGAAATTCGGTACTTTTCTTATTCAACACAAAAGACAACTTTTGATCACTATTGAATTTTGAAATTAAAAAAAAACTTTTTTTTTTTTTTTACTGCACCTTAAGTATAGACTCGATGAAGATATTTTTGGGGGCAAAAATCTTGAATATAGATTAAGCTGGACAATACATATATATATATCGGCATTATATAAATCGAAAATTTTTTTGTAGTTCAAATTTTGAAGCTGAACACACATTTTTAAAAATCCATATTGGTTTTAGCAAACAGTTTAATTCGTATACCACGCATGAAAGAAAATTATTTATGGTTAGCACTTTGATCTTCTTTGAATGTATTTTCCCATAAAAAGACTATAATACTCCAAATGAAGCATTCGGGGAATAAAAATGTTTGTGAGCTTTGCATTACGTTTACCAGTGCGCTTTTAAGTTCCACTAGTTAAGCGATTGTATCAAATTCTGATTTCGGCTACTGGTTTTATGTCTATTTATTCCAGCAAAAAAGAAAAAAAGTGGGTGAGTTTACGTGACACTTTGAAATAGCTGACAGGCACATATTTCTTTTTACGCCTGTTGCAATCTAGATCATTATTGCTAAGTCAAATAAACTAAATCTCGTTATAATGTAAAATTTGTGGAAATACACTCATGTCCATAAATTAAGGATAATTCAGAATCACACAGAAATTGATCTCTAAAATAAAAATTTCACCTTTATCACACACATCTTGAAGAAGAATATGCAAATTACAGGAAACTACCAGATGGCGTGGATGGTACGTCACAATGACGAGAGTGTAAGAGAGGGGTATATAAGGAATGGTGGCAAAGAAGTAAAATTGTTCACAAGCGCTATGAAAGCCTTTCAGTGCAAAAACCGCATAGTTATGGCACAAAGGAGGCATTTGGATGATGTTTTACGTGGCAGAATTATCGGACGACTGGAATGTGGACGTACCCAGCTGGAAGTATCCGAGGAACTTGGAATCGCCGAGAGTGTCATCTCCAGGCTTTGGCAACGATTCCAAGATGATGGTAATGTGAGTAGACGTTACAGCACAGGTCGCTCCCGAGTTACAACGCCGAATGAGGACCGCTATTTGGCAGTTACTGCCAAAAGAAACAGACGGAGTACAGCATCAGAACTGTCTCGTCAGCTCTCTTCAGCTACCGGTACGACAGTTTCAAGGCAGACCGTGTACAGACGCTTAGGGCATTGGTCTATATGCTCGTAGGCCTGGCAGATGTGTTCCATTTACCGCAACTCACTGTTTCCTGCGATTAACCTGGAGTAGAGGGCATGCATTGTGGACACCGCAACAGTGGTCTTGTGTGATGTTTTCCGACGAGTCCAGGTTTAGTTTGGAGTCTGATTCTCGCCGGACATTCATCTGGAGAGCGCCAGGTATCCGTTACCACCAAGAGAACACCATTGAAAGACACCGTTACGGTGGTGCAGGATGGCTCGTTTGGGGAGGAATTATTCTTGGTTCCAGAACTGACCTGCATGTTCAGAGTGTAACGATGACAGGCCACATATATCGGGATGTCATTCTGGAACAACATGTCGTTTGTTTCGGGGCGCCATGGGTGCTGAATTTGTGTTTATGGATGACAACGCCCGTCCTCACCGTGCAAACATTGTAGACGAATGCCTTCAATCGGAGGATATCACCCGTATGCATTGGCCAGCATACTCACCGGACTTGAATCCAATAGAGCATGTGTGGGATATGCTTGGCCGACGAATTGCAGCCCGTCAACCCCCTCCCACCTGTCTACCGGAACTTCGGAGTGCATTGCTTGATGAGTGGTGTAATATTCCCCAAGATCAGATTGATCATTTGATACTCAGCATGCCTAGGCGTTGTCAGGCCTGTATTGCATCGTCCGGGAGACATACTCCGTATTAACCATCCTACTAACCATGTTATACTGTTTTTTGTAAATAGGTTCTTTTTTGAAATTTGGTCAAGGGAGTAAAACTTGCAATTTTTATTAATTATGTCAAACATATAGCATCTTTTTTGCTCTTTACTTTTTGTTTAATAAATAGACTTTACAAATAAGTCAAATTTGTTTTGCTTCTTTCTCTTTCTTTGCCTGAACTTCATTATCCTTAATTTATGGACATGAGTGTAGTACACTTATTTATTTTATTACTAACACAAAAGAAATTTTGGATCGCATTACCAAAGCTTCAGTTTCTGGTATCGAACTGTGGTCCCAAGCTTTCTAACCACCACACAGGTTCGACTCGAGATGAAGTGACTAAAATTTGAAGTGATTGTTGTTTCAATTTCAGAATGGGAACTTTTATGTAACTAAATAAATAAAATTAGACTTTGCCTGTACAGGTATTAAAAAATTTCGGGTTCAAATTTTAGGCGTCAAATTTTTAAAAAACTCATTAGATTTTGAGATTTTCCAAAAATTGTTTCAAATTGTGTAAATTTTTGTTCGCACATCATGTAATAACAACTAATGCGAAAGAAATGAAATTTTGTGACATGATCGGTGATAATTCAATTTAATCTATAGGCGTCATATTAAAAAAATTTTTTGATTAGATTTTGAGATTTTTCTGTAAATCGTTTCAAATTGCATAAATTTTTGTTTTAGTATGTATGAAAATCGCATATAATATGCACAAGTGTATATTTTCAAAATATTCAAAAATATCCAATTTTTATACCCAAATTGTGTACAGCTGTGGAAAATTAAAGTTCCACTTGCTCTTTATTTCGGCATCGTTCGTCGTACAGCAAAGTTATATACACCATTCGTTTTCAAATAACGCATACTTTAATTTACTATTAATTTAATTTGCATAAGGGGCCGTCTTCATATTTAATTATGCATCAACTTCGTTTTTCTCAATGGCAACACTGTATTTTGACTTTATTAAACGAAAGAAAACCTTCAAAGTACCCTAAATATAAATTTTCACCAATTTTCTAAGATAATTTCCGGAGATATTGCGAGTTATTTTTTGCGCGTTTTTAAGGGACTTTCTACAAATTGAAAAGCGCTATTTGTAGGTTCCGAACTTTTCGCCTTTCATTCATTTCGCTCGAGAGAAATAAAAGAAATAAATGTTATTTTCAAGGAAAATATTTTTACCATCTCTCTTAAAGTTTTTTGTACTGATAATATCAAGGGTAGAAAGAAGAATTTTTAGTCAGAGGTCCAAATGACCAGTGAATTCATAACTTCCTTGGCTCGTACTCAAGACTTAAAGGAAAAATGCAAAACGACTGCTCACGATTTTGAAAATCTTTCTAATTTGAAATTGTTATTAAGTATTTCCCTTCATGGTTCTCTTAGGTGAAATTTTGGCAGGAGTGAGAGGCTGTTCTCTGCTCTTCTGACCGCAAGCATGAATGTTACCCAGCTACGGTCGAACTAGAAGAATGGTTTCATGGTTGAAAATTTATTTGTTTGAATTTCATGTAAAAAACGCAGTTATTTTTTTGCTGAGCCAATATTATTACTGTGTTTGTTATTTCACTTTCTTCATTTAATATTATTGTCTACAATGAGCAATATTCTTAAAAGACTTTTGGTGGTACTTTAATTTATTGTCAGATAAAAATTTAGACAGAAAAACGTGATTTTGAATGTTTGCGAAAATACGGGGAAGTCCAAAGACCTAATGTTTCCAATATTAAAAAAGATCAAATTCACGCCTGGAATGTTGAGGATGTCAGTCATTCAGAAATAGGATGTTGTATTAGAAGACGTATACATCTACTGCATCTAATTCTATACCTGGAAAATATTTTATTTGGGGGGATATGATAGCGGACGCAACAATAGAAGCTTTATAGAATCACCATCAAACTCTAAAACCTCTAATTTATTTGCTTCAAAATTTGGATTTTTTTAATACCGCTATCTTTTACTGTGTTTTTGAGCAAAAGAAATCTAATTTACGCTTATTTTAAGCAGTTTTCAAAAAATTGTCACTTAATAAATTTATATATGGTCCCTTAACTCATGAAAATAACACATTTTATTTAATATAAATTAAACTACTGAACGTAAAAATTTGAAGTTTTGCGCAGCCATGTAATATTACTTTCTGCATCTATTTCCATCGAAATTTGGCTAGGTCGCCATTCATAATTTTTTTGAATATTAATTTAATAATTCATAATTCATATTAATATTTTATTAAAAAATCATAATAATAGTGAATTATGTTTGGGTCGTTTAGTTGTAATAGTACGAATAAAAATCAGCTTCTTATTATCAATTTTATATGAGATATGATTTAAAGTATGAAAAAATATACATATGGGGAGGGGGATTTTGGGTGCTCATAACTCACCCATTTTCGGTTTAAATTTATTGAAAATGGGTATCCGGGGTTAAAATCCAGACAGCACAGCAAACTTGCAGAAAACTTGCAGCAAGCTTGATTTATCAAGTCAATAAGCTTGAATTAAGCTTGAAAATTCCAGGCGTGTAAGCTTGATGCAAGCTTGAATCAAGTGTTCTAGTTTACACTTGCCCAGCTTGCATTAAGATTGACATTTCACGCTTAATTTCAAGCTTAAAAAATTTTCCCAAAAAAATTTTTCTAAATACACGGGGCGCCCGCGCCCCACATACTTTAATTTTCCGCGCATTTCCCCCCCTCTATGCTGTAATTTTAAGTTATTTTAATCTGTTTCCATCGAGTGCCCGTGGCTAGAATAGAACCCGGGACCTTTCGTTTCGTAGCCGAGCGCGTTATCCATTCAGCCACCGGAGCCTTCTGCAGCTATGACTAAAGTTTGAAGTGAATTATTAAGCGGTTTTCTGGCCAGATTGATAAGTGGGCGATATGTTATTTGTTTTTTTTTTATTTTTCCATGGGATGCATCAAAATTAAAATAATTTTATGTGTGATTTAGAGACTCTACTAATAGGGAAATAAACATAATATAAACTTAAGAGCAACAAATGTTTTAAAACTTTCGCAACACTCATGAGCAATACTGCCGCTGGCCAAAATCGAGACAAACGACTGATTTTGAAATCAATTTCGTAGTATAATTGTATTTTATTTTGAAGAATTTCCATATATGGAAATATAGAATGGGTTTACTTACTTAACACAAATTTTGTGTTAAGTAATCTGAAATCAAAGAAACAGATAGTTAAACGTTACTTCGAAATGCTATATCACAGTTGCTAACATAACATGTATGGAATATAAACACTTTAGTCATTTTTGTAAATATTTCTTATAATAACAAATAATTGAAAAATTTTGCTATAAATTCTCTTTTGCGCTAAAAATTCTCTTTACAAATGTGGTTAGTTGTTTTCCTACATATATTGGTATGCTATATCCATATAGAGCATTTCGAAGAATTAAAATTTTTAAAAGAAGAATTAAAATTAATGCAAAAGTTTAAATTAATTTATACAAATGTAAATTTGAATTATTTTCATTGTTCATACTTTATAATTAAAAAAATTATTTAACTTCTGAATTTTTTTTTATCCTTTGTAATTTTATTTTAAAACTGCAAAAGTGTAAGATGTAAGATTTTTGGGCCCTAAAATCTGTAGGCTCTGGGCAGTTGCTCCGTTTGCCTTGCCGGTAATATGGCACTGGTAATAAAATAAACACATCTTTTACGAACTTTCAGCAAATTTGAGGACGCTAGACAATTAATGTCCATTCTCTTTCACAGATGGCGCCATCAACGCTCCTTCAAAAAGGAAAAATCAAGCGAGTAGCAATTGCCAAGCTTAAATCAAGCTGTATTTAAGCTTGACAATTCAACTTGACTCCTGCAAGCTTTCTGCCAGCTTAGAATGAGTTGAACTGTCAAGCTTCCATTAATGCGTCAAATTCAAAGAAATGTCAAGCTTGATTTAAGCTTATGTGCTGTCTGGGAATGAGCTAAATTTTTGAAATATGAAGTGAAATCTAGGGGTTGCTATTGGGGGGAAAAAAGTTGGTGTGAATTTTAATATGTAGATGGCCCCTTATGTAATTTTTATGCATAGCAAATTAAAGTGTACGTCAATCGAAAACGGTTTAGGCCGCTTTCGTATAAACGCAGGGAAAGGAACTGAGTGATTAATTACGCATCTGGTCAGGAAAAGTGGGTGCAAAATAGGGGTCCTGTAAAAAATGCACTCCCTTTTGTCCAGGTCAGCCACTTGCACTTTGTCTAAAAACGGGGAAAAGTCTCCCCGGTTTGAAATAACAAGCAGACAGGGGTGAGCGCCATTATCCCCCACACACGAAACAGAGGCAGGCGTACACTGGATTGAACGGGAGAACTGTGCGGGATTTTACTGTATCAAATCCCATATAGAATTTTTCATTTACAAAAAAGCTCTCTTCATTTTCTTCGTTTTTACTTAAATTAATGTAGAACCAAAATCATAATATATTTCAGATGTTTCTAAATAAGACTGATTGAAGTAACCCTTTAAGAATTAATTCACAGTAAGTGTTACATTAAGTAAGTATATACCTTTGCAAAAATGGGCAAAACTGGATAAAACTTGTGCCAAGTTTTATATATTAATTCGTTCTTGTCAATGCCGATGTCATGCTTTCAAAAAAGTAATAATAATAATAATAAAAATAATTATCTTTATTTAACGGCTTAGAGATGGTAAGCAATTCTAAATAATAGTTGGGCAAAATTTTCCAAAATTATGTCATTTAGATATCACAACCCATATCGCCCATGTTGTATATTTCTTTTAAGGGCTCAGCTCTGTATTAGTTTAGGGGAATTTTTAAAAATTATTATTACTACTATATTAACTTTACAAAACTAGATCAAAATAAATAATTACTGGGGAAAACTTATACATAAAAATATTTGTTTTAATTCGTGTTTGGGGGTGTGAACTTATACACACACACACACACACACACACACATATATATATATATATATATATATATATATATATATATATATATATATATATAATTTGCCCAAAATATTATTTACTGTTGTTTGCCTTCTTGAACAAATTTTAGCAAGTTTTGTACCGTTTTACCCACCTTCTGCAAAGTATAATGTACACACAATTACAGCATATTTTTGCTTCCAGTAACTGTCTAGATTGTAGGTTTAAAATGATTTAAAACTCATTTCTTAAAATGTAAAATGTAAATGCCTTAAAATGTTATTCTTACTTTTATTATAGTAGTTTTAATAATTGTATTTATACTATTATTGATATTGCAAAGATTGTTGTGCCTCACCAGCTGTGATTGAAACATATTTGTAAACCTTTAATAAGAAAATCTGAAACTTTCTTCATCATCTCATTAATATATGGGGTATATTTTACTTATTGGGAATTTTTGTAAGAGGGACTGTATAAAAAATAAAAGTTTGTATTTATTTACATTTAATTTCCTGAAAATTTTATTCGATATCATAAAATAACTATGTAATTCATTCAATATGTCTTAGATAACATTTAAAGAAGGAAACCATATGCCACTGTTTTTAAGACACCCTTGATTATAGGGATTGGGGGTGATTATGATTTTTATTTAATATTAAAAATATTAAACTTTTTACTTTCACTGTAAATGATCATAAAAGTTATTTAGGTTTTGTGGTTAAGGCAGATGTATACAAGGGTTGTCTGCTTAATTAAGGCATGCCTTGGGCGATGGACATTTTTAGGGGTTCTAACCCGAATTCACGTTACAGCTGGAGAAAACGGCCGCGCGGTAGGCCATAACCCTAGACCTATGCACTTCAGCCGTTTACTAATTGTCATGAAATTAGTAAAAATTATTTATACTACAATGTAAAAGATACTTGATTAATTTTTTTCTTATTTTTTATTAGATAAATTTATATCTTATAAAGCTCTTTTCTTTATAAAATTTATAGCTTAGATAAACTGAAAAAAACTTGCTGAAATACCCAAGAATGATGAATTATAAATATTTAGAAGGATAACTTATCAAATATTGAACTTCATATATGAATAAAATACAGCAAGATAAAAAAAGATGCAAAAAATCTATTATAACGATTAATGTAACTTGATGTAAAACTTTGAGAGTATTATTAAGAAAAAAGAAAATCCTATTCACTTTCGCTCAACAAATAAAACATTTTTGCATAAAATACTTTGTATTGCACTAAAAAATAAATAAAAAATGAATAAATATTTCAAAGAAACATTAATGTTTAGAAAGCATTTAAAACCAGAACCTGTTGGGGATGAGAAAAATTGTTTAAACGAAGTGCTTAAAAAACAACCTTGTTTAAATTAAGTTAATCTGACAGTGAATAGTTTCTCTTAAATAATATTTTCTCAAGACGCAGATTGGAATTTTTTTTTTTAATGGAACAGTTAAAATGACCTGTCAAATAAATGTTTAATATAAAAGTTTTGGGGACAGAGAGGGGACACGTGCCCCCTCGATTGCTACTCTTAAAATACTTAGGAAAAGTTTAGCTTTCTAAAGAAGAATTATCACCGCTCCCATACCAAATGAAAATTTCGAGGGGCACATGAAAGATTTGAGGGGGTTACATATCGAAATAACAGCAGAAAAGGTTAATTTCTTTTAAATTTTAAAACAAATGTTCGTTTAAAAATAAGATAACGTGTTCTTCTAATAATTCCCAAACAAAGTCATCCGTATTTGGATTCCTGTATTCGTATTTGAGAAAGAAATGATCCATTTCATTTTTGTATTTTCAGATATGAGAAAGAAATGATCCGTTTAATATCCGTATTAACGGATTAAAAAGAAAAAAAAATATTCGTTTTCATATCCGTATCCGCCGATCTACCTTTTGAACAGCACACCGCTGTTCACACAATTTAGCACTTTTAACGGCATTTAAAGGTGTTCCAAAAGCTTTGCGGTCAAATATGGGCACTCTTTTCTTCCTAACAAAATAGCTGGGTAACAGGTGTCAGGAACGTTTTTCTCTCCCCACTCCCTGTGTCCCTGACCAACGCGGCGATCTTGCAGAAACCTAATTTTTAACTGACCCCCAGCTCCCGTCGAGGACGGTAGAGGAACTCCCCTTCAATATGGGGGTAGACACTTTTTATACCAAATGGCGTATACATCTCGAAAACGATTGGTATCTGCAATTCTGCTGTACGACGATCGACGGCCGAAAAAAGTACAAGTGGGACTTTTTTTTCCCGCAGCTGTACAATCTATATGTTTTTGCAATAAAGTGAAGACTTTTCTAGCTGAGTAGGTGCTATAATTTTTGATTATTTATTTAAAAAAACTGTACTTAATTTTGATAGCTATATAGTTATTGTGCAATAAGTTAATTTGATAATGCGGAGAGTGTAAATAATTATATACTGTACATTATTTGTATTAAGTGTTATACTACAGTGCATTTGAATTTGAATTATATATCCATCCTTCATTACAAATAAATAGTATTACTGTTCATTACAACGTAAGTACGTAATAATTGATAATTAATAAATTCACGTACATAATTATTAATTAAATGGAACAAAATCCAACATGTGGAGAAAAATCTGTATCTCTGATGTGGACCGTTACGCATATACCAACTGTATCACGTTGCGGCCTGTGCTCGCGCTCCTTCTCTCTTATTAAATTTTAAATGTGCACACAAATCGAGATCGATATTGAAAATGTAATTAAATTAAAAAATCACAAATTTCCAATGTTAACCCAGTGAAAATTGCTTTAACCCATTAAGCGCCAAAGCTCCCGTTACGGGAACATCTATATTTTTTTTTCTTAAAATGTTTTAACGCAATTTACGAAATACACATTTTATATAAACATTTACACTATAGGGTGTGTTATATAGTGTAAATGTTTATATAAAATGTGTATTTCGTAAATTGCGTTAATTTATTTTAAGAAAAAAAATATTAATAGATGTTCCCGTAACGGGAGCTTTGGCGCTTAATGGGTTAAAATGTGTACAATTGTACAAAAATAACGTACATTTGTGAGAATATCATAAATAAATGTGCGATACTCTTACAGCCTTAAAAAATCATTTGAAAATTTTTTTACAAAGAATTTCAAATTTATAAAAATTTGAATAATAATTCATAAATGTTTATTTTTCGTTATTAAAAATACAATAATGTGTGAAAACCTGCTTAACTGCATAAATATAAATTTTAGAAAGCTTAACAAGAAGTTTTTACTTCTGACGTGCAGTCCTATGACTGACTAGCATTTTTTTTTTTTCCAGTGTGATAGGGCGAATTTCATGAATTTGATAGTAATAGGTGAAATTCGTCCACTCAGTAGGAAATCATTTTCTTTTCACACGATCTTATATCCTTTGTTTGTTGTCAGACATTTTGTTGCTTTCTTCACCTGATTTACAAAACTCGTGAGTGTGCATTTTATTTTAACAAGATTTATTTTAAAAATCGTAAACGAATAGATATAATGGTTATAAATACTAAAGAAAAATTAAACATATTAGTATAGATCGCTTTTTGTTAATAACATAACACGTTTTCAAAGAGAACCGTAATAGGTTATAAGACCAGCAAAAGTTGCATAACATCTTTGATAATCATTTGTGGTTCAAAAATTTTAAATAGTTGCCGGGCATGCGCGGGGTATAGGATACTTTTCGTACATATATTTTTCCGATTTGAACTCTCATTTTTTCGGGTCTCACTTTCAAGAATAGGTCACGAGTCGACATTTTTTAATAACTTATTATTTTTAACAATAAATCAATACTGAAACAATATTGTATAAAAATTGCTTTTCAAAGATACGGTGGTTTCTATAAAAGAAACAAGATGTATATAATAATATCGTTAAACAGAAAATAATCGCTATGAAATGTTTATGTTTAACTTTAAACCTAAATATTTTTCGATTATTGAGTGTATATTTACTGAAGACAAGTGGTACACAAAACTGGTGCTTCCAAATGTATGTATTTAATACTATCCACTCTGAGAATATTACCAACTTTCTTCGACGAGATCTGTGGTAAAGTTATTAATAGACGACAAATGACAACATATGCCCGCCCCAAAAGTTGAGATCACCCCTTTAGTGTGTGGTTTGGTTTGGTTTGTGTGATTACTGCAACGCTACTCTGGCGCGATCTGCCAAGAATGGGGGTACCTTGGTAGGAGGACTTTCCAAGGGGTTCTAACACGTATTCACGTTACATCTGGAGAAAACCTACCAAAACTCCAGACCGTTAGATCGACAGCCGCACGATGGGACCCAAACCCGGTACCTTCACACTTCGACCGTCTACCATTTTCAGTGACATAACCCCTGTGCCATGGTGAGGCCACCTCTTTAGTGTATGGGGCACATTTTGCTGATTGGGAACTTTTTTGTACGGGGATCGTGTACAAATTTAAAAAGTGTAACTTTCTGGAAATTAACGAGGGGAATTTTTTCTTAACGTAGTCATTTTTCCTACCCTATTTTGAACACTTTTTTTCAATTTATACTGCTCTAATTGATAAAGAATTAAAGCGTGTTACCACCTTCTTGGGACACGCTGTATATGGTGAATCACTTGAGACATGCCGATACCTTTTCCAAAAATATAGCTTAGCCAAATTATGTTTGAATTTAGACAACATTGTATAAGTACCTCTTCAGCCCCGAAGTTATAATAACAACTTAAACACACCTTCCTGGGCTTTACATGACATCACAGATCACAGAAAGAAAACATGAAAATTGAAAATGATAATTTAGGACGAAAATATTAGGAGTGTCAACAAGTTTTTAATGACAAACAAGCTGTGCCTAAACGTTGAATTCATACTTGTTACATTTTAAACAAGAAATTTTCAGATAATATTTTCTCTATTAAGAAAGATAGACATCAAACCCCCCCCCCTTTCTCATGTCTGCCTTCCTTGGAAGGCAAATTTTGAAATGTCCTGAAGTTGTTATTCGTCAGTATTGTATTTTACAGCAAGAATTTTAATAGAATCTCATTTTTCTTGAGACAGAGAGCGGTATGTTAAAAGAACATTTTGACCCCCTACTCTTCATGAGTTTCGAACTTTGGAAAATGCTAACCTAGCACTCACTGTACTCACATACATGCCCAATTTCGTATTGTTAGTTTCAATGACATACGGAAAAAAGACATTACTTTCCGGCCCTAATAATTTTTTTGTGTAATTTTCAAAGTTACTCAAAACAAAAAATGATTTCATAAATAAAACCTGCTCAGTGTTGCTGTGTTCTAGTTTTTTTTTTTTTTTTTTTTTTTTTTTGTGAAACCATGAAACGACCACGAACGTCTTTCTAAAGGTGAAATCGAAATCTCATAAAATTAGACGCTTTAGATTTTATGAAGCAAGCAAGAAGTGGACCTCAATGCTGAAGAGATTGAAAGGATTCGCCCAAAGCAATTCCAAGGTTTCAACAGTATAGATTAACAGTGAAAGCATTTTACTATATGTCATTGTATCATTGCCAACATTCAAAGTATTTCTCACTAAAATTAAAGACTTCTTGAAAATAAAAGTTTGTTTTTCTTGTAAAATTCGAGTTAACAAACATTATGCGTTTTTTATACACAATCCAGTGGCGGCTCGTTGGATACATCAAGTACAGCCGGGCTGCACTTGAAATTATCAGCACATACTTTAAAATAATTTATTCTACTAATTTTCCTAAATTCAGATTAGAATTGTGGAATTCCTACGGTAAATTAAAAAAATCTCCGAAAAAAACCAAACAAAAAAAAAAACGTATTGTGGCCGGATCGCTCATTCAGAAAAAAAGCCTTTAATCTTCCGGCAATTCAATTGGAAAAATCTTTGGTTCAGCCAACACCCCCTAGAGAGGAAAGCCGCGGCGCTTACTTGTGACGTCACGCCGAGTAGGTAAAGCAAAGCGTTTCCATTGGGTTTCTCCTCTCGGTGTGACGTCACAAGTAAGCGCCGCGGCTTTCCTCTCTAGGGGGCAATTGCTAGGGGGCAATTGGGAAAATCTTTGGTTCAGCCCAGAGCGCTGAAAAGAAAATTGGCAGCACCGTTGCCATGACAACGACTACGTAAGCAGCCTCTCCGGCATAGGGAGTATGCAGCTGATACAGCCGATGAAAGATTTTTTAACGGCGGTTGAACTTGAGAACTCGACTAACTGATTGGCTCGGACGAGAAGTGAGGGAGGGGGTAAGGAGAATATATGTTTGGAAAACTCTCGACTTTATATTGCTGAATTTATCAAGAAGGTAAGCCTGAATAGACGCTTATGAATGGACAATTACCCATCAAAGCAGTATTGTTTTTAAGTAAGCAAGAACCGGCATTTAGAGGACATGGCGAGCGAGAAAATTCTTTAAACATGGGAAATTTTAAAGAGCTTTTAAAATTATTGATATCTGAATTAAAATAACGCCTTTTTATGGGGACATCACTGACCGATTCGCATGGTTAAAAGAAAGGAGGATTGACTTATAAAAAATACTTACTTATAAAAAATAAGTAACTTATAGAAAATAAGTAAGTTTTCTTTTCTTCTCAAGTTATCGTTACAAAAGAAAATTCTAAGGAAACTTCGAATCAGACACGGATTAATGCAATTTTGAGGATAAGAGCGGCTGGTTGAAAAAAAAGTAAAATAGGATCTCTTACATTTTTTATGTAATTTCTTTTTTTTTATTTTTTTTTCCTCGGTGAGGGCTTAATCCGCCAGCTTCCGAATTCAGTAACAAAGATTTTCCAATCCTGTCCGGAGGAAAGGGGGGGGGGTCTCATATGCTTCCGGCTGCACTAACAGTTTTGACCACGGGTCCTACTGACACAATCTAGCCAACCAGCATTCTCTTTTGTGAAGGATAAACTTCAAATACTTAGGGGAAGGGGGGGCAAGACGGGGTCCTTAACGTTTGGAGCGTAATAAAACCCACACCCTTTAAGTATTTTGAATATTTATTTATTTATAATTTCTCTTACATAATCCATCTTTGGAAATAAGGAACCTAAGAAATTTTCCACTGATAGAAAATGAAAAAAATGACCAATTTTGTCATAAATGCCCAACGCCCCATCTTGCCCCCTAGGTCGGGTAAGAAGGGGTACCCTACTGGGCAAGATGGGGTATGGGAGACATATTCTATTTTGGGTTGCAAAACTCGCAAACAAATACTGCATCGTCGTCCGCATCATTTATCCCAGCACAGCTACAGCGTGCCCAATTCCCACAGAGAGAACATGCGACCCATCCTTCATTAGAATCCAAATATTTTCCATAGCAGTAAAAGCAAGGCATATTATCTTCTTCGTTGTCACATTCTGGTGAGGAATTAGGATTATTGTTGGTTTTCTTCTTATTCTTTTTCTTAGCCAATTCGGTTTTCCTATCCGTTTTTTGTTCTTTTTATTATCTTTGTTCTTTTTATTATCTTACCTCTTTTTTTTCTCTTTTTATTATCTTCTGCCAGTTTCTTTATTTTATTGTTTCTTCTAACTCATTTTTCTACGGGGAAGAAGTTATGATAGCCATTTTTCCTCGTTTCCTTGTCACACGTGAAATTTTGCGAGCTGCAGGATAAGGCATCACTTGCTGAGGACTAACTACAGAAAATACCAATGGTGGAGTAGTTGGCCTTTGATCTATTTCGATATTGGACATCCAAGTGGAGAATCTTGGTTCAGGCTCTGCTTCAATCTCAGATGGTGTCCTGACCACAGGCATGTGGCATATCAGCGGTCGTCAATACTTATTTTGTCAGAATCTTCAACTGTCGAAACTGAAGTTATCTTTGCAGGTATTGTCTCAGCCGTTATCGTCTCAGGGTCAACTGAAGCTTCAGCGAAATGGTCATGCGAATGGTCTATTTGGAGCTGTTGCTCCGTTGTTCGACGTAGTGAGTCGTGGCAATGCTTCAATGATGGATAATCTCCCTGTTTGTGGAATATTTGTCGTCAATGAGGAGCAAAATCACTCTCGGAAAAAACTATTGTATCGTATAGCCAAATCCCACATTTTTTGAAGTCATTTACAGCCGTATCGACAATTCAGGAAGCCTGTTTAAAAATCCCTGAACCCAATCTTTGCCAGCTTCTTTTTTTTCTCACAAAGAGATGTTGTTTCCCATTTTTTACTGCAAGAGTGTATGCCAAAGCCCTTAAATATTTTGTTGTAAGGCCATAAAGACAACCCTCCTTATCCATTATGTAATTGCAAAGTCCTTTCTCTTCGTCATCAGAAAATGTTCGCTTTTTTTGGGCGTAAAGGAACTTTCACCCAAGGTAAGTTGTAGGAGCACCTGGATCTTCTAGGGCTACACGAGCTTCTTTAACTTTTCTTTCAAGGGTCGTTTGTGGCACAAAATATGTTTTTGACGCTAATTTATACGCCATTCTTCCTTTAATTACAACATCTACCACATTTTTCATACTCTTTTCACTCCAATTCCCCCTCTCTATCTTTCTTTTATAATTTATCACCATCCTAAAACAACTATATTAAGTTAAAAAAACTCTATTAAGGTTAAAGAATCATATAGTGTCTTAGAGAAATCATAGTTTTCTTCGAGGGCCAAGATGGGGTACCCCATACCCCAGTACCCCATCTTGCCCTCCCACGCTTATTTCAATAACATAACTTACCTTAAAAAACTAAATCGAAATATCGAAACAAACATGCTTTTTCCTGCTGGTGTAACTGTCAAACTATAAACAAGAATAACTTTCAGTCAGTTCTAGAAAACTAATATTGAGGTACAGAACACATGCGATGTATAACACGAAAATCACAACGATCTTGACAAAAACCGAGTTTTTGGCGGTTGGGCAAAAAAGCATGGACTTAGAAGCCGGTCACAACGCTGACTGATAAACAATACAATGGCTCGTCATTACGAGCCAGGGCGGCTGTGATAGGTCCTTCGTAGGACCGACGAGACCCGGTACCCCGTCTTGCCTGCTTCCCCATCTTGCCCCCCCCCTTCCCCTACTAAGTATTTAAAATGTTTACACTTTTATGAATTTTATGAAACAGGAGAGCTGTTCGAAAGAATTACCCTCCATATCCTAAGACCTTTGCCGAGAACTTAACATGACAGAAGTAGGGGAAAGTAGGAGTACACTATTTCACGGTATAAAATCAGGCCTATGGATGGTTTGCTCAACTGCATAGCCATAGTCTTACGTAATTGAGCTATGAGAAAGATGTAGAAATTTCTGGTAAAAGAAAATGCGAGCAAAATATATAAAAGCAGACCAGGTCGACTCAGTGAGTTCAGTTGGGAATTGTCACTTCCAGAGAACTTTGCTCAACGTATGGCCCTGCGTTCTTCAATTGTTTTCGAAGTCGTATCGTGTAAGCTGCTTGTGAACACTGTAGAGTAGTTAAGGGTTCTACTAGTGTGTATCAGAGCTGGGCAGTATCGCAAATACATGTATTTGAAATATTATTTTCAAAATACATTTGTATTTTGTATTTTGTATTTTCACAAGAAAAAGCAAAGTATTTTGAAAATGTATTTCAAAATACTAAAAATACATTTTTCATTCTGAAGTTAATCTTACACCAAAATTAGCTTGGTTTAGAAAAATAAAACAAAAATAATAGAACTGCTGTCATTAATTTTTTACCATTTCATGACATAAAAAATTCTGTTGCGTCTGCACTATTTTAGCGTTATGTATGGTAACTAAAGAGGTGTTAGGATTTTTTTTTTTTACGACGCTTAGGTTATATTAAGCAGGAAGGAGGGGGAAAACCTCACACGCCTGTTTAGATTAGTTCAATAACATTTGGTCTAGGAGGCTTTCTGTATTGCTGATAACTGATTCACAAATATGAATGAAGCTGAAAAAGGAGAAAAACATGTTTGAGCAATATTCATTGGATTTCTGAAAAATAATTTATAAATAATTCCAAATGCGTTACCAAGTTACAGAAAAATAAACCAGTCAGCATTTCTGAAGTTACATTACGAGGAGGATCAAGCTTCCAGTTTAGATGAATTTGCGAGTGGTGCAAGTCTCAGTGGAAAAAAATTTCAAATTTTATCGGTAGATGCAAATGAGAAAGTTAAGGCGCAGTGCCAGCTTTGCCAACCCAAAACGTTTTATCATAAGTGGAGCATTCAAAACCCTCTACAAATTTTAAAACTCTCCCTTAAAGGTAAAACTTCAATTTTATCATGAAATTGATTAAGCTGAGTTCTTTTGTTCAAATGTTTAACTGAATTCAATAAGTCATAAATATTAATATACAAGTTTTTCACCGCCTATTTTTTCAAGTGAGGAAAACTTTTTTATTTGAATGCTCGGCAAGTTATACTTATTTCTTTTTCCATCAAAGCATGTTTGTCCTACATTTTTAAAAAAGCATGAGAGAAAAACAGTATACATTTATTTATTTATTTATTTTTGTCTTGTTTGGAAATCTAAGTAAACCTTAAGTTTCTTTTATTAATTTTAATTGTTCATCATTTACTCATCTTTTTCTCATCAGATATTTACAATGATGGATGGATCGTATTCGAGTTCTCAGAAATTTACACCTCCCCATTTATGTCTTTTTAAAAAATTATTAGATATGGGTTTGAATTCACTTTAAGAGCTTGAACCCTAAATTTATGCTTCTTAACATAAGGTTTTATTTTATTAGCTTGGATGAAATAAAAGAAACATTTCAGTAAACTTTTCAATTTTTAATGTTGTCCTTATCAAATTGAAGTAATTTCAGAGTGATACGAGAGAAGTTGAAAATAAAACTACTGCGAATGATGATGATGATTGGTCTGAATTTAATAACCCCGAACCATACCACAAAATTCTCGAAATGCGTTTGAACTTGAACTGCTGCAGTTTCTTTCCGAAAAATGAACAGATTTGAAAGTTCTAAATTCATATCCGACAGTAAAAGAACTTTTCATGAAATTTAACACAAGTTTGCCGACTAGTGCTCCTGTCGAAAGACCTTTTTCCTTTGCAGGTATTATAAATGCTCCAAAAAGAAATTTACTAGAAACGATATCCAGTTCGAAAAACTAGTTTTTTTGAAAGCAAATTATAATTTTTCTAAATGATAGTGCTCAGAACAATCATATCATCTTTCGAAAGCCCTTTTCATAATTTCTCTATTAAATTGCATACTGTTAAGTAAATTAATACACACACTTAGTAATATATGAATGCATTTGTGTTTGTGTGATTACAGCAAGGCTACACTAGCGCAATCTGCCAAGGATGGGGGGTGCCTAGGTAGGAGGACTTTCTAAGGGGTTCTAACGCGTATTCACGTTACATCTGGAGAAAACCTACCAAAACTCTAGGCCGTTAGATCGACAGCTGCGCGATGGGACCCGAACCCGGAACCTTCCCACTTCGGCCGTCTACCATTTTCAGTGGCCACTGTGCCATGGTGAGGATATGAATACATCTTAAAGTAGAAATATAATTCAACGCATCTTCGTTTAGAAACATATTTAATTTTATATTTCAATTCCATTCACCATCATTAAAAAATAACGTTCAATAAATAATTGTCACAGTTTTGCTTTCAAGCCTTTTAAGATGCAATTTATTCCAGGAAAAATTCATGTATGAAAAATAAAAGATAGTTACTACAGTAGAACCTCGATCTATCGTTTTTCAAGGGCTGTGTAGTAAAAAAAGGTTTGCATGCGGGAAAACGGCGAATCCGGGTTAAAGTCAAAATAAGAAGAAAACAGTATTTATGAATACACACAATGTATGCAGTATACCAAAAATACTAAATTTGTTACCAAACTGTAAAAGAAACAAATTGAAGTTGTGTAGAAATTAAGTGATAATTATTTTTACAAAATCAGTAATTTTACACTGGGTTTTTCATTAATCTTTTAATTAAACAAAATTTTCAAGATTTACAATGTTTTTTTTCTTTTTATGTATATTCATGTTTGTATATAAAAGTCACACAATTTCAAATACCGTTATTGCGTAGGATAAACTAGGCACTAGTGTTGGCTCTGTCTCATCGGCATGAATATTATTCTCAGCTTCTTCGCGATTATTTTCATTTTTTGCGTCACATTTCTTCCATTCTTAGGATACCGCACGTTGCTACTTCTAAATCAATGGAAATATAATCACTACAATTCACACCATACTCATCCCTGCTAGATGTAAGAACTCTTCACCTATACCATCATCAACCTAAGATACCATACCAGGAAGTAATTCGATTTGTAAGCCATATTGATCCACTTCGTCTTCAATTTCATTTCGATCAGAAGAAACATTTTACAGCGATGAATGCGGGAAAGCGAATTTTTGACGAACGATACATGCGGGTTTTGTTAACGTTATTTGAATACAGTTTGTGCAGGGACCATAGAAGTAAAACGATCAATACGGGAAAACGATGAATGCGGGAACGATAGATCGGGGTTCCACTGTATTACATTTGTTTGTTTATCTTAAAATACATTGGAATAAAATAAACTAGAAGTTTCTGTAGAAAATTTTACTTATTCTTAATTGAAGTTTTAGACGTATTTTGTATTTTGTGTGTATTTTGAAAGTACATGTATTTTGTATTTTGTATTTTTTCAATTTAGGAAGTATTTGGTATTTTGTAATTTTTTGTGTTTGAAAAAATGTAATTTGTATTTTGTATCGAAAATACATTTTTTATGTATTTTGCCCAACTCTGGCTGTGTATACACCATAGAATTGCCGAAAATTCTTTTGAAATGCAAATTGCAGATTCTCAAGAATTTCTTCATCCCGATTAACTGTAATTTAGTGAATTTCTGTAAAGATTCTTCGACGAGTTTCAAGAAATAATAATAAATTTTGTGTTTCGTCCTGAAAACTTGACTAATTCCATGAATTCGCTTGACTCTCTGAGCCTCCAAGCATTCACACCTATACTAGCTCGTCAACTTTTCAGTGCATAAGAAAAGCGTCTTGCAGTTTTTTCAACAATATTAGCAAATGAGAAAAAAACGAAATAATAAAAATGAACTGTCTGCCCTAACTTGGTGAAATTATGTGAGGTTCATATACAACTACCAGGAAATTTATCAAACTATATCTGTAAAATGACCACTGAAACACTCATACTTCAATAGTGACATCATGATGGCAGACATTTGTACTCTAATTTAGGTGGCATCGACTATCTCACAAAACAAGTTAAGATTCGCTTTTGTTTAAATTAGAAAATATTAGATGTCAATTTCAGAGAAACTTACGATTTGGGTATAGCAAAAGTATAAAGAACTAAATAAACGTAAACAACACTGTGAAACAATTAGCTTAGAGACTTACGGATGAAGTACCCCTTTTTAAGACATGATTATGGACGACCTAAGAGTAAAAATCGTGCAAGCTGTGCAGACGACTACGTTTTACTGCTAAGTGGAGCAGCAAATCAGCTGACGCAGCTAGTGGAAAACCACATCGTAGGGTGGTTGCAGAATTGTGCGGAACTGGTAGAGCATTCCCGAATTTCCCGGTCGGATAAATCAAAGGATTTTACTTTTAGAGAGCCAGTGTTTATTTTTCCATTTTCTGTTATATTCAGTAACCTGAAATATGTTTTACGATGTCTAAAGGTGAAAGAAATACATTGAAAAGATATTGATATACTTTTTATTTGAAAACGCATACTGAGTAATGTTTTATCTAAAATTCATAAGATGACAGATTCAGAATTCGCTAAGCTCAGGGAACTCATATTAAAATTTAGTAAAGGTGTATCTCTATATCAATCTTAAGAATTTGAAACAATTTCCTGTATAGAAAACTCTTTAACGAGAATCATTTGTAAACTAATACGTCATGATAATTAAAAAGCTTGGAGTTGGTCATAAAGTTTTAGACTAACTGGTAGGGAACAAAATCATGTCCTCGTATACATATAAAGTATGGGGTACAATGCGGTAAAATGGGCTAAAAACAGGCATTTTTTTATTTATTGCTGTTTTCTGTTGCTAATAATGTTAAACGTGCAATTTTTTCCCTTACATTTTTCAATGCATTCATCCTTTTCATTCCTGAAAATATTTTATATAAGAGTGATATATAAATATTTTATAAAAAGGACACAGTTTAAAAGTAAGTTAAATTTCTTACGTATGATGGCAGCACTGAAATTCAATGACGTCACAATTAACTTTTTCTCCACATGTATCTCAGCGTGACAAAAAAGTTCGAAGATTAATGTGATTTTATCTTTTCTTTTAATTTGAGTTCAGTACGTCAAAAGAAGTTAAAATATAAAGTACTATTATTTTTAATTTTCAGCAGATAATAAATGAAAACGAAGTACTGAATGATGGGTCATTTCATATTATAGAGAAATTTCAAATTTTCAGTCATAACACCCAGAATAATCGATGCATGTCCCGCAGTGGCCTCTGCGCTAAGCTTCAAGAACATGGAAAGTGAAGCAACACCGGCTTGGCCAAAGCGTGGGAGGGTGAATACCTCTCTCGGCTGGGCTACTGTTTAACCATGTACGCTAAGGGGAGCTAGTGCACGTAAAATCTATTCGTAGCTTTAATGTGCTCCTTGTTAAAACGATACCTCTTGGGGTGCGGATTTCAGGTACTAGGTCTCTCATATGGAACTGGTTCAAAATAGCCCCAAGCAAAATCGGAATTCCTCCCACTGGGGATCATTATAATGAAAGCCGCACCCTTTCGCCCATCGCTGTCCTATATGGATGTCTTTTATCACTTCCCGGTTTCCATAAAAAACGATAAAAAGTAGGATGGGAATGTGGGTTATTCAGTTAGGAGCTTGCACGCAAGGACGCAATGGCATTTTTGTACGTGCATAACGGCTTTTTTTACGCTGAATATCTGACGAACGTTACTCATTATTATTCATTATTCATTAAAAGTCATCACATATGAATCATATATAACCCAATAAATTCACAAAGAAAATATAAATTACATAGTAAAGCAATTAATTTTATGGAATACTTTGCTGAAACTTAACAAACTTAACAAAAAAACTTAAGAAAATAAAATAATAAATTAGTTATTAAACAATTAATTTAATAACATTGTACATGAAAAAAGGGGTTTCTGTTATGATATAGCATAAACTTAAACATTTTTACTGAAAAAATAAAATAAAATAATTCCATTTTTACAGACTTTAATTTCTATATACCATATTTCAATATAGTACTGAGAAAATAGTATAAAATCTTTCACAACTGTATTTTTAAATTAATTATATTTCTAAAACTTTTGTTAGAGATGAAAAATTCCTTCATTTAATCTTCATTTGAAAATCAATCATTTGATGCATACTAAAATTAGTTCTGCTTGAAACCTGAATCGCACTTAAAAACTATAATAAATACTAAAATTCTGAACCAAAACTAAAAAAGGAAAATGAACTTAAAATTAACTTTAATTCACCTTCATTCAAGAGCCAATTCTATGCTACATACTAAAATCACAATAAGTTTTTGCCAAGACTGAATGACAACATAAACCAAAACCAGGAGGTGAACTTATAACTTCTCTGCTCTTTTCTCAGTCATACTGAGTTGCATTAGCTGTGCAATCGGATGCTTCATTTAGTTAAGTGTAGAAAAAACTATGTTCTTCTCTAAGTCATAGCGAGTTTCATCCGTGGTGAAGTTGAATGTTTTAGTATACTTAAAATGTTGGATTAATTTTTTCCCCACAAAAAAAAGTCCGTATTTTTAAATTATGATGAGTACGATTCCAGATAAATGTAGTAGAAAAAAAGAATAAATAAGAAGTTTTCCAATATGAAGTTTTTCTGAAGAAATAACTAAAAATGGTAAAATAGTTGGAATGTGCTGTAAAGAGTGCTCTAGTAGCATTAGTGCTAAAGCACGTAGAATATGAAACCATTTCGAAAAATGTCCCATAAGACGAAAGTGTGAATATGACTCTGATGAAAGTATATCAGATGTAATCCAGTTTAACAAGCTCCAGACCGCCTACTCCAACCTCATCGTATTCTCAGTTTGAATGTATAAGACAGCCTTCAATAGCAGCCTTTATAGCAAACCTAACAAAACAGAAAAGTCAGAATTGTCATAGTCAAGAATCAGTTAATATTTTTACAAGTGTTTTCATAAGCTATAAGTGTGTATGTATGTAGAGGGAGAGAAACAAGTCTCCGCATTTTTGCTTAAAAATTAAAAAAACAAACAAATATTTAATCCCTTAATGTTTCTAGTTTACAAATCGAAACTGAGTAAAAGTGGATAAAATGGGCGAAATGGACATAATGATTTTTTGTCAGGGACGGTTTTTTCCAGGATTTTCAAGGGGTGTGTAGTAAAAAAAGGTTTGCATGCGGGAAAACGGCGAATCCGGGTTAAAGTCAAAATAAGAAGAAAACAGTATTTATGAATACACACAATGTATGCAGTATACCAAAAATACTAAATTTGTTACCAAACTGTAAAAGAAACAAATTGAAGTTGTGTAGAATTTCCAGTGGTTTTTCTCACACCGGACGAAATAGGACAACCCTGCCTTCCTCACTGACTCTTGCCTATTCATGTGCTCATGCATTTTGCACAGTACTCTCAAAGTTTGGGGTACTTTCTTCGTATAAAGGAAAATATTCACTACCAGAGGGGCAAAAGAAATCAAGTATTGCTACTACTGAAGGCTACACGTGCTTTTTATTTCGTTAAAATGAAAATTGGGAACTTTTTCGGCTAGTTACTTTTGGGGATTTGAGTTAGAGAATCAGTAATGCGTTTTCTTTGTTTACTGTAAGGGGTTATTCCCCAAGTTCGTTCCTTTTGTGATAGTCTTTACCCAAAATGAATTATCTGGTGATAAATTTTGATATTAAATTGAATTATTCATATCTGTATTACACCAACATAAAAAGAGGCTTAAAGTATAAATCAGTAATTTTTAAATCTTCCGATTTCGAGAAAATCTGTTCTTTCTGTTTTACAGTATAAATGTTTTACAGGCGTACCACAGCAGCAAGCTCATACTCGATTAGTTTTCATAGTCTATAAAAAATTTCATTTTAACGTCAAATTTTTTATATATGTATGTAATGAATTTACAATCAATAAATTCTGAGTGATAGAATCTAAAGCTTTTTATTATCGAATTTTAAAAACTCAACCATTTTACCATTTCTTTACGCGAGGTAAATTCTTAAAAGTGTTCTTTTTTCTAGTATCGCGATCCCAGCTGTGCTGTAGCTGTGGCAACCGTGTAAATAAGAAATAAACATTTGAAAACGGCGCAATTTTAGAATAAGCCAGCCCAAGCCTCATCTTTAGTGCAAACGTCAGACAGTCTGAAAACCAATAAAATAAATTGCACGCCACATAGCGTGATGTATCGCATCCAATGGCAAGCGATAACGCCGCCTTAGTGGACATGTGACATAGTATTTTTAAGAGGGTACAACGACTAAGAGAGAGCTTTTTAAACATGTTTTTATATTGCTCGAAGTCTCGTCAGCCTCTTCGATGTAAGCTGATGACGGAATAAAAAAGCTGTCAACTAAGCCATGACTGCTCATTATTTCAAAACTACTCCTTGACACTATAGGCAGGCGAGCGTTCTTTTTCATGTATATATGTACGCATACATCCATTTTCATTATGCTCTTATAAAAAAAAATTCCCCCGCCACGAATTTCTGCCTCCAGTATTTTGCTTCTGTCATATCCAAATTTCCCTCTGTGTACCCCGATCGTGTTTGTATGGTGGCCGTTCACAGAGGCCGTTGGATGGCCTCTGTGAACGGCCATCCAACGGCGCGTCCATTTTTTGTGAAGCACGTGCTGCTCCAACACTCTTTAAAGTTTTCGTAGGCGCTGAGCATTTTGCAACGGAAAAAATAGCTGCTGCCATTCGAAATTTTTGAGTTTCTGTACCTATATTGGGGTAAGTGGGCCGTATGGGATCCCCTTACCCCACCTTACTAGTGGCCCAGCAACTCCAATTGCAAGGCGGCTTGGCCACTCAATTTTAAAAGTAATTACAAATACTACGAATTATTTCAAAAATCAAGAAAGGTCTACTTTTTACGTACTTTATAGCTATTTAACTTGTTATTTCGTATTATATTTAATTTTCAAAGGACACTATCTTAATACAAGTGGAATTCTTACAAAGTCGCTTATAACTTTCACAAAACACAAATTTAAACAATGTCATAATATTTTAAAGGTATTGTGAAATAGATGTATGAAAACAGTGCAGCAGATCATCTACAATGATAGAATTGGTGAAGCTGACCCACTTACTCAACCTTACCTTACCTTCAAAAATCCAGACAACTAATTTCAATTCTAATTCGATCCAATAGTTAGAAAATATCTGTAAATATAGATAAAGTAAAAGCTAAAAAAAAGGGAGGGGGACAGTTCGCTAGATTCCAACATTCTGCATGTTTTTTTGTCACAGTTTTGTAATTACGAAGAATAATATTGATAGAGTCTCAAATCGCTAAATCACTAACACAGTAAAGTGATGAAAATTCATATTTGCTTAAGAAGTTCTCAAGAAATCCTCTGAAAAAATGAAAGGCAACGGTTGATAAGGGGGGGGGGATGAATTTTAAAGCAATAACAAAAAATCTAGTTATGAGTTTATTAATTTATTATGCTGTCTCCACCCCTGCCCAACTCCATCCTTAACGTGACGTTTGAATTTCTTTGAACCCACAATTCATTTACAATGTCATGGCACGTATGCCGAATCGTAGTGCAATTTGTCGGACTACCAAATTCAATCATTCACAGCTTACTTACATAATAGTGAAACCTGCTCACTTTTCACTAAAGTGTGAATGCTTCTTATATACAGTTTTCATTCAAACTATTTATGTGGTTAATAAAAGTGGTATTACCTTTCTCTTGCACTTTTTTCTAATTTTATAAACCTTCTTCATTATTTACGTAATTATCAAATATGCTTCATTTTTGGACTCGGAATCCTTTATTTCCTGACATATGAATATTTGGCGAAATTTCAAACATTTATCGCACGTATTGCTTGCCACTACAATGCTACTACAATGTTGCACATTGCGCTTCTTTTATCCCGTGTAACCTGAATACTTTTTAATTAATACATATACAGAGAATAAAGGTGCCTCACGTGAGTCGAGCGGCAAACACGCTTCAGAGGATCTAGCGGTGAGCAATATTTTCGCCTCGTCGATCCGTGGAGATTATGTAAGGATGAATAAATCCCCCTTTTTGGTTTCTCTCCATGTCGCCGAATATATAAGGGATAGTGATTATACAGAATGTCTTTCTGATTTTCTCTTGTCAAGAAAAGTTATTTCGCTTAATAAAGTAGTAAATTCAAAACTATATTGTAATATTTTCTTAGCTCGCAAGTTACGCATACTATAAACATACTAACGCTAGTCTGCATAAGTGTAGCGTGACCGAAAATTTTGGAGGACACATAACATATTTAGAGTAAAAATAGCGAGTATAAATAGCGATAAATTAAAGATTTAGAAAGAATGTTTTAAAAATTAATGATTTCATAAACGAAGTTGTGGGACATGCGCCCCCATGTGCTCCCCTGGCGTTGCGTTTATAGTCTGTTAATTTTATTCTGTAGTTGAAGTGCTAAGAGTCAGTTCTTGTAAAATAAATAAATAAATAAATAAAAATAAAAGTACTCTTTTCACATACTGAACACTTTTAAAAAATGAAAAAAACAATCATGTCAGTGACCTCTGGTTAAAAATATAGAAATGTTTATTTACAAACTGAACTATGCACTCTTATTTATCTGTCTATAAAAGCTTTTGTGCCTATCTTTCTGTGTGTTCGCGATAGACGGCTAGACCGTTCGTCGTACATATTACAGTGTAATTTATTCGTGCAGTAAGTAAGTATGTATATATACCAAATATGTAAAGTAAATAGAAAATATCTTACTCTGAGGTCTAAATTTTTTCTTTATCATTCATTGAAATGCCAGTTAAACACACACACACACACACACACACACACACACACACACATATATTTAATATTTATGCTGAATTTTAAATTAAACATAAATTACTAACTTTTAAAAGTGTATCGATAAATATATAAATATAAATTGTTACAAAAATTCCTTCTGTTCTCTCACGAATCATCTGAAATGCATTTTACTGTTTTTCTGCTGATGTAAAAATGATACTACGGTTGAAACTGGTATACCTAATTTAAAAAATATCTTGATAAAAAAAGGTATAAGTGTTATTCTGCGTTAATATAATCTTGTCATACTATGCCGAATCATAATGCTATTCATTTTTATTTTCAAAGTACTTTTATCAATAAGAATTTTTTTAAATAAAAACTTGTCTATCTTTTTAATAACTGGTGAGCACTAACCTATTAGGCATTCGACACTACAACGGCCCAAAGGTATTCACCAGGACCGTACCCAGAAAAAAAATTCGTGAGGGGGGGGGACTAAAAGGTGAAAAAGGCTCAATTTTTCACAAAAAGGCTTCATTATTATTGTTAATAAAATTTTAAATTTCGGAGGGGGGACCGGAACCCCTGGTCCCCCCCTGGGTACGGCCTTGGTATTGACCATTCTATTACGGTGACACCCAGCGGGCGGCCAAAATTACCCCCTATGAAGGGACGGACGAGTGAACACCCAAGTCCAAGCCGGGAATCGAACCTGGACCCAATTAGTGATAGAACGGTTCTTTAGCCAACACCAACTGGGCTGTAACTTATTTACATTATAGTGCTCACAAATACCTCTTTCTTGTATAAAGCTCTTTTTTTTTTTTACTGAAAGAAAAATTCTATTTCAGTAAGCAAAATTATACCAGCCCAAATAGAGTCAATTTGTTTATAATGTTTCTTGTAAAAAGTTTAAAATGATTGGTCTAAATTATTGTAAAAAAATGTAACGATAAAACAAACATAACATCACAAATTAATCAAAAAGCAAAGAAATAAATAATAAAATCATTTTCAAAAAGGGCATTTTTCTTTCTCAATCATTCCTATTGAGATTGAAAACTAACCGCGAAAAGAGCGAAATCATTGATTAAAATATTACTCCATAACATTTGTCCGTTTCTTAAGCGCTCCTTTTCAGATAAAAATCTAAAGAGCGAAATCGTTGATTTAAATATTGTTCAAAAAGGAGCGTTCCCCATAAAATGCTCCAATACTAGAAAGTAATGAAAAATTAAAGAATCGTTTAATCAGAAGAGGAGCTAAAACCACTCCGAATGTTTCGCCCCCCCCCCCATTTTTTTTTTTTAATTAAAAGGGCTCAAACAGGAGAAGCTAACTTTTCGCTACCAAAAGGAGCAAAAATACGGATCGAATTTCGCTCGTTTTGCTTAAGCGGGCACACACACACACACACGAAAAAATAGAAAAAATACATACGAACAAAGACGGGAAAAGTAGAAGTATATGATAGAAAAAGCCTTTAATTTATAAAATTTTTGAAAGTCTCAAGGTTAACTGGATATCCCTGTTATTGAGTAGAAATATACTTTATAAACTATGAAAAATAACGTTAGACGTGAGAACAAGATTTCACCTATAGTAGAGCTAAATAAAACGCTTGTTGTAAACTCAAATCAACTGTTACACGACGTTTTATATGTATGAATAACATTTGAAACCAGTTTCATTTTTCGCATTTTACATATTTTCAGTTAGTCATAGGAAATTCCGCAAGGATATGATCTAGATTCAAATTTCTGTACACTGTTCAGTTCTGGGGTCAGGATTTTATTTATTTATTTATTTTGAATAAACCCCTGCCCTAGCTAGATGGTCTGATGGATGAAAGCTGTCTGAGAGTTTGGAACTCGCTGTTTTAGGAAGATATGACGAATCGGGAACGGGCCAAAGGTGTTTTCGGTTACTACACTTCCTTGCTTGAACCTTGGGGGTGGCCTTCCCCCTTTGGCAGAGATCCAGTAGAGCTGGTAGGTGACGAGCTACAGACTTTACAAGAACCGTTAGTCTTAGAAGTTGTTATATGTTACACTTGACAGAAGTTGCAAAATCAAAGCCGCCCGGGAATATATATTTATGTTTCTTTTTCCTTTTCTCAGGCGGATGAAAAAGTGACATTCCGAGCGAGCCTGTGCTGACTTCGGACCCGAAAAATTTTTAAGACCACCCACGATTTAAAGAGGTGTCAATTAGGATGAAAAATGGATCGTGCCGAGACAAAATTTATATTTTAGGGTAACATGTTAGTTATAGTTGTGTTATGAAGTGTTTATCAGGAGGAGTTTGTTTCCTCGACATTGATATGGAACGCACACCATCAATACAGTTGCAGAGAAGTACGTGCGTGCGTGCATGCATGCTATTCTTGTCACAACAATTTGTAAGACATTGTATAATCATTAGTCATGTATATTATGAAGTTGATGTTTACCAATTTTTTCCCCCCTCCGACAAATTGTTTCCGACAAAAAAAGAAACTTAAAAACATTTTATATTACAAAATTTCCTAAGCAATAAAAATGTTAAATCACTTTTTAAATAATATTACAAAATATTTTAACAATAACAATACCCAATTTATTACATTTTATGAAAGCATGGTCTTGAATTAAGAGATGTATACTATCCTATTTTATAGAATTTGAATTTTTTTGAAATCAAAATTGATGGCTCAGCTGTCTTTTGAATGTTTTAATTATTTTCACACCACAAACATGTGCAATGTGCATGTATAACAAAAATAACAAATTTCAACTCTGCAGTCATTCATAGTGATAGATCTCATCATCACATCAGCATAGAATCAAAACATTTTGCTCTGATGAAAAGCATTCATAACTGAATGAAAGCATATCGTTCAAAACAGATTAAAATGAAGAAAAATAGTTTCATTTTATGGTGAGAGGCATTCAAAACTGAGTGAAGGTGTATCTTCCAAAACGGGCGAGTGTTGCGCCCAAGGGCGGCTCCAGGCTGAATTTTCGGAGGGGGCCATTGAACTCTTTAGATAGTCTATAAATTGTTTAAAATGCCAATTGAACATGAAGAATCGTAAAGTATACGAATCTAAAGTTCAAAAACAAAAAGTTCGGAGGGGGCTATGGCCCCCTCGCTGGAGCCGCCCTTGGTTGCCCCGTATGTCATCGCTCCGCCGAAAGTTTTTCGTCTTAACTGAGAAGAGCAACTTCGTTACGTAAAAGGGAGAAATATTCTATCAGTCTGAGCGTTTATCGTTCAAACGTTTAGAGTGAGCATTTTTTAAATTTTTATTTTTAATTTTTCTTAACTTCAAATTTAAATAAATGATTGTGGCTATGTTACATATTTAGGCAACAATTATTTAAAGCTATAGCCTGGATTTCTTATTATATGTCATTCATTAATATGCAATCTCTGAATACCTCTTTTTAAGGAGCAAAATGTCTGGTCCCTAATTCGGAGGTACTACTGTAACTGAACTAAAACGAAGAAAAAAAAATGCTGATAGAATTGACCCCTTTTCAATTTCAGATCATTCAGGACGTATGTTTAAAATACATTTCCCAGTTATTGGTGAACTATTAAACCGAGAGGGACGCAATCACCCTCCGCTGGAAATTAAACACCCTCACATCCTCACAAATGATCGAAAAAAATAAAACGTGTTTAATTTCGCTTTCTAGCCACAATTTTTCATTAACAACCCTATTTATATATATATATATATATATTCTTTTCATTCGAGAAATAAAAAAAAGGGTGAAAAAATCCTGAAGGGTACAGCTTGTTCACAGAAAAAATTGTGGGAAACAGAAAAAAATGGAAAGAATAAAATGCCCCCGGGTGGTGAAACAAAATGGAGAAACATGAAAATCCACGAAAAAAATATTTTTCCCTCTCTTTTTTATATTCCTGGTAGGTCTTTCTTTACTGCGGATCTGTTTGCGTACCGTGCGGATTTCTTCCTTTCTTCTTCTTTTTTTTTTTAATCCTCCCACATCACCCGAAAGACCGAATTTACATCTGTTTTGTAGAGACGAAGGGAGTACCCGGGCAGAAAAGAGAGAAAAAAACGGCATTCCATAGAGGGGTAAACTGAGACAAACGCCTCTCGTATGTTTCGGGGAGGAGGAATAATTTTCCGTTCGAATGCACAGCTCCGGTTGCTAATCCCGTTCTCCGGATTGTTACCACCTAGATCTGCGAAAATGCAATTAGGTCCACCTAATAAAATAATTGGCCGCCTTCTCTGTGACTTTACAACGGAAAGAAAGGTGGAGGGGGCTGCGAAGAACTTCGGATTAGAGGAAGGCAGGGTGAATAGTTAAAAGGGTTTTCCAGGATGCCTGCCTTGTTTGTCTTCCCGGATTTCATCACCAGAGGTGGTGTTAAAAGTGCGGAAGCATAATATATTCCGTGCGGGGAAAGATTCGAAATTTAAATGCGTTTAAAAATTCCTTGCTTTTTGGCATACAGAAATCTAAATAGAGAGTAAGACACGTCCAAAAGTTTTGTTACTTGAAAAGTGTATGTGAAATCTTCGGATAAATTTAATGACTGATGGTCTCATAATGATATGTATCATCAAACTGCATTTCAATAACACGAAACAGGGACAGCACTTGAGCGAAAATAATAAGAACAAAGGCATCAAAATAATTTTGAAGCTCGGGGGGGGGGGGGGCATCTGAACAAACCCTTAAAAAAGTCCCACACCTTTCTCTTATTAAAATGATTTCTTTTTTCATTCGTTATTATTATTATTATTATTATTATTTTGCCTTGAATGCTGGCTATAAGGTGGTTAGACAGCATTTCTTTTCTGTTTTCGATGATGCTAGTGCGTAAAATGCCATTGGAGCTATTAAGTTAGCATAAAAAATTTGAAGTTTGTCGGACTATTCCTTGGTTTTCCGAAAACCAATAGAAAGTTCGGCAATTGCTGAAATTTTAAAATTCTAAAATAGTGCATTTTAAATTCAAGATTCCCTTTTTGTGCATGTGTCTAAAGATGTGTAGATATGCGGAAAATGTGAAGAAATTTTAGCAAAATGTTGGATTTTAACTTTTAAAAAACAGCTTGTCAAGATGTCTAAAACGACTTTTTTTTCTATTTACCTGAAACAACCATATAACGTGTCAGATGCTCTTCATTTTAATTTTGTGAATTCTTTGTCTGCTGTAAATTAACTTTTAAATAATTAATTCTCAAAATGTGAGATAAATCATGAGAAATTTTTGTTCAACTCTAAACTTATTTTGCATCCAAAACTAGCACCAAACAACACAGAATAGACACTCCTGAAAATGACTCTAGAACAATTCTTCTCCTCTCTCCCCCTACCCCATTGGTTGTATTTATTCAAAATGTTTTGTCCTTTTCACACAGCAAAATCCTTCTTCGAATGCAATGCGTTTTTTTTTTTTTTTTTTTTTTTTTTTTAATTGCAGCTTTGCTTTAACAGAGACGTATGTACTTCGCGCCCACAATCTCTACGGGTTGCGCATCCAGCTTGAAATTAAAAAATATTTGTAAAATATTCTATAAAAAATGGTGTAGAATGGAAACTTAATTTTTCTTAATGATTTAGACTTTTAAAATATATGGGGAGGGAAAAAAGATTCATAAGCTTATCTTTTGCTAATATAGTCTGAAATTTTGAATCATATGGTAATCTTTAACCTTTTACAGACCGTGTTCAGATCCAGGCATATTTTAAATCATTTTTTTGCATATTTTGCCTTCTAATGGGTTAGTTAAAGGATATTAGTCCTTTAAATGGGGGAAAAATTGTACCTCCCAATTTTCACTGTATTCCCAATTGGGAACATTGGTCATTTCTAATTATGCATACTTTTAGGGGCTATACTTTGACTATACTTTTATGGGTAGTTTAAATAATAAACGATATATTAAGAATAAATGAAATATTTATTTTTAAATTTAAGTAAACATAAGAATTAAGTTTGAAGAGGAAGGGGGGATATATCAAGATAGCACCGTAAAAATTTTATGAAAATGGTTAATTTTTTGTTTTTTATCTAGTTTCCCACTGATAGAAATGTAAATTCTATTTAAAAAATCAAGTCATCTTTTAACTATATCTGCTAATTTTTTTCAAGTCAATATTGATAAAATTTAATTTTTCAATAAATTTTTAATTTAATGTTCCCAATTGGGAACATTGGCCTGTAAAAGGTTAAGAGGATGTAACGCTTGATTTATTAAGATCTAGAGAGTTGAAATTTATGTCATTCTATTCAGTGTTTAGAGGCCTTTCATAAAGTGTATAACTTAACCATGTCAATTACAAATCTTTTTTTCAAGTAAATAAATTTTAAAAAATTAAATTTATAGTACGCTAACCCTCTTCCTCTTATGCTTATGGTAGTAACACGGATGTAAATAAGGGAGGGGTTTACGGGATCTGAACCCTCTCCTTAGTCTATGCAAAAATGGTAATTTTGGCAAAATGTCCGCGTGTAAACTCTATATTTTAATGGGTAATAAAAGAATTACTATAAAGTTAAAGAATTGTAATGTAACTGAAATTTTTTACAAGTTATTTATAGTAAAATTTACTACTGCCAATCAAATTTTACAATAAGAATGGACCTCCCCTCCCCCCTACATAGCTGAACACCCTTGTGAAAGCTATAGCTTACGTTCGTGGGTAACAAATATTCTATCATCTATGAAATGCTATTTTTTTTACTGGAAAAATGTTTCGAAATGTAATTCTGAAGTCATAAAACCATTAAATCTACCTTTATTTAATAATAGTAGGTTGAGCCCACAGATGCCTGCATTAATGGAAGAAAAATATTAAAATATTTTAGAAGCAAAATGTTTATACTCTTTTGTTATACTTGAAACATGTTCTACTATCAAGTTTTTCTATTTTTTTAACAGTATTTAATACAGAAAAATTAATAATTACAAGAAAATATATGCTTTTTCACTAGATAAAGATTTCTTTTAGAAAATGTTTCATTTACACTGTTTAGAAGATTTTTAAAATCACAGTGCTACGATTGAAAAACATATAAAAAATAACTTTTTTCACAATTTTGTATTGTATTTACGTTGTTTGACTTAAACGAACACCATTTCAACTAAAAAAAATTTTTTTTCTTGAATTTCTCATAGTGGGAATAAAAGGTAGGAATTTTATTTATTTATTTATAAGGTAAAAAATACTTACATGTTTTATTAAATCTTTTTTATCAACATGTATGCCATTTTGAAGATGGCGTTTTTATGGCATCATTAGGAAAAAAATTATTAGTAGTATGAAAAAGTATTTTTGGTGTGGGGAGGGATTTTATTGACGGTGTTAAAAAAAAAAAAAAAGGGCTATTGTCTCGGCTAGTGCCGATCTGCCGATCTATATTAAAAATATTCACATTTTCTTCTTTCTTCATGTATTATGGATAACTAGTAATAAAAATCCGTTATAGGGATAATCATTTAAGTGATATATTTAATGTTATTAACTAGCTGATTATTATTAAGTTTGTTTGTTGTTAAAAAAATGTAAAAAATAAATAGTAAATTGGTAACAAAAAATTATCAAAATAGAACTCACAGTCTCAAAAGATTTTAATTATTTTTTTTCTAAATGATACGCGATACGCGAAGTTTCAAGATAGAGAATTCGTGATTTATTTTATAGTACATTAACTTTAATAGACGTGCATAATTTAAAATTTGTAGTAATAAATTTTCACAGTAAAAAATGAAGAAATTGTATGTTTTTGCTATGTTTGCTAATGTTTCATGATATTTAACATTCTTAAATGCTTCATTAAATTAAATTTTATTTCCAGCATTATCTGGGATTTCATTTCATGATAAATACTGAAATCAAAAGTAATCAGGTTACAATGTAAATAATTAAATATGCATTTTAACTTATTTAAATTTATGAAAGTAAATGGGAAATACAGTTATTATTTAAAAGTGTAAAGTTTACCATTACCCGCATAATTAAAGAAATTATTTAACCCTTTCGGGTCCGAATTTTGTTAGGAATTTTTTCTTCATTTAAACATACAATGTTTATTCCCGTAATAGTCACCTTCGCATAATAGTCGCATCCCCGTTTCGAAGAAGAAAAAAGCTTCAAAATATTTTCCTCGCATAAAAGTCGCTGTCTCGTATTTGACCTTCATCTAGAAAATAGAAAATTATCAGCTCTCACCAGAACTACAGCGGTACTAATAACTTCAATGAAAGTGATTTACTATGAATTATGTACTAAAAGTTTTCATAATTTGTAAATTTTATGTCTATAAAAAATATTGCTGTAAAAAGAAAAATGCCCTTACTTTGTGTGCAACTGACGAAAAGACTATTTAATAAACAGTAAATAATCTGCAAACATTTGGTTAAATTACTAACTTTATTATAAAGTATTTTTTTTTAGAAGTAATGTTTTAGTGTACAATATCATGTACTAAATTTCCCGCATAATAGTCGCACCTAGACTTTCACTATGAAAAATTGGCAAAAAAGTGCGACTATTACGAGAGTAAACACGGTATATTTACTAGAGATGAGTTCGGGCTCATTTTTTGAAGCCCGGGCCCGCCCGAGCCCGAGCAATATTATTTAAGTCGGAGCCCGAGCCAGTCCGAGCCCGAAATTTCAGCTATGATAAAAAAAAAAAAATCCAATTACTTCATTGATAGAATACAATGAATTTTGTCGTTTGTGCAAATTAAAGACAAATATAGTTGCAAACTCTCTATGCAATTTCTAATTCTTTATTTATCCGTATGTTTATCAAATGATGTCGGATCTCATGACTAACTAATCAATATAAGCCGCCGTTCTGAAATATCCAAAGAGCAACTCCGGTTATAGTGAAGCAAAGGCTACAGTGAACACAAACCATTAGTCCCAATTCACATACAGTATCTCTATCCATCATGAAGACACTTGGGTTTTAGTGAACTTCGGATACAGTGGACGAAATTTGATGGTCCCCAGAGGTTAACTATAACCGGAGTTGACTTTACTTTTATTTTCCTCGTGAATCACTTTTTAAAATATGTTTCAAGGAGCATGTTCAATGAAGGAGAAATTTTTCACGAGCCCGAACGCAATTGTGAATTACAGAGCCCGAGCCCGGTTCGGGCCCTTGGCTCGGGCTCGGGCTTTCGGGCTCGGGCTGAGCCCGTCTCATCTCTAATAATTACATAGTTTCAAATTCCTTAGATCAAGTTTTGTTGAACCAAGAGTTTAATAATTACATTTTATACTATTAATATAACGAGAGGCTTTTGAGGAAAATTTTGACTTCTCCATTTGTTCTGTTATTTGTGAAACTGGCTCAAATGAATAAAAGTTTAAAAACAATTCAATGACCATTACATACATCAACCTGAAGTGATTTTATTCAAATATATAGTACATGTAAAATTTGTTACATATGAATATTTTAGTATGAAATGATTCAAAATAATTTCTTTCTCCAACAAAAAACGTTTCACATTTCACAAAAGGATGTGGTTTTAAATAGCATCCTGCTAATTTATACCTTTACTAGCTGCGTGCCCGTTCTTCGCACGGTAGGAAACGAAAAATTTCCTCACATGTGTCATTCGAATTAATTCCAGTGATGTGGAATCTAGAAAAAGCAAAATTATTTCACTCTTGACTTAAAATTTGCGTCATATATGTAATAACCTGAGATCATTGCAATATAATGACACACACACACAAAAAAACTATGTCAGCGTCATTCGGTATCAAAAAAGGGAAAATGGACCGTTTCGGGAACGAACGGGAATTCTCTCTCTCTATCTCACTCTTATATCTCTCGTGAACTTCTCACTTTCAAAATGTCTTATTTCCGCAGACATGCTGTCTTTTAGGTTCACATTTTAGCGTTAAATACCTCAGACACTACATGAAATGGACATAATTTTTAATTTTAAAAATAAGTCACCCTCTCTTGCAACCCTTTACAAAAAGAAAAGAGATAAGAGAAGACTGCGCTATTTATAAAGGCTTTAAAATTGCTTTTCTAGATTATGCAGTTTAATTTTTCTTCTCACAAATAAATCCAGTATTTATAAAAGGAAATCGAGCCAAGCAAAGAAATCGTCTGCTCGCGGGACCCGTTTTTATTTATTTTTTTCAACTGGCAATTTTATTCATTGTTACTGTATCCATGACAACCAAACCGCAAGATATCAAACCGAAATTTATACGTAGGTGCTACTGAAATGAAAATCCTTCTTTACTTAAAAATTCGTAAAAATTCTCCAAATTTATATTTTTCCTCCGCTCTTCTTTTAAAAGTGGGCGAATTGTGTGCTCCGTCTTTTGCCAAAATATAAAAAATTTATGACGGATAGAATTCAAGATGCAGCAGTTTTAAAAATATTTTACGAAAGTCAGCCTCAAATTTAATTTTATTTGAAAAATTCCCAAAAATCTGCAAATTATGTTACACAGTCCGAACAAACAGTTTTTAAAAGAAAATTTTCTCCTCTATACGATGATGTAACTATCGTTTTCTTGCGAGTGCAATTACCGGCGTTATTATGTATTACGCAAGAAAAATCGCTAAAAATCGGACAAAACATAAAATAAATCATTTTCTAATTCGAATTTCGAAAAAATCGCTTCGAGGTGTGTCGAGACTCGTCTTGGAGAATTTCCGTATAAAATTTGGTAGGTCTACATCACCCGTTTCGGAGCTACGCGACACGCAGACAGACAGACAAACTAACGGACAGTTTATACACTGTTTTATTTATATAGATTGCTCTTTGATTTTTTCAAACATCATAGCTGCTGCAATCTTTGATGTATAATTCAATAAATCCATTTGCGGTATTTTTTTAATGTATGCCAAAATTATTTGCATCTGGTCTGTAATCTAACCATGAATTTATAACACTTATTGAAAAATAATAGAACAGAAGCCGGACAGTCCACACTTTCTGCAAGGAATGTTGATTTTGTACAAGGATGATAGGATGCTAACAAATCGTCTTTATCGAAGCCTCCTATACTTAGTGCTGCTATCTTATGTCACTTAACTTCGATGTAGTTTCGTTTCCATCCTTTATCCTCCATCTCTTTTGACACTGTCTTCTTCCTTTCCTGAAATAAAATTTGATATCATCTTAACAAATTTATCATACGATGTCATATACTATGTATCAATTTGATGAAATGTGTGCTGTCAAAGCATCTTCCAAATCTTAAAATTCAACCTTAGAATCTTTTAAGCCTTCCACTAGAAACACGTGGATTCTTTGAGGCATCCGTTTTAAATAAATATTTATTGTTAAGTATCGTTCTCTTTTGCTTAAAAAATAAATGCATGCTTGAAATAGAAGTGATTTTCATAGAGCTCGGTTATTTCGAGTAACATTTTATAAATTCAATACATTCAATACAGTCAGTTCAAACATTTGTACTATTAAGTAATTAAAAAACTTTGTTAAAAACACACATAAGATGTTAAAGATAAGAAGATACGCACGTTACGGTTAAAAATTGTTTTAACCTTCATCAGTCCAAGCCCTTCGTTGCAAAGAACACAGGGAACTGAAAAGAGATTATTGAGTGTTTTTTCCATTTGTACTATTATTTGGACGCCAGACTCGAAAGGGTTAAATTTAGTAACTGTAAACTAGGGATGAACGTGAGACGAAATATTGACCTGTCTCGTCTCGCGAAACAGTCGAAAGGCGAGCGACAGCCGAAAGGCGAGGATAAAGAAAGAGACGGGAAAAAAGGAAGAAAACAGAGAAGAGTTGAAGACAGAAAAATAATAAGTAAACAAAAGGAAAGGCGGTACGGTATGTCCAAAGCCTGACCGCTTTTAGATGGGGCCCCGGGGCATTAAGTTTTGGGCTTTACTATCCTCTTTTTTAAATATTAAACCCCTTTACTTGGGCCCAGTGCCGTAACTTGGGTTTACGTGGCTCGACCTTTTAATCTTATATTTGTTAAAAACGAAAACAGGTTAGCACGTACATACATTTTTATGTACGCAAAGACAGAATTAAACACTTTTAGATAATAATAGATATGATATAATATTAAATAAGCGAGGAGGTAAAAGAGGTATCACTTACCTCCTTCAAAGGCGTAAGTCCGTTTAACTCCTCCGTCATCCCGCTAAATTAGCTGGAACGAAAACTGGAATACACGACATTATTAATTGTATATATTTTAGTTTCATGCTCTTGAATGAGTACAATATATTTATTTTCCGTCTAGGTTATACAATATACATTTAAGAGGAATATCATGTTTACAAAGATTGAATTTTGGCTGGTCGGGATGTCGACCGTATGAGGGAGTTGTCGGAGGACGATTAAGAGAAACGTTCCCTCGGCCGGTTACATGACGTATAGTGTACTAAAGGTATTTGAGAAAAACTGACGGACACTTGAATACACAAAAAAGCTGCACTTTATTGTAGGTATCTTCACAAAACAGTTATTAAAGAAACAAGTTCAATTACGCACCGTACATTGCTTCAACACCAGGAACATATCTAATTGTTCCGGCCACACGGCATGCCGGAGTTCCATAAAAAAAAACGAACACAACCTCCTCTGACGGAGAGCAATCGAGAAGTCCTTTCAAATCTTCCTACAAAACTGCCAGCTCTCTACAGGTTGGCGAGTAAAATATGAGCACTCATAAGCCACTGCCCCACGTGACAACCACCGTCCGGTAGGCGTAAACAATATAAAAATTTGAAACAAACGGATTAAATGATTAATGCCAATACAGAAGTGCCAGAATTTGGCGGATGCCAATACGAAAGGCTACAACCCTGTGAGAAAACACCGACGGAGACCGGGAGGCGCTAAGAACTAACACAGCATATGCTAAAGCGAAATTAATTTAGAAGGGAAACCCCGAAAAATCCCAGACATAGCGTCGCGCAAAAGGAAAGAATATTTTATCGAGCCGAAAAAACAAAGTGGAGAGAGATTAATACGGAATACGTAATTTTGATTTAGAAAGACGAAACATAGGAACATTATTTTAAGACGCGAAAAATATGTGAACTTCGTCACATATATCTCTCCACAGCCCAACAAAAAAAATTTGACGCCAGAAAATTTTTTTTTAAACAAAGAACTTTAACCCTTGAATTAAACAGAAAGCCTAACATGCAGCGCTTATGAGGGCTCATCACAAAAATACAATACCAAATAACATAACAAATTATAAAATACATCACAAAATACCATTTGCAGAAATATCAACATTATTCTGCTACAAATAAAACAATATAAAACGATTCAATTATCCATTACATATCAAAATTACACATGTGCAGAAACTAAAGAAAAATAACCTTGAATATTCAAAATAATATATGTACATATGACGTCATAAATGTGAGATCTCTTTATAAAAACAACTTTGCAGAAAACATTGCAGATAACTTTGCAGATAACATTGCAGATAACATTGCAGATAACATTGCAGATAACTTTGCAGATAGCCTTGCAGATAACATTGCAGATAGCTTTGCACGTGCAAAAAATTTACTTTCGAAGTCCTTTGCATTATCAACGTCCATGCAAAATAAGAAATGAAAGTTTCTCAATATTATTAACAAATCTCAAATATACTTAGTGCACTTAATCAGGTTTAAATTTTAAAATAAAGTTCAAAGATGAAGCTTCTAATTAAATGAATGTCAAAGAAGATTCTAATAAAAGTCATGACATAATTTAAATAAATCAAGTCAAAATGATTGCAATCAAATACCTGAAATGTGTCCAATGCAATTTAGTTGCAGTACAGGTATTGCTATCAACTTTCAAAACAAACTCTCTCTTTTTTCTTAAAGTTTGTTTATTTATTTATTAATATATTTTTTTTAATATCAAACACAATTTACTTCGTGAAAAACATAATAAAAACTTTCAATGAATAAAAATATCAAAACATATATAAATATTTTTTTTTTTATACATGAGCTTCAAAACAAATTAAGATTTTTGTGACCAAAAACAGGAAATTTTCAAACAGACGAAACATGAACATAAACAATATTTGCAAAAAAAATGGTAAACACAAAAGAAAAATGTATGTTTGTGTGTGTAAAGAAGGTGCAGGTTAGAAAAACCCATTAAATTGTGTAGAAAAGAAATGATTACCGACAACCGTAAGCTCACCTAAGAAAACTATTGTTCCCTTTTTTTTTTAAATATTAACAACAACTTGATTAATTAAGTTTCATGAAAAAGAGATACATATCATACAGTATACTGAAGTGTACATCTTTAAAAATACTGGACCAGCCAGATACAAACAAGATATTATACAACAGTGTACAAAGCAAGGAAGTGTCTGTGGGCACCTTCACAAACACGCCATTACTAAAACGAAAACATGCATCTACTTTCTAGGTCTTAAATTATACTGATTATGTGAAGTTGTAGGTAGATTAAAATTATCTGTAACACCATTATGGTAGTGATTATTACTATGTAAAGAAAGATATTCAGAACGTGGAGGAGCTAAAATTAATCTATCAATATGTACTCTCTGAGGTTCGAGATGGGGAGCTTGCAAACGTCTAATAGAGAAAGAAACAGGTGAGTGTTTTTCAGTGATCACATAAGGACCTGTGAATTTAGGTTTAAATTTATCCAAAGACTTTTTATAAACAATGTCATTTACATTTAAATCTCTGAGCCTAGCATGTTGTGAGTGTCTCTGAAAGCGAATCGTTTGTGAAGAAATAATGTTTTGATAAGCTTTCTTATAAATAGAGTCTAATTCTTGCATTAATTTATAAGTGTGTATGTCATTAAGATTTGGCGGAGTTGTCTCAAAGTTAAATGTGTCAAAAATAAGTGATAATTCTCTGCCAAAATGTAATAAATTGGGTGTAAAACCAGTAGTTGAATGTGTTGAACCATTATACAAAGATTTGTGAATTAAAATTGCATGTTCGAAGTTGTGGCCATCAAGTAATAAAGAATTTACAGAGTATTTAATGGAAGTATTTATGCGTTCAGCAATCGAATTACATTGTGGATGACCAGCCGAAGAATGATTAATTTTTATACCAAGTTTGTCATGAAAATGATTATAAATTGAGGCAACAAACTGTGGCCCTAAATCTGACAAAATCACTGCAGGACGGCCAAAAGTTGTAAAATATTTAAAAAGAGCCTCGACTATTACATTAGCAGACGTAGAAGTAAGAGGCACAAGCTCCATATGGCGAGAGAAATGATCAGTGATTGTTAGAACAGTACGACCATTACTGAAGGGACCAACAAGGTCAATAGCAATAGTATGTCCTGGATAAGTTGGTGTGTATGTTTGTTGTAAAGGAGCAGGTCGAGTAGGATGATGTTTCACCTGTAAACATACAGTACAAGAGGCAACAAAATTGACAGTATCAGTATAAATACCTTTCCAAAAATACTTCCTTGTTAGAAATTCGTAAGTCTTTTTTAAACCATAATGTGACAGATGAGAAATTGTTAAAGCTTTTGCTTTTAACGAATGTGGAACAACAATTACATGATGATAAGTTTGATTATGAACATTATACTTTTCACACATCAATAACATAGTTTCTGGATGAATAAAAAAGGCAGGATGAGTTGCAGAGGAACCCTTACTTAAAATTTCATTATAAATGACAGACAACTCAGGATCAGCATTTTGCTCTCTGAAAAAAGTTTCATTTGAAATTTCCAACAGTGGATCAGTACTATTTGAATTTTTTGTAACTAAAAAGTTCACATATTCTTTTTTTTTAGGGACATTATCAACAATTGGTATAACACCTTTATCATAAATTAACTGAGGATTACTGTCAAGAGTTTCATTATTATTTTCAAAGTTCTCCCTAGATAAATAGTCAGCAAGTACATTTTTAGATCCAGCAATGTGCTGAAAACTAAATGAATATTCTGACAACTCAAGTAACCACCTTGTGATTATGTCAGCTGGGTTGGTAGTCTTTTTATATTTTTTCAAAGGAGCACTATCAGAAAGAATTATAAAATGTCTATTATACAAATAATATTTAAAGGCATTAACAGATTTATATATAGCCATTAGTTCCAACTTAAGAGCAGGATACTTTTGCTCAGCTTTATTTAACGATTTGGAAAAATAAGCAACTGGAAGTAATTTATTATCATACATTTGTAAAAGACAAGCACTTATAGAAATGTTGGAAGCATCAGTATTTAAATAAAAAGTCTTATTCCAGTCAGGAAGTCTTACCATAGGTTCAGAGAAAAATATTTGTTGCATCTTTTGAAAATTTTGTTCATGTGTAGAAGTCCAAACAAATTTAGCTTTAGGAGTAGTTAATTGAATCAAAGGTTGAGATAACTCAGAAAATGCAGGAATTAAGTGTTTGTAAAAAGTTGCCAAACCAATAAAGCGTTTTAATTGTTTTTTTGTTGTAGGAGTTGGAAAAGAAACAACTTTTGCAATGTTACATTGAATAGGCTTGATAAAATGATTTTCAATATGAAAACCCAAATAGTTTGTTGATGTTTTATGAAAAGAACATTTAGTAGGAGCAAGTGTCAAATTATATTTACATAAAACTTTTAAAACTTTTTCAAGTTTATGTACAGTGTCTTCAAAAGAATGTGATCCTATAATAAGATCATCCTGATATGCGAAAATTCCATCTGAGTTAACCTCGTCTAGTAAAAGATCCATAAGAGCCTGAAAAGTTGAGGCAGCGGATTTCAAACCGAAAACCATTCTTTTATATTTAAATGAGCCAAACTGAGAAGTGAAAGTTAATTTATCTTGTAAATCTTTTGGTAAATCTATTTGATGATAAGCCTGTTGTAAATCTAAACTGGTAAAAAATTTATATGTTGATAGATTAGCAATAATTGTCTGAATTTTAGGTAAAGGATATGATGAACCTTGTATGACAGAATTCAACATACGCAAATCAAGGGCTAACCTATACTTCTGTTTGCCAGAAGAGTCAGGCTTTTTCTTTACTAAAATTACAGGACATGCCCATTCAGAACAGTTACGTTCAATTATACCTGCATTCAGTAATTGGTCTATTTGCTCTTTAGCTTCACTTTGAAGAGCCTGAGGAATTGGAAATGGCAATGCTTTTATTGGAAAATCATTAGTAAAGTTCAACACAGGAATAACTCTGTCAGTGTGTCCTAAAGTAGACATATCTTTTGAAAAAGCAGCAAAATTGCTTAGTAATAAACTACTTAATTCACTTTGTTCATTACATTCCAAATGTGCTAAGTCAAAATCAGATGAAGTTAATTGCTGTTTTCTTTTATTAAGCACTTCTGATGAAGGCTGTATTAAATTACACATTTGAAAATTCTCAGAATCATCGGTTAGGTCTCTTTCTTTAACTTCATCAATATCATAAATATTGCCAATCTTGGTATTCTTATTTAAATGAATTTTCTGTTCAGATACATTATGAATAAATATAGAAAATTTTTGAGAGCACTTGTTACCATTTTTGTTTTGATTAAAGTGTTCATTTAAATAACAAGCCTCATAAGAAATGTAATTTTCAGCATCATTTGGTGAAAAAAGAAAATATTCAGTGCTAGACTTATTATCACAACAAACCTGAGCATAAATATGCTCATCCGGCTCTAAAATGACCTTTTGACATAGACAAACAGAATTGTCATTTACTTTAATTGAATTAGGACCTTTTTCATTATTATCAGTTGCACACACATGCATATTGCTAGAGTCTTTATTATTTAGAAAATATACCTTGACATCATTAACCATAAGACAAGAATTTTTCATATCAATTGAAATATTGTTTTCTCTTAAAAAAGGAAAACCGAAAATACCATCAAAATGTTCATTAACTGGAATGTCAACAATATAGAAGCAGTGGTGAAAAAACATTGATTTAATTTTAAAGGTTAATTTAATACAAGCAGAGAATTTTATTTTTGAATTAATTGTAGATATAGTGACTGAAGAAGCCAGGTGTTTGTAATTGATTTTAGATTTAATTTCATTAAAAACATCCCTTGTAAGCAAAGAAATAGAACTACCAGTATCAATCAAGAATTTAAGTTTTTGTTTATTCACCATCACTTCAATTATTGGTAATAAATTACAATCATTGTTCACATTTGCAATAAAATATTCATTTCGTTTTTCATCTTCAAAAATATTATCAGTCTGTACATATTTAGATTCAGCAATGGTAACAGGTACAATAGTCTGAGTCGAACAAGAACGAACTCTACGCTCATTAGACACTTTTGGTAAATTTTTAGACAAAATTGGGAAATTGTCTGGTGTATGTATGAAAGAACGAGATGTGTTCCCACCAGTCAAATCACACCTCGAAATTAGTTTAAATTACAGTCATTAGAAAAATTTCTTCCTGAATTTCGGAAGTTGGGTCGACGACCAAAATTATTATTTTGTGGAGTATTGTGCAAAACTTTAAATTTTCTACACTGGCGTGCAGAATGATGTCTGCCGGAGCACAATTGGCAGATAATACTACTTTGACCTCTATTTCTGTCATAATTTTGAAAAACTGTATTTCTGTTTTTAAACTGTGTATTATGAGGTCTACGTTGTCTGAAAAAATTCCGTTGCTCAGAAGCAGAAGCAGAAGCATTACGATTGGTGTCAGCAGAACCAGAAGTAGAATTTTTAAAAGTCAAATCATTAATTTTTGAAGCTAATTCTTCAATTTTTTCAGAAATAGCAAACACTGGGGCTTTTTGTTGATTAGCCAAAACAAGTGATTCAGATTGTGCAATATTTTGTAATTGCTGGGCACGCACAACAGCTTTAGAATAGTCAGTTATGTTATCCTCCAAAATTTTAACTCTAATGTTAGATGGCAAAGCCGACATCAATTTAACATATTTAATATCATCAAGAGCTTGAGAATCTTTAATTTTATATACCTTAGAAACCAAAACATTTAATCGATGAACAAAAGCAGTTACAGAGTTAAAATCTTCAAATTTCAAATTATTAAGCTCGGTTACTGGAGCTAGAATTTCATTATTACAAAAATATTTTTCAAATTCTAATTTAATTACATCAAAATCTCTCGCTTTATTTACAAGCTCATTTTCAATAAAAAACTGTAATGCTGGACCAATTAGTTTAGTCTTGAAATACAAAATAGTTTTTTCTTCTGACCATTTGTTTAAAGATGCTAAGTCTTCCAATATACCAAAGAAATGTTTTAATTCTACGGCATTACCATCAAATGATGGAATATTAACAGAAAAATCAGAAATTTTAGACATTCTACAATAATAAAAATAATGACTTACCTACAAAAATGACATAAAACACACAAAACGCAAAAATTATCCTCTTATGAATGAAAATCAAAACATTTATCCTTGTGACACACATAAAAGTTCCGAATCCATTATAAAAACACACATAATTCTGAACACCACATACGTCTCACGGTTTCCGCTAGAGTTGACTCAGAAGTATCGGCGAAATACAGGAAACAGCGAGGAAACGGCGAAATACTTCGGGCACAACTAACACGGTAGCGAAAAAAAAAACACAGGGCCGCGAAACCAGAAGCGCGAGGCGAAACCAGAAGAGCATCGTAACACCGGAACGGCCACTACGTAAAATGTAGATACGAAGAACACAGGTATCAGCAAATTCTTTTCGGTCGCACAACGCTGGGTAATCAAAAATCCGATGACATGGAGATGGGAGAGTCCACAGAACATTTGTTTTGCTTAAGTAAGAACAGTTTTTTTTTTAGGCTTACATTGGCAAAAGGAAACTCCGACAGCCGGTGATGTGCCGGGAACAACTACTCGTGGAAACGAGCTGGTCATGACGCACCAAGTTTATATGAGGGAGTTGTCGGAGGACGATTAAGAGAAACGTTCCCTCGGCCGGTTACATGACGTATAGTGTACTAAAGGTATTTGAGAAAAACTGACGGACACTTGAATACATAAAAAAGCTGCACTTTATTGTAGGTATCTTCACAAAACAGTTATTAAAGAAACAAGTTCAATTACGCACCGTACATTGCTTCAACACCAGGAACATATCTAATTGTTCCGGCCACACGGCATGCCGGAGTTCCATAAAAAAAAACGAACACAACCTCCTCTGACGGAGAGCAATCGAGAAGTCCTTTCAAATCTTCCTACAAAACTGCCAGCTCTCTACAGGTTGGCGAGTAAAATATGAGCACTCATAAGCCACTGCCCCACGTGACAACCACCGTCCGGTAGGCGTAAACAATATAAAAATTTGAAACAAACGGATTAAATGATTAATGCCAATACAGAAGTGCCAGAATTTGGCGGATGCCAATACGAAAGGCTACAACCCTGTGAGAAAACACCGACGGAGACCGGGAGGCGCTAAGAACTAACACAGCATATGCTAAAGCGAAATTAATTTAGAAGGGAAACCCCGAAAAATCCCAGACATAGAGTCGCGCAAAAGGAAAGAATATTTTATCGAGCCGAAAAACAAAGTGGAGAGAGATTAATACGGAATACGTAATTTTGATTTAGAAAGACGAAACATAGGAACATTATTTTAAGACGCGAAAAATATGTGAACTTCGTCACATATATCTAGCAGCAGCGCATGGAAGAGAGTGACTTGAAAGTACAGCATGCATGCGTTCTTGCCCCCACGGTTGCCAGGGGCCCCATAGCACGTGTTAAGTAAGGGGCCCTCGTTTGGGTAATTATCACACGCAGATCCATACATCTACATGTGCGGACATCGACGCGTGCAGGAGAAACTGGGTCAGGGAAAGAGTTCGAAAGTTTCATAGTTTTATATTTCCCAACACTCCTGCCTAAAACTTGAAACGTTCAATAATCGTTCAAAATGACAGTTCTATGTCCTATAAAGCTCCTTCGTGGAAGAGCTTTTGTCAGGATGTCTGCAGTCATTGAGTCAGTGGGGACGTATTGAAAGGTTATCACCTTGTCTTCTACCAAATGCTTGAGAAGATGGTATCTCAGGTCTATATGTTTTGTTTTGTGATGATGTCTGTCTGATTTGGCCAATTTAATGCACGATTGGTTGTCTTCAAACACGGTCACTGGATAGTCTTGCGGCATGTCCAGTTCCTTTAGTAGATTTATTAGCCACGCAATTTCTTGTGCAGCACTGGCAGCAGAGACGTATTCCGCCTCAGCTGATGACAATGTCACGCACAGCTGTTTCTAGAAACCCAGTAAATAGGATTATTTCCTAGCATAAATAGATTTCCAGAGATGGATTTTCGATCTGCTGGATCGTTGGCCCAATCTGCATCTGCGTAAACTTTTAGGACAGGTTCCTCAAAATTTGTAAAAGTCAGTTTAAGGTCAATTGTTGTCTTGAGGTATCTGATGGTTCTTTTGACGGCTTCCCAATCTTTCGCTCTGGGATTTTGATTTCTTCGGCTTAAGATGTTCACAGCGGCACTTATATCTGGTCTAGATATGGTGGAAATATATAGTAGTGCACCTACAGCCTGTCTGTATTTAGTGTTGTTTGGCAAGAGATTTTCGTCATCTAGTGTTTTAATGTAGCCTGGCTCCATGGGTGTTTCTGTTGGTTTTGAGTTTTCTAAACTGAATTTAGTTATTAGTTCTTGAATTTTGTTAGTTTGATCAAGTGTCATTGTCTTTTTATTTGGTCGATTTATGTTTATGCCTAAGTAGTATTTGGCTTCGCCTAAATCAGTTACAGGGTATTCGCTCTTTAATTTATTTATGAGTTTGTCAATGTTTTGATCTTCTCCTGCGATTAGTAGATCATCTACATAAACAATAACATATGTCGTTTTGTTATTTACTGTTTGTTTATACATGCATTTGTCAACCGAGCTCTGTTGAAAGCCGAATTTGGTTAGAGATTGGTGGATTTTTAAGTTCCAAGCTCTAGCAGCTTGTTTCAGCCCATATATTGCCTTTTTAAGTTTACAAACTTTGTGTTCCTCTCCGGGGATTACATGCCCTTCGGGCTGATGCATATACACTTCTTCCTCTAATTCTCCGTGTAAAAATGCAGTTTTTATATCGATATGTCTAAGACTTAAATTTTTATATACAGCCATTGCCAAAAAACTCCTTATCGTTGTATGAGACGCAACAGGTGCAAAGGTCTCGTCATAGTCTACTCCGTATTTTTGGGAGAAACCTTTTGCAACAAGCCTTGCTTTGTATTTTTCTACTGAGCCTTGACTATTATATTTTAATTTAAAAGCCCATTTGCATCCAATAACTTTTGTTCCAGGGGGGGCTACAACTAAATCCCATGTGTTGTTATCATGAAGTGAATTTATTTCGTCTAGTGTTGCGTTTACCCATTTTTCCTTCTCCACGGGGTTTTCCATTTTTTGAATTTCATCCCAACTTTTAGGTTCTACTATCCTGGTATTATTTATTACATATGCAAATCTATCAGGAGGAACGCCTTTATTACTCCTCTCTGATCTGCGAGGATAATTTTGTGTACCATTTGAGTTAGCAGGAATATTATTTGGATTTTGTACATTGTCGCCGGCGCTATCTAATTCAACACCGATCAATTGCTGTATAGGTTGAGGATTACCGCTGTTTGATTTTCCTTCCCCGTTATGTGATTCATCATTTTTAATTATTTCCTGATTTCTGTCTTCTAGGAATTTGACTGTTCTACTTATAATTACATTTCTACCGTTGGTACAAATTCTATATCCCTTACTCCTATTATCATAACCTACGAATATCCCTTCTGTAGCGGTGTTGTCAAGTTTTCCTCTATGTAATTTTTGAATATATGCAAATGCGCGACAACCGAACGTTTTAATATTTGATAGATCTGGTTTACGACCAGTCCATTTCTCATAGGGAGTGGAATCACAGGATTGTGTAGGGAGCCTATTTTGCAAATACGTCGCAGTGTTAATGGCTTCCCCCCAAAAGGAGTTAGGTAAATCACCCTCCTTAAGGAGACACCGACACATCTCCATCAAGGTGCGATTTTTGCGTTCCGCAACCCCGTTCTGAGGTGCAGAGTACGGAACTGTCAGTTGGTGATCTATTCCCTCTCTCTTCATATATTCATCAAATTCTTTCCCTATGTACTCCCCTCCGTTATCGGAACGGATTGCCTGCACTTTTCTTCCAAACTTATTTGCGGTCATTGCCACATACTCCTTAAATTTAGAGAAAACTTCATGTTTATTTTTTAATAGATATATTACAGTAAACCGGCTAAAGTCATCTATGAAGGTCAAAAAATAGTATTTCCCACCAATTGTTGGGGTTTGCATTGGTCCACAGAGGTCAGTGTGTACCAATTCTATCGCCTTTGTGGCTCTGAAACTCGCAATTTTTGGATATGGACTATCAGAAAGTTTCGACATAATACAGGTTTCACATACATTATCATGTTTACATTCATCTATTTCAATCCCTATAGCCAAATCTTTATTCACTAATTCTTTTATATGATTGACATTTCTATGACCCAATCTTTTATGCCATTTATATATACAATTTTTATTTTCACATACGTTAACTAAGTTTGCGGTGTGGTATGCGGCATTGTTTATATTACACTCATACAAATTATTATTTACATAACCTTCAATATAAGTTTTATCCCCATGTATAATTTCACACTTGTTTTTGTCAAATACCACCGTACAACCGTTCTCAGTTGCCCTTTTTACAGACAGTAAATTTGCTTCGATTTCGGGTACAAATAGAACATTACGCAGTGTAATTTTATTAATCTCTCCTCCCGATGTTTTTGCCTTGAATTCTATGTCTCCTGACCCGTAGGAGGTCAACGATTTTCCGTTAGCAATTACAACATCGCTTATATTGGTGTCATTTATTCTAGTGAATAAATTTTTATTATTTGAAATGTGTGATGAACTGCCAGAGTCTATTATCCACTTTTTACCTGGACTTCCAGCTAATAGTGCTAAATTTTTAAATTTAGATGCGGTGTCACTAGCTCTATCTGTATAATTTCGGTTCGACTCTTCCTCAAATCTGTGTCTATCGTTTGATTCAAAGCATAGTGATGAATTAGCTTGTTTGGATGTGAAATTTTGATTTTTGTATCTTGTGTTATTGTTCTGTAATTTCTTAAGGTGCCAGCATTCTAATTTTGTGTGATTTTTCATTTTACAGTGTGAACAATATTTAGTTTCTCGTCTATGATTGTTGTTGTGTTTTTTGTTTGTTTGAAATGCTTTAGTAAAATTTTCAGACGGTCGGCTATTCTCAATACGTCTGTTGTATTCATCTATTAGCTTGCTTCTAATAAACTCCGGATTTAATTCCTCTTCAGGTCTCGCTTCTAGTGCCGTTATCAGCGTGTCATAGCTCTCCGGCAGGGAACATAAAAACAACGCCGATATGTGAGAGTCACTGATCTTTTCCCCTATGGCCTTTAACCTCTCAACCAGTTCGAGTATTTTAGTCGTATGCTCTAGCATATTTCCTCTCTCGTCAAGTTTTGTGCTATATAATTTTCTCAATAGATACAGCTTGCTAGAGAGGTTACACCTTTCGTGTATGGTCCTCAGAGCTTCCCATGTAGCCTTTGCGGTTGTGAGATTTTTCACATGTACTATTTGGGAATCTTCAATGAATAAATTGATTAAGGCTCTAGCCTTGTTATCTTTCTTTCGCCATGTATCGGTTATTGGCGTTGGCGGATCATCTGTTAAGAGATCATTAAGATCTTCTTTTATCAACAGCATCTCCAATTTGAATTTCCAGTTTGAATAATTATGTTGGTTTAATTTCTCAACCACTTGGCTTTCTTTAAATGAAGCCATATTAATTTTTTTTTGTTTCACAATGTCCTCAGAAATTTTAATATTCTTTCAAGGCACTGAGACTATTCAGTCTCATAATCTATTAAATAAGCGAGGAGGTAAAAGAGGTATCACTTACCTCCTTCAAAGGCGTAAGTCCGTTTAACTCCTCCATCATCCCGCTAAATTAGCTGGAACGAAAACTGGAATACACGACATTATTAATTGTATATATTTTAGTTTCATGCTCTTGAATGAGTACAATATATTTATTTTCCGTCTAGGTTATACAATATACATTTAAGAGGAGTATCATGTTTACAAAGATTGAATTTTGGCTGGTCGGGATGTCGACCGCTTAGCAGCAGCGCATGGAAGAGAGTGACTTGAAAGTACAGCATGCATGCGTTCTTGCCCCCACGGTTGCCAGGGGCCCCATAGCACGTGTTAAGTAAGGGGCCCTCGTTTGGGTAATTATCACACGCAGATCCATACATCTACATGTGCGGACATCGACGCGTGCAGGAGAAACTGGGTCAGGGAAAGAGTTCGAAAGTTTCATAGTTTTATATTTCCCAACATATAATGCAAGTATTTATGCAAAAAAAAGTGTGTGCCTGTAATCTTTACGCGCGGTTGAAGTAAAACGTCTTTGACGTTTACGACACATACCATTGAAATGATTAAACTTTAACTTAAAATAAATATCATAATTTAATTGTATTTATTATTCATGTACTTTACAAAGATTATATAAATGTTATATTCATTGGAAATAGGTACTTGAATGTCATCATAATTTTTTATGTATGAAATTATAGGCTCGTGGTAACTATAATGTGAAACATAAATTTTCGCTTAAATCTATTGATTAAAACTAACACTCATTTATTGATTAAATTTCTTATTGGCCGATTTAAATCATTTTACGCCAAAAAATACTCATTCAAGACAATAATTTTTGAATGCCTCAATTCGCCCCAGCACTCCCCATCCGCTATATTCTATTTAACTCATTTTCCGCAAAAATCTTGTCTAGTTGAGTATTCTCTCTCTTCTCTCCCACGGCCCATCTCCTATTTCTATCACGTGACCCACGCTGTTCAACGGCTAACGGTTCATAGTCGGGCATAGTTGTGTGTGTATTCGCTTTTGATAATTTTGTTATATCCGAATACCAAATGCATCTTTTTCATATTCAGAGTTGTGAAATAAATTCAGCCTAGATATGGAGGAGATGCTTTAGGTAAAGATTTCGCTTTAATGACATAGTTTCTTACGATTGGATTATAAAAAGCTGTTGTAAAACAAATGAAGTTAGGATATCTCCACCCAAAGTGAGTAAGTAGTATTTTAAATTTTTCATGTCAATAAATTGGGTTGCTGCTTTCATTAAATCTCACAACTGGTTTAACCATGATTGCATTTCTGTATTCTGACTGTACTGTGAATTCGTTTTATAACGAGAGACTATAGTGAAATTATATTCTATCTATTAAAAAAATAATTTTTAATAGTGTATTAAGGTATATGTAATGTATTTGCCTCGATTTAAAATTTATTTTCTCGGGCTTATAATCACAGATTACAGCTCTGATAATAAAAAATGAAGAAAACGAATCATTCAATATATAATCATTCAATATATATCAAAAACAGCAAATTTTAATAAGACACCCCTTTTCAAGCTTAAAATAATAATCTTAATTGAGTACAGATATGTTAATTAAAAAAGGGCTGATTTTGCAAAACAGCTCATTCTATAGCTTAAATAATAATTATAATTAAGTACAGTTATATTAATCAAAAACGGACAGACACTCCTCATTTTTGATTATTATTTACCTAAATGGAGCTGTTGTAGAATGCTCGAAAATTGAGAATTTTTCGCTCCATTGATATTTGTCGATTAATGGAGCAAATTTTACTCAATCGGGAGAATGGCTGTTTGAAGTCAAAAATTGAGTAAAAATATACTCCGTTTGATTATTATTTTACTCAATAGATTTAAGCGTGTAAAATTTGCTAATTTTCTTGAAAATACAGCATCTATCGTTGTATCGAAATGCGTTGTTGATTGAAGTCGAGAAGTATTCATAGTTAGATCAAATTTTTCTTTTAAAAAAACAACTAACGGCTGAGATTCTTGAGAGCGAAAATTAGCATTAAAATCTCCAGTAAGAATCATCGTTATTTCATGATAATTACTTAGAATCCAGGAAGTGTCCATGTTGTAGTATTATTCTTTAACAGTTTTCTTATACCATTGTTCCGTCTGGAGGTTGGGTTTGAATGGGGGGATGTCCATAGTCTAGTATTATAGTTCAACTGTGTTCTTTAACTGATGATTTCCTCTGTTAGTTGGGTTCGAATGGAAGTAGTGTAATTTTTTTTTTTGTGTTTTACTATCACAATATTCTTAAGCGTTGATTTCGTCTGCTGGTAGGTTTCGAATTATTATTCTGTATCCGTGTTTTTAAACTGCAGGATCTGTCTATTGTTTGGGATTGATTGCAGCCAGGGTCCGTTTCTTTGTGGTTTTCCATCCCCTTGTTAAACCGTTGCTTGCTCCGTCTTGAGGTTGGGTTAGAATCCACGGAGTGTCCATTTGTTATTCTTATATTTTGTTATTAAACCGTTTGCAGCCAGTGTTTGTTTCTTTGTGGTGTTACATATCCGTATTCTTAAATCGTTGTATATATATCATTATAAATACATATATCATTACTATATATAAATATCATTATAAATATATATATCATTACTATATATAAATCATTATAAATATATATATCATTACTATATATAAATATATATATAATTACACTATATTACAAGCCTCTCAGATGATTTCCCGTGGTGTTATGGCAAAAGGAACAGATGTAGCTTAAGTTTTGCACACCGGTGTATATTTATACACTGATCTTTTTTTAAATTTCAGTTCATGTGAAAATTTACATAAAAAATAACTTCCCTAATCCATAGTATATCTAGCTCTGGTGGGGGGGGGGCTCGAGCTCCCAGTGCCCCCCCTTGGATCCACCACTGATCCAATCTTTGGTTTTTGTCTGTTAAAATTATGTCTGTTTTACGAATAAGCCTTATTAGGGGCCGAATGCCTCATACGAAAAGCGAGCGTAGCGAGTCTAGGGGTCTTGGCCCCTAGTCTATTATATAAATGTGAATGTTTGTTTGTTTGTTTGTCCGGGAAGTCCTTCCACACCATTTGACCGATCGGCTTGAAATTTTACACATGCACGCAAAACAGCACAACTTCAAAATTCTGAAAACTCAATCGTTTCAGGATTTTTTTGGATTTTTTGATAATTTTCACCTTCAAAAAGCTTTCCCAAAATCCGATTGTCTAAAATAGTGATCATGTGATATACTATCTATATGATGGAGATAGACATAACTGTAAACAAAATGGATGTCACGAGTTTAAAAATGCCTTAGAAATGCCAATTACGGTTTGACAAAATACTGCACCTCCAGCGAAATAATAAACATCTAGATTATCAGATTCTGTAAAAAAGTAAAATAACATGAGTTTTTTTTTTTCCTTCTTTCATTTATTCATATTAGATATCGCAACTCAAAATGACGCTATTTTGACGTCATATGTTTAAAAAGCGGTTAGAAATCCAAAAATTTACTATTACAAAAATTCAAAGTACTTTGTTTAGTGCGCGAGCTTAGCTAATTTTGATGATTTTAATTATTATTAATATTGTGATTAATATTAATTTTTAATAAAATAGCAATAATAAGCTGGAAAAAAATGGTAACGAAACCGCAGCCCTTGATTTTGGGAGACGCGAGACGAGACAGGCAATTTCTTTGCGAGACGCGAGACGAGACGCGAAACGGGACAGAGGTTTAACACTGCGAGACGAGACGAGACAGCCCCGATTCTCGTCTCGCGTCCATCCCTAAGTGTACTTAATAATTGTAAACTTATATTGGCTACATTTCATCAAAATGGATGAATACGTATGTAATTAAATCTTATGGATATTACATATATTTCTTTTAATTAATATTTACAAATAAAATGGTTCATCAGTTTTTAAAAAATGCTTCATTCACCATAAGCCAAGCTATGCGAGCGTAAATGAATGATCTACTGGAGCGATTTCGCTGATACAACACTGGGTCTCAGCGGAGCATTCAAAGATTGATGTCGAGAAATAACCCTGGTAATAAGTCTTCTCTGTTGTCTCTTCTTTTTGATGGTGTGAATGAACAGGTTAAACCCGGGTACCCGATTAAATATGAAACCCACATCTCATACAATAAAACGATATGGGGGGGGGGTGATAAGCAGGCTTCAGTATACTTATCCCGTCCCCAATTGAGACTTTTATGAATTCCCTATTCCGCACATTGGGGCCACTTAATTAGATTAAAATTTTATTTGCGCAGCATGTCCTGAGTTCATCCTTTCTAACAAAATTCAAAGCTTTATATAATTTGATACCCATCAACCATGCATATTTCATTTACGCAGTTCCAGAAATAAATAAATAAAAACAAATATTTTTTCGGTATCATGCCCCATTTATATACACGGATTAAATCTGAATTTTTATCACATGCACATATGAGTTAATATGGTAACTAATATATGTACTAATATGTATAACTAAATATGTATAACTGATTGTTATTATTAATATTAATTTTCAATAAAATAGTATTAATGTTACTAAAAATATGGTAACGAAATCGAAGTCTTTAATTTTGCGAGACTCGCGAGACATCTCGCCTCTCGCGCGAGACGAGAAAGGCAATTTCTCCGCGAGACAAAGTGTTTGCAAGACGAGACAGAAGTTTATCACTGCGAGACGAGGTGACAGAGCCCTGTTTCTCGTGTCGCGTCCATCCCTAGAAGAAACTGCCCAAAATTCGAGACCGTTAGATCCACAGCCGTGCGAGCAGCCAGAACCCTGGACCTTCACATTTCAGCCGTCTCCCAATGTTCAATGCCTCATTCGCTCGGCCATTGGTCGGTGGTTTCATGTACTACTGCCTGCCTACATGTGACGAGGGTTTCCTGTTTGTTTGCTTGTTTGTGTGTGATTATGGCAACGCTACGCTAAGGCGATCTGTCTAGGATGGGGGTTGCCTTTGTAGGAGGACTTTCTAAAGGGTTTTAACGCGTATTCATGCTGCATCTGGAGAAAACCTACCAAAACTCCAGACCGTTAGATCGACAGCCGGGCGAAGGGACCCGAACCCGGGACTTTCACACTTCGGCCGCCTACCATTTTCAGTGACATAGCCACTGTTCCATATTGAGGCCGAGGGTCTTCTGTAAAATTCCAAAAGAAAAATTTCAGTCACTTAGACAAAAATTATTGACGATAGCAGATGAAAAATTCCGTTTTTCTTAACTCGCTATTGATGAAGATGACTGCTTTTATAATCAAAAATTAATTAATTAAACAAAAATTAAGTATCATTTATTAGTTAATAAATAATTACAAATTAATGATTTTGCTAAATTTATTTATTGTTTTTATGAATAATTATATATTACATATGGCATAAGCAGTGGCGTGGCCAGAAATTTTTCATGGGGGGTTACGACTACTTCAACTCATATATATTATAGGTGTGTCAGTGAAGAATATACAATTTGTATGGCAAAAAATTCCTCATGGGGGGCTTATGACCCCCTAACCCCCCCCTTGGCTACGCCACTGGGCATAAGTTAAATGCCTTCAAAAAGTGAGCATTTCCCCTTCTTTTGTGGGTGCTAATATTCAGAAATTCCCATCTTCCGAAGAGGTTCTAAGAAGGGAATAACCTGGAAAGGACGCGTGTAGCTCTAAACAATACACTAAATCACGTTAGTCACCTTCTTTTGACATAGCAAGTATACTACCGAATAGATTTGCACCCGATAATGTCAAGAACTGACCAAACAACAGTAATTTACTAAAGCGCTGCGTGGTGCAAAGATGTAAAAATGATGGTATTATAAGAAATATTTAGTAGGTAATTTTTACCACTAAAAACCTGATTAAATTCGTCTAATCAAATTTCATAAAGCTTTATCACAAATGTCACAAAATTTGACGTATTCATTAACACACCAAATCACAAGAAAGAAAATCTTCTAACCAAATTTCAATTAGTTTTTGATATTTTAATTGTTTTTTATCAATGACTAAGTTATAGGGAAAAGAAAAAAAAATCAATACTCCAGATTTTATTTTAAAATCTGGAGTTGTAAGTTTGAGTAAACTGGGAAGTTATTTCTTACTAATTTTTATCATAAATGTCATTCTATTTGCCCTGCATCCGATCAACCGTTTACCTGCGTCCTCCCACTTCATCCTTTTGTTACTGTGTTTTATTTGATTCTTTTAAAGTGAATGTAGTGTTTCTAATAACGAGTCATTTTCCTTTCTCTTTTGCTGGTTTCACATATTAAAAATGAATGATACGCATAATAATACTGCGGCACAACATTCATCGTTGTGTAAAGTTCAAGGAATATGTAAAATAATTTAATACAGAAGTCGTCAATACCCCATACAACTAGCGAATTATTTATGACAAATGGAGAAAAAAAGCTATCCCAGAAACTTGTAGTACACAATAAAAACACCTGATTTTATCGGATAGACTAAAGTAAAGCTATTAAGTTACCTGGGAGAGAGACAGGGCAGGGGAAGGCGATCTTTCGCTTTTGAGCCTAACTGTGCGTAACTCCCCTTTGTGCTTTTTTCTTTTTATGAGTATTAAATGTTGTATCTCCCAAAGTCTTCCTTTGAGCCGCAGTTAAAGCACCCACTTGAGATGAAGTGTCTACTCTTCCTTTGACATCAAAGTTCTTGAAATGGGCAACGAAGGTGCAGTGTGGCGGGGTGTCATGGAAAGAGAGAGTGGGGAGTTACCGGATGAAGCATCAGTTAAAAAAAGTCAAGCCTCGTGTTTGTTAAAAGCGATAAAAGTTCTCTATGTTCCAAGCTTGAAAGGGAGCCTTGCACAGTTGACAGCTAGTTCATTGTTGACAACCGCGGCAACAGTCTCACATCACTAGTCCCCAGATCGGCCGATCAGTGGGCCGATGTCCCGCCCCTTGACCTGGGGTCAACCACTGTGGAACCACTGAATTTTCGATATTTCCGAACTTGCATTGTGTGGAGTCTATCAAAACTGGAGTCGGTTCTTCAACGCCGATCGCCCGCAATAACTCAGCCTTTATTCTCTTGTCCTGTAGTATTCTGCACAATGGCTTTTGTGTCACGGTACCATGTAGGACACCTCGATAACAATGGTGGGCTACGTACCCTTCTGGTGGAGACATATCCCCCGATTGTCTGCCCCCATCCCATACCCCTATTCTGAGAGGTAAACGTTCTACTGTAAACTGTCTAGACGGATTTAAACCCTGACCAAACCGACAAGGTATATTTTGCCTGGAATATTTGACTTTTGCAAACAACAAATGGCATCATAAATAGAAATTAGATATAGTTTAGTACTTCGGCGTGTCAAAACATGTGGCTGTACCTTTACGAAACGCACACTGTAGTTTGAATAAACCGCATGTGGTAATTTCACAAGAAAATTGAACTTAATATTAATTAATATTGAAATTAATTTTCAATGTCAGCCAAATGCCCAACTGAAGCACAGATATTACATAAATATATAAAGCAGAAACATTTATGTTAATATGGCGGATCCAGGATTGGAGCTAGGGGGCCTCCTGTCTCCCCGGGAAAAAAAATTGCTCCAGAGTAATGTTTTACCTTTTCGTACACTTTGTTCAGATGAAATCAGCTTTATTTAATTAATTTTTTATATATAAATTAGCCCCCAAAATTACATTGCTTTATGATAACATTTTGCTTTAAGGAAGCAAGGAATGTTAGAATTGGATTTTTTTTTCAATTTTGAACCTTGATGTAATATAAGGATAAATTAGGTGCATTTTTAAATGGTTTCATCAAATTTAAATCTCAAAAATAATTATTTTTGGACAATAAAAGGTCCTTTTTTCTATGGAAAGTAAACTAAAAAACAACAAATTTTCAAAATGCTCCAGGTGCATACTGTATCAATTTAGAAAGCTGAATTTTTGTATTCATGTTAAAAATGAGTATAAAAGTATAGATTTACATTAAATTGTACATACATATTGTTGAGAAAAAATATTTCATGATACAATGCTATTTTTCATAATTTTTGTTTATTTCACTTAACACGTATATAACACATTATTATTACGGGAAAACATGCGAAATTATGTTTAAATTATCATTCTAAACTATCTTCATTAGAGATTTGAAAGAAATATACGCCAAAAAAATGATGCGCATGGAGCATTTCTAAACTACACATCAGTTGAAAAATTCGATAGAGAAAAATGACACTGAAGTGCTCTTCAACAACAATCCTTAAGATGGCATTTCTTAAAATGTAAATAACAAACGTTAGAGCAATACGATTTTAAAAATTCAACTTTCTATGGAAAACTCGTAAGGAGCGTCTTTTTTGGGCTGATTATTGTTCTTTTTCGTAATTTTAGCCAATTTTTACCTATTTGAATGTCATTTTTCCACCGTTAATGTACATTTTGTTTAAGTTAAATAACCCTTTTTTAAAGTTACGCCCTTCCAAAAAACATTTCTGTGGAGGCCACTGATTATGCATTTTATTTTTTACTTGATTTAGAAGGGGGTACAGAAGTAGGTTAAATCATTAATTTCACAGTTAAAATCGCTCCGAAAGAACTAAAATAACTCCGAAGGATTTAAAACCGGGACTTAAGCCCTTCGGAGACATCATGCTGAACGACAGTTCTACGAGTGATGCAGCTTACCAACCAACCAACTGCGACACTCTTATTATACAGTTAGTTTTGTTGAATTTTCGGTTTGATAAAAGTTGTTTAACCTATTAGTTGAATTAATTATTAATAACCGAGAGTAATGTGCATGCTCTTATCAAACAATTCTTCTATAGATGATATATCAATTTCAAATAGGGAAAAATATTTTATAGCTACTCGTCAAAAGCACATTTACTGGGTTATACAACATGTCATTTACAGTACTACCCATTGCCTTGGGCAATTGAGGGGAGGGGGGGGGGGAAATAAACATGTTTAGACAAAAATGTATGCTGAACAGTGAATGTTTCCCCATTCAAAAAAAGTATTCCAGGGTAAACTGAATTTCTTCTCATAATGATGTCTATAACAAATTACATTTAGAAAGTAACACTAATTGAAAGAACTTATGAAAGAAAAAACTAAAGTTAGTTTCATATATTGAATGATTCGCTTTTTATGAAAGGGAACATTTTATTTATGAAATAGAAATTGGAAATTTCCCTTGCAATGAAATACATTTTTTTTTTTTTTTTTGGAGAGTGTGTACAAGATTCAGATGTTGCTTTAGGGTGTGAATTTCTTCCCCCCTTATACTAGTTTCATTTTTAAATACCTATAACATTTTAACTGTCTATGCCTTTTATACACTTCACACTGCTTCTTCTTATTATTATAGTATCAGAATTTTCAACAATAACATTCTGAAACTCAGCTGGCATATCTTCATTTTTTGCTTCTATTGCGCAAATACTTACACCGATAAGTAACATAAAATAAATCATCCACAATTTAAAGCCTAGAGGGATACAGAAGAAGAAAACTTCATATGCAAATCAAAGTTCATGACGTCAAAAACCATTAAAAGTACATAAGGGCAGAAATCGGGATGTTGCTGAAACGTCTGTTTCACTGCCTTAACTGAGAAATTCGATTACTCAGTTTTTTTTTTTTTTTTTTTTTTTTTTTTTTTAAGTAAAGGTGACTTGAAAATTTCTCAGCAACGTGATTTACTGGAATCCATGGCATGGCTTATTATAGGCAGACTGGAATACGGCCCTGACGCTATTGGAGTCACCAGAAGTGTCGTTGCAAGGCTGTGAAATCGATTCCAAGAAACAGGGAATGTTAGGCGTCGACCAGGGCAAGGTCGGCCACATGCCACTACAGCAACTGGTGACCGGTATATACTGTTAACAGCTCATCGAAACAGAAAAGACAGTGCTACTCAGCTGCAAAGACAGTTGCTCTTGGCAACAGGACGAAAGGTGTCCAGCCAAACAGTCCGTAATAGGCTTCATCAAGGAGGTCTCAATGGTCTGCATTCCGTTGACCTCACGCTACCGTGAGGCCCGAAGAAGATTGGCTGCTGAACATAGAGATTGGGAGCAACATGATTAGAGCCAAGTGCTGTTTACAGACGAGTCCCGATTCAGTCTGGAGTGTGACACCCGACTTGTTATAGTATGGAGGGAAAGGGGCACTCGAAATAACCCCTCATTCGTTCGTGAAAGGTCACAATACAGACGAGCTGGTTGGATGGTATGGGGTGGAATCAGCATAGGGGACTTACGGACCTGCATATCATTCGGAATGGTACTTTGACGGCCCGAAGGTATGCAGACGAGATACTGAGACCTCATGCCATACCTTACGCTGCAGCCATTGGATATTCCTTTGTTTTCATGTATGATAATGCAAGACGGCATACAGCTCGTTTTGTGGAGAACATACTTGAAGCTGAAACAATACAGCTTATGGAACGGCGAGCGTGCTCTCCTGACCTGAATCCAATCGAGCATGTTTGGGACATGCTCGGACGATGCATTGCTGCGAGACCAAGGCCTCCTTTTACTGTCCGAGACTTGGAGATTGCACTTCTTGAGGAGTGGAACGATATTCCCCAAAGTCTTATCGATAACATCATCGCATCCATGGAAAACAGGTGTGCAGCAGTTTCAGCTGTTCGAGGAGACCACACGCCATATTAAAGAATCTTGCATTATTTCTAAACAATACTTTTTTTTATCGTTTACATGTAACCAAATTGTTGCTCTAAATCATCTTTTCATGTTTTTTTCAATATTTTCAAAGAACTAAAGCTTAATTACAAATTTTTTTACGTCTTTTTTTCTGTATTGCGCATTGATACACGTGTACTATTCATTTTATGCCAATACGTGGCTGTCTCGCACGGTTTTCTTAACTTCTTTGCTTGCTTCTTTGCTTGCTCTTAATTTTTTTGAGCAGTGTATATACAGTATAAGTGAAGGCCTGATATAGCCTGATATACATATATAGCATGTTTATTAGACTAATAATTAAAAGTAATCAAAAGTAAAAGGTTGCTTTATTAGTTGAAATACCAAACCTATTTTTACTTATTTGCAATATTAAAAGTAACAGATTAATATTTCTTTAACTAATTATAAATGTAATTATAGTGCAAACAGTTATAAAATCGTATAAACACTAAAATTATTTAGTAACTGAATTTCTTAGATTTTGCAAAATTTGATAATCTTTTTCTGTTTTGGCAACATGTTGAATTTCTCACTTAAAATTCTTCTGTATTAAAGTTTCAGGATACATTAATAATATTTATTGTAGTTGATATGAGCCATACTTTCCTCAATTACGCCATTATTTATAAACAATGATCATTATGTACACCCTGTCAAAAAAGTATTCGAGTAAAAGCCAAGCTTTTTTCGTTGGTTTGGCATATTAAATATTATTTGTCATAAAATATGAATACCATTGCGTATTTACAATTTTTCATATTTCTGTGGAATTGTGTGTTTTTCAAAAACTAATTAAATATTCGCAAAGCTAAAATAGTAAATTTCGCTTCTATTTGAAGAGAGCTTTTTTGAGAGGGTGTATTATCATTTTCATTAATATTAAGTACTTCAAACACCATAGCAAGAAGTGCCCCAAGTGGGGAGACTAGCTTTTTCGCCAAAATTTCTATTGAAATCTTGTTATTTTTTAAAGTTATTATCATTAAATAATTCTACAGGTGGCGTCATATGAGTGTTATAGAGCAAACAAATATTCATATTTCTCCAACTTATTGTTTGGTTCATTTTGGTGACTGTAAATGTCACACAAACTTCAATTGTAGTGTTTGATGTTTCTTTCAAATGTTTTTATAATAAATGTATCGTATACATATATGTAATTGTAATATATATATCGTAATATCGTATGTATCGTAAATTTTGCTTGGCTATTTGTATATTTAAATGAACTTTGATGATTTGTTTTAAAATGTTATCTGTTCACTGTAAGTCATGTATGAAGGCACTCATGTATGAAGGCATAGTTTTTTTAAAAGAAATATTCGAAGTTTATCAGACAAACGATGCTGCTAGTTAAAGAAATTTTTAAAATTCGTTTCAGTTTTAGACCAATTATTAGAACCACCAAATGTTTCAAAGACGATTGGGAAAAATTCAAACTAAAGACTTCTTTAATTACATTTCTATGCGGAAAGTAAATTTGTGCATGACATGAATTCATCAGTTAAAAATTTAAAAAAAGAGGGAATTTAAAATTGTTCTTTTTGCAAACCCATTCCCATCCTAATGAGCCTTGATTGTTCGTGTTTGAATGTTAGACAGGAGTATGTGATTTCATGAAGATCGAAATTAACCTCATTTAGGACTCAACGCAATATACTCGGGAGCCATGCAAAATCATTCACCTATGCAAAGAAAGCTTACCCCCACAAGAACTCACAAAGGCTTTAACAAACCTCCACGGCAAAGACTATGAACATCGTTAGGGGCTGAGAGGGGAAATAGTTCCCTTTCCCGATGTGGATCTATATTGCAAGACTCGTCTAATGAAGAAGTTTGTTCTTAGGGCTCTGCATTTTCTTAATCTACATGCTATTGCAACAAGTTGTGGGGTGGAGCATGTGAGTCCAAATCTAGAACGTCACTGGGGGATGATGTGGCAATGTCATATTCATCTGTATGTAAGAAAATAAATTGTCTTTCGTAAAACGCTCTTAGAGGAAATAATAGGATTTGGTGAGGTAAAATGGGTATAAAAACAGGCATTTTTGTTTTCATCGGCTGTGTTCTGTTACTTAGAACGTTAAACATTCGACTTTTTAGTGTTATTATATGCAATGCATTTATCTCCTTCACACCTGAAAATATATATATATAGTTACGTTATTTTGAAGTTCAAATATACCGTGTTTACTCGCGTAATAGTCTCCCGTACATAACAGTCGCACCCTCGTTTTGAAGCTGAAAGAATTGTCAAAATAATTTCCCCACATAAAAGTCTCAGTCACGTATTTGACCTTCATTTATGTCTATAAAAATATTGTGTAAGAAGAAAAAGGCTTCTTTTTTGTGTACAGTTGAAGAAAAGATTATTTAATATGCGACAGATAAACTGGAAACATTTTGAAAGTTAGTTATCTTATTATAATATCCGTAATGTTTTAACATTAGAGTGTTCAATATTACGTAGTAGATTTCCCTGCATGTAGGGATGGACATATTTGGAGGGGTTGGGGGGGGGGGGCTCCTATTCAGTGAATATAGATTTTTAATTCTAATTTTAGTTTTTAAATATTCTCTCTAAATATTAGAATAATTCTCTGAAAAATAAACCATCTATGTATTTAGATGGTACATGTATTCATTAGAGTTTTAAATGCAATAATTTTTTAATATTTAATTGGCTATACCAACTATTTATTATAATTCAATAATTGTAATTATAATTTAAATAATATTCCTTTATGTTAATTTGATTAATATACCTGTATTTTAACTCTGTCAAATAATTATAAACTACTGTTTCTGGCAACACTTTTATAATCTTAATTCTACAATTACACATTATATTTCTGGCAACACTGGTGTTGCCTCTTGATTTTGGCCACATTAACAAAATTTGCTGTCTCATGCGATGTGATCGGCATTGCTCCTGTTGGGTATGTCTGTTTTGCAGTGTATTTTCAATTATTTTGCTTTCAAAATATTTCTGTTTTTATTTTATTGATTTAGATTCTTGTTCTATAGTAGGATCGGGCCTAAATGTGGGGAGAGAATATCTCTTTTGATATGCCACACAACCGAAATCCTACTATTTTGCTGTCTTTAATTATAATCTTCTATGTATGGCCCCTGATGAGAGTCCCAGAGTTTATAATTTCCATTTCATTAATTTTTGTATCGTATATGGTTCATTGCTTTTCGATCATCATACTGTCTGGTCTGGCCCTTTGTTTCTGTTGCTATATATTTTTTCCTTCGGGTGTATGTCATTTTTTGCATTAATAATTTACTAATTAATTATATATATACATACTAGCTGCATAGCCCGGCGTTGCCCGGATGCATTAAAAAAATATTGCCTCAAAAAATTATTGTTTGCTTCGTTTCTCATCTTTTCAAAGACGCAAATGCGGTAGTTTTCATTCTATATCCATCGTTTCCCGGCATAGGTCTTTGAATGCTCCAGCTGCAGGGTTAACTTCCTTAATAAGTGTATTTTACATACACTCCACAAAATAACCGGGAAAAAAAGTTTCAATAATTCACTTAAATACCATTAAAATCCAGTATTAATTTTAAAAAACATTCACCGTAAAGAAAAATTACAGACAAATTTGCAAAATTCATTTTTTTAATATAAGGATAATAATTAAAAATGGCCATTTGGAAGTTAATTCTAAAATTCCTGTTTCCTTGGAGTACCGACTTGTAAGCAATGTCTTATTTACTTGAGGTACTAACTATAACCATATTTGAGTGTTTTACCGCGAGACTGGTTTCGTGGTCTCACGCGAGAACTGACCACAGGTATTTTTTCGCAATTGGAGGTATCGTCTTGTGGTCTCGTCTCGCACACCGAGGTATCATCTCGCGGTCTCGCGTCCACCCCTACACAATAGTCGCATCTAGACTTTCACCATGAAAAATCGGCAAAAAAGTGCGACTATTACGCGAGTAAACACGGTATCAAACATTATATAAAGCTGTTTTTTCCATAAAGGTGGCTAGGGATGGACGCGAGACGGAAAAAAGGCGTCTCGCGTCTCGAAAAACTGCCTAAAAGCTTTGTCTCGTCTCGCAAAATCCCTATATCATAATGTTAAAAATGTCTGTATCGTCTCGCGTCCATCCCTAAAGGTGGCGTAAAATGGGTAACAGATTAACAGATTAGAAAAATGTCTCCCCCTCAAAAAAAAAAAAAAAAAAAAAAAAAAAAAAAAACCCTCTTTATCAAATTTTTATTTTCCTATTATGGCTTACAAACTATATTTAAATTTAAAAATACTATGGCCAGTGCTGTTATATTCCGACACCTCAATATTGTATTCGGACACCTCAATTGTTGCAGGATCAGGTGGGGTAAAATGAGTAAATATTTCTTTTTGATCAAAAATATGAATAGTTTAAAATGATTTCTTAAGTCCATATCTTCGGACATAAGTAGGCAATATTTATACTTATACTAAATAGTTTATCAGGAACATTTGGAAACATGATATTAACCAAGCATAGAAGGGGAGAGTCCAAAAAGGGGACACTAACGTATTTGGGCCTGCTCAAAACGATATTTTAAAGAAAGAAAAAATTTAAACTATTTTCCATAGATCTAGACTGTCAGAACACGAATTTGTTACTAAAATAATAATAATAATAATAATTAGGATGAAGTGGAAAATATTTTTCTGGAAAATGAGAGTTAAGTCCCAGTTTTGGATAATCGGTTAGGTAAAATACCGTATTCGAACAAAGGAATGAGAATTCAAGGTTTAATTAAAAAAATTATCAAGAACAGTTATTTGGTGAAAGAGGATAAAATGACAAACTAGGAACACAAGACAAGTATATTCACTAACTGTTTTAAGTGGGCAATAGCTTCCTACTGCGAAGTTATTAATCACAAAAGTGACATATGAAATTTACATCACCTCTTTCTGCGTCTGAGGAAACTTCATGTGCTCAACTTCGAAATCTGTTGAACTGAGTACAAATATCACTGTCTTGAAATTGCATACAGGTCGTTACAAAAGATACAGACATCATTTACTCTCTCGCTCTCATTTAGATGGTGTCACCAATTCTCGCATTTTCTTTTTATTCGGTTTTTTCTTAGAAGGAGTAGGATCGATAATTTCGCTGGCGAAATGTTAAAACTTGAGCTACATGATCATGATCGCGTTCTACCTTAGGCGTTATTTTAGATGATGTAGAATGTTAGGGTTGAACATCTTCACTGCATGACTTTCGCTTAAGCTCAGAAGCATTATCTTGAGGTTTTTCCGTAGTTTGTGATGGTGCAAATAAATATTCAGGGAATACATCGCTGTTAAATTAATATATCTATGGTTTAATATTTTTTCAAACCCCTTTATCATGTTTTGCGCAAAAGTTGCTCTTGAAAAGCAACTTCAAAAAAGTTTTCCTACTAGATATATAGTAATGCAGTGTCCAGTGCATTAGCCTTTTCCTTGTCTTTTGTACATAAAAGGTAGTTAAAACTGCCATAAAAGACGCAGCGAGTGGCTACAGCCAATATGTCGTCATATAATTGTAACATAATGTAAGATGTTTTAATAATACTCCATGACGTTCATCGCTGATGTCCCCATTTGAAACACTAATGACAGTTTTTGAAAAATGGCACCTCTTCGGACATGTCTTAGATAATTCATCAGAAAATCTATTGAAATGTTACTAAATCTAGAAGAATCAATGATGTGTTTACCCAAAACACATTTTCTAAGGTGACTTGACTGTATTCAGTACAGCAGTGGCGGCAAAGAGGGGTGGAAGGGGACGAAATCGCACTCCCAAATTTAGAAATCATTTTATTTATTCCATATTGTGTGTGGATTTTGGTACGTCAAATCTCGAACCCCCCAAAAGAAAAGCTGAAATGTCGTCCTGCAATACAGTAACTAGTACAAATTGGACAAAAAGTCTGAAAAAAAAAAAAAAAAAACAGCCAGTCGTAGGACTGCACTTCAGAAGTAAAAACGTCTTGTTAAGCTTTCTAAAATTTTTATTTATGAAGTTTAACAGATTTTCGCACATTATTGTATTCATATTAACAAAAAATAAATATTTGTGAACGTTTATTCACATTTTTATTCATTTGAAATTCTTTGTAAAAAAATAAAAAATAAAAAAAATAAATGTTTTTTAAGGCTGTAAGGGTAACGCACATTTATTATGATATTCTCACAATTTCACATATTTTTGTACGTTTGTACACATTTTAGCGCAATTTTCACTGGGTTAGCATAGGAAATTTTTCATTTTTCAATTTAATTACATTTCAAATTTCGCGCTCGATTTGTGTGCACATTTAAAATTTAAAAATGGAGAGGGAGTGCGCGCACAGGCCGCAACGTGACACAACTGGTATATGCGTACGGTATACATCAGAGATACGCATTTTTCTCCACGTGTTAGATTTTGTTCGATTTAGATAATAATTATGTACATGACTTAATTAATTATCAATAATTATGTACTTACGTTGTAATGAACAGTAATCCTATTTATTTGTAATGAATGATAGATTTATAATTCAAATTCAAATGCACTGTAGTATAACACTTAGAATTCAAATAATGTACAGTCTATAATTATTAATACTTTCCACATTATCAAATTAAATTTATTGCACAATAACTATATAGCTATTCAAATTCAGTACAGTTTTTTAAATAAATAATCGAAAATTATAGGACATACCCAGCTAGAAAAAGTCTGCACTTCTGCACTTTTTTGCAAAAACATATAGATTGTACACAATTTGTACATAAAAAGTGGATATTTTAGAATATTTTGAAAGTATACACTTGTTATGCAAATTATATGTAGTTTTTATGCATACTAAAAGAAAAATTTACGCAGTTTGAAGCGATTTTCAGAAAAATCTCAAAATCTAATCAAAAAGTTTTTAAAATTCGACTCCTATAGCTTAAGTTGAGTGATCACTTACCATGTCACGTAATTTCATTTCTTTCGCTTTTGTCGTTATTACGTAATGTGCGAACAAAAATTTACGCAGTTTGAAACAATTTTCGGAAAAATCTCAAAATCTAATTCACTTTTTAAAAATTCGACTCCTATAGTTTGAGTGACCACCTATCATATCACCAAATTTTATTTCATTCACTTTAGTCAGTTTCACGTGATGTGCGAATAAAAAATGCGTCACTGACAAAACGACAGGCAGACAAACTTTTTTTTTTTCGACAGTCGTACTGGGGTCCCAAATGCTCAAAACGGATAGAAATCGCAAATTTTTAATACCAAGTAGTGTACAGGCAAAGTCTAATTTTATTTATTTAGATACATAAAAGTTCCCATTCCGAAATTGAAACAGCAATCACTTCAAACTTTAGTCATTTCCATCCTGAGTCAAACCCGTCTGGTAGTTAGAATGCTCACCTACCACGCCTTGGGTCTATGGTTCGATACCGGCCGCGGAAGCTAGAAGTACGCAGTTTGAAAGTAGCTTGAAATTTTTACTTATGACAGCAAGTGGCAGTGCTAAAATTCAAAGAAAGAGGGAACTATCTCAGTAGGCAAAAGGCGACGTAGCTATTACGTCATGATCCACTTTCCCTCCTTATGCATCTGAGCGTGACGGTCACGCAAATTCAGTGATTTTTCTCCATCTCCACAGTGCCCATAACGCGCCTAAAGCAGTTTTCACTGTAAAAAAAAAATAGAAAGCTTCCTACAAAAGAACAAATCGTCGAACATGTGAAAACTCGAATAAGTTTTTTCGCATAGACGATAAGGAATGATATAAATGCATTGTAGTGGTGATAGCGGTACAAGCCAACGAGAAAATGAATGACCCCCATTTGAGCCGCCGCCCCCGTTTTAGACAACTCTTCCGTAATCATTTTAGCCCTATCACATGAAAACCTAAATTGAAAGAAAAATATATTTTAAAAGTCTTGCTTTTTTCTGATAATAAACTGCTTAGACCTTTTCTAAATTGAAAATAAAACGGAAACTTTAAAATTTTCTGGAATGTATTAGTTTCATTAAAACTTTAGATACAAGAAAAGAACATGTATTTAATAAAGAAATGAAAGGTAATACAGTAAAACCTCCAAAGTTGGCCGCCTCTCATTTACCGCCACCTACGTTGACCTCCTCTCTATGTTGGCCGAAATTTGTTAGTTTGAATGGTCACAACGCATTTTCAATGGAGATTTACTTCTCTATCTTGACCACCTCCATAAGTTGTGTGTTGACCACTTTTCAGTAGGTTTTGTTCTCTGTAACTTGACCACTGATGTTTTCTTGAATTTGCTTTTTCCTCCATTTGTTCTCCATCTGGTCACCAGGAATTTCTAATCAGTCATTCTGCTTATCTGAGCAACACTCATCCCATGTGGTGCTCCAATCGTTCTCTTCCAGTATGATACAGGGCGATTACCCAACTTTTTGTTAAGAAGAACATCTCACTGCTATTAGCAACCACAGAACTGGCGCCCAAGCAAATGGAGCTGAGATTATGATTGGTCGAAACCCGTAGGTGTGTGCCTTCAGCTTTTAGTTAATCGTGTATCGCTCACATGTGAAACACATTCCGTTCTTTTTTTTTACGTCGCATTGTGACGGGACCTTCGTTTATTTGCGAATTATCATTAAAAAGGGCGCACAGAAAAGCTCTAAAAGAACTTAAATTAAAGGAGAACGAGGATCTCTTAACTTTCGGGAAAGCAGCAGCCAAAGAAAGACAGCGGGAAAATTTGATGAGCGCAAGACAACTGTGAGCAACATTTTAAAACGCAAAGAAAATTATCTGGAAAGATATGCTTCTAAAAACGGGGGACTCTAAAGAAAATGCGAAAAAACGTGTCTCGGCACTGTGTATGAAGCCACGTTTCGTTAGTTTAAAGAGATGGGATCAATCAATGCAAGAATATCGGGACCTATGCTTCAGAAAGAAGCAAAAAAAAAAAAAAAAAAAATTGCAAAAGAATTCGAAATAGAGGACTTCCAAGTCCTCTGTTTCAAGCGTCAGCAGGTTGGCTGGAAGATTCAAACTACGATATGAGATTTCTCAAAACGTTTTGTGTGGGGAATCGAATGAGGTTTCAGCTGAAGTGGTGAGGAGGTTTATTTAAAAATTCCTACAGTTTACTAAAGGCTTTAAAGATGAGGACATCTTTCATGCTGATGAGTGCGGTCTTTTATTTAAAGCAATGCCTGATAGAAGTCTAGTAATGAAGGGTGACATTAGCAAAAGAGGAAAACTTTCAAAACAGCGTTTTACTGTTTTTCTGTGTGGTAATATTACTGGGGGAAAATTGAAGCTTATGGTGATCGGCAAATCTGCAAAACTTCATGCTTTTAAAAATGTAAAACCTGAAAACCTTCCTGTTTTTTGAAGAGCGAATAAATCCACTTGGATGACCATTGTTTGTTTGGAAGAGTGGATTTTAGGAATTGATGCAGAAATGAGGAAAAAGAAGCTGTTTATTCTACTTATCGTGGACACCGCCCGAGCCACCCGAAAGTGAATAATCTCACAAATATGAAGATACAATTTTTGCCTCCAAACACAACTTTGGAAACCCAACCTTTAGATCAAGGCATTATTCAGTTCTTCAAAGTGCACTACTGAGCTCAACTCCCGTTTTCAGAGCTCAACTTCTGGAATGGGTGATCGTGAAAGCAAAAACCTGTGGTCCTTCTGCGTTGGCATCGTCAACAGATGCGTCAGTAAATGCTTTGAATGCTGTTCATAGGATTAATTCTGCTTGGAATAAAGTTACACAAGACACGATTAAGAACTGCTTCAAGAAAGCTCGATTTTTTACAGCTACAACATCGGTGCAAGAGGATGAGCTTCCTCTATCTCCCTTGACAGTTTTTGATCGAGTTGATTTTGACGATTATGTTACCATGGACGATGAGTTAGTAACATTTGTTGAACTAGACCCAGAGGCAATCTTCAATGAGATACTCTCTGCAACTAAGCGCAGCGAGGACTTTAAGGTACAAGAAATGGACGGCGAAGAGGATGGTGATCCAAGTGCGGACGAAACTGGAAAGTACCCAACTCTGAACGAAAACTATGTAAAGCGTGTGATGTAGTACCACATGATGTAGTAGATTTCGCTGCAGAAAATTGCCCAGGCATGCTTAATGGACTTACTTAATGGAATTGTAAAAATGTGCTGTGGCATCTGTTTAGAAAAAAATATGAAATTTTTCTAATATTGTACTAAATATTTTCTAAAAATTCCCTAAGTTGACCACCTCCGTATGTTGACTACTTAGTTACAGCCCCTTAGGTGGTCAACTTATGGAGGTTCTACTGTATTATGTTTCCAAATGCAGTTAATAAACTTTTCAATGAGCATAAATCTTGCCAACTATAATTTCTGAAAATTCAGGCTAGAAAAATATAATTTAAAAACAATTTATTGGTATTTTTGATAAAAATGAAATACCTACCCATTTTATCTCACCATTAATTACCCTATTAATTTTGAACGGTTTTCGGAAGAATCATATTATTCTAAAATTATAGAAGCATACTTGAAGGCACTTAAGATTGTTTTCTTTTTGTTTTCTTTCTTTTTCTTTTACTTTTATCTCTCGTTCTCTTCTTCTTTTTTTGTTTGTTTCAAACGAAATTCCTACTTTGCCTGTAAAATTGCTTTTTCCACTAACGGCTCTACTGAAGCAAGGAAATAAATGTATTGTATACGGCAAAGGTCCAAAACTTTTTGGACCTAAGAGCACAATTGCAGAATACCGGTCAAACGGCCGGGCACCATTTATTTTCCCAGGTGAATTAATTAATAATTGGACATAGTTTTACTCACACACAGAATATGTTTAAAAAAAGTCTGATTCCAAAAATATGTAAAATAAAACTTATTTTTAATATGCTCGGCTAAAAAAAATAATTACTAAATAACGCATACAAACTTTACAAAGTATAATATTTTTTAAATAAAAATCTCAATAATCGATATGATTTTTAGCATAACTGGTAGAGAATAGAAGCAAGAAAAAGAAAGATCGGGTGCCTTTTCTTTGTTCTTTTAGTTTTTGTTAGATACCATTTCTACTTTTGCGTGGTTAATCATTAAAGATGAGAAAAACTTTTACATAGCCTTTTATTCAAAACTGAATCTTTTTATCATGTTCGCACAGCGGCGGGCGCACGCAAAAAGATCGGGGAAGGAGGGAGGGCGCTATCGTGCAAGCTGGCTTTGAGGTAGGAACCCCTGATATACGATATATTTTCCACTGGAGTTTTTCACAAACGAACTTAATAACTAGAGTAACTTAGTACAGTAGAATTTCGCTACAACGATATCCTCTATAACGATAATTCTCTCTATTACGATATTTTTTCATAGTCCTGGTTCAATTCCCTTTAGATAAATGTAAAACAGTTCTCTGTATTACAATACCCTTTAAAACGATAATTCGCTCTTCAACGATGGTAATAATTATCCCTTACATCACAATAATTCTCTCTACTACGATATATTTTTTTTTTCTACGATGCATCAGAAGCCCAACTCATGCACAGACATTGAAAGCTACACAAAGAAAGTCGAGGTAAAATGTGGTTGGAACGGGTTGGACCACGCCTCTGCCAAAGAACGATACGTTCTTTTGTCTGAACTTGGGTAAGAATTTTAACCTCCGATAAATCCTATCGAGGTCGATTATTGCATGAGGATATTTTAAATCATTTATGAGTTTTGTTTACTTTGAAGTTTGTTTAGTGAAAATCGAAAGCAAATGGCTAAAAGAAAACAAATATCTATCAAAGTGAAATTCAACATCATAAAAGATTTTGATAAATAAAGGCATGAAGCAAAATAAATAAGGATAAATTAATGGGTATGTATTTTCAATTAATATCTAATACATTTTAAAAAACGCTTTTGCGGCATTCAGGTATTGTTTATTTAGACATTATATATTTGTTATTCAAATATGCTGTAAATATTTATAAGCTATATCTCCGCTAGAATCCCTGGCGAGGCGGCAAGGGTATTTAACTAAAATTTGTGAGTGTTGTGAAAATTACTGAAAACTATAAACATGTTTTTCTCCTTTCATTTATTATATATTACTTGCGAGGGTGTGCTGAATAAAAACAGAACACTTTCTGGTGATACCGCAGGGTATGGGATATATGAAGAACAAAAATCAAAAATCTTTTCGTTCCAATATCGATTCTCCCTATAACGATAATTCTCTTTACAACGATATATTGATATATTTGACCCCCAAAATATCGTTATAGAGGGATTTCCCTGTATTATAAAAATTCCAGCTGACTGTAGCACTTTACGCCGTAAAGTTTGAAGCCACCCAACGCTATACGGAGGAGCGACATTTGATCAGGGGTATAGTCATTCAACTTAGTAAGTTATGATATAAATTAAATTTTTAAAATTATTTCTGCTTTTTCAGGTGTCAGAGTTTTATTTGTAATTTTATTATTTTCATTCATTCATTATTTATTTATTGAAAACTCTAATACTAATTTCTTGATCATTTTTCTGCTGTCAAGAAATAACTTATAAAATATGATATTTTTACGATGTTCGATAATACAAGGGCATTTTCGAATGCATAAACTTCGATAATATATTTTCTTTCAAATAAATTAAAAGAAGTCCCTAAAACTTTCCTAAAAAAATTTTTAACATATTCTCTAGGTATTATTAATGAAATTAAAAACTATGTGTAACAATCGAGTGAGATTTAAAAGTTACAAAATGGTCACAGTGACCTCATTTTAGAGTTACAAGAATCAGAAGTGACACTGTGATTTCTTAGGGACGCCATTTTCTGACAATCTCAAGGAAGCGTCACTGTGACCACACAATGAAGTCACGTCACTTATCAGTCATGATGTGACTAGTTTGTGACACTCGGTGACCACAGTGACCCTTATGACGTCACAGTGTCTGCTTTGTGACAATTTATTCTATAAGGCAGGAAACATAAAGCTTTCGATGATATCAATCAAAATCAATCAGTCAATCAATCAATCTCTTAGGGAGCTTCCATGTATTTATTACCTGATGTTTGAGAGGGGGGAAAAGGGAAGGGTTCGCCCAGTTACATATCCAATCAACTCGCAAATTTCTTAGCGATCTTATTTAATCTGGTTGGAGTATTGCTTCCTAGTGGGTCCCCAGCCATTGAAATGTTGATGGCAATGAGATGTGAAGGCTGATAAACTTGCAAAAAAGGGTTGTGATCTTTATCAACCAAATCTCCCAGTGACTTACCACTCGGGGAGAAAAACCATGGTTAACCGCATTGCCCAGAAAATTAAACTCTCTCATAATGTCGCAGCTAACGGAAAGCGTCGGAGCCACCTCCTGAAGCATTCTTTTCTAATGGATCTTCCACGTCATATATTTACTGCAAATTTTCGTAAATGACTTTATCACTTATACCATACTGGTTTGGTAATTTCTCCTAACTGTTCTCTCTGTATAACTGGGAACATCACGACTTTTAATCCTCTTCTGTCGTGCACATTTTTAAAGGACTATAGTTTTACTACTGACAGCTGGAGAAACAGAGCTACTTTGTGTTGGCGGTCTCTTGACTGTCTCTCCACATAGAAAAAAAAGAAAGAAAAAGAAAATAAAAGTCAGTCATAGGACTGCACATCAGAAGTGAAAACTTCTTGTCAAGCTTTCTAAAATTTATATTTTTGCAGTTTAACAGGTTTTCACACATTACTGTATTCATATTAACTAAAAATAAACATTTATGAGCGTTTATTCACATTTTATACATTTGAAATTCTTTGTAAAAAATTATACATATATATATATATATATATATATATTAAGGCTGTAAGAATATCACACATTTATTTATGATATTCTTACAATTTCACATACTTTTGTACGTTTGTACACACTTTAACGCAATTTTCCACTGGGTTAGCATAGGAAATTTTCGATTTTTTAATTTAATGACATTTCAAATTTCGCGCTCGATTTGTGTGCACATTTAAAATTTAAAAAGGAGAGGAAGTGCGCGCACAGGTCGCAATGTGTCACAGCTGCTATATGCGTATGGTATACATCAGCGATACACATTTTTCTCCATGCGTTAGATATTGTTCGATTTAATCAATAGTTATGTACGTGAATTTATTAATTATCAATAATAATGTACTTACGTTGTAATGAACAGTTATCCTGTTTGTATGCAATGAATGATTGATTTATAATTCCAATTCAAATGCACTGTAGGATAACACTTAGAATTCAAATAATGTGCAGCTGCGGAAAAAAAAACCCACTTGTACTTTTTTCGGCCGTCGATCGTCGTACAGCAAAGTTACAGATACCAATCGTTTACGATAGACGTACACTTTAATTTGCTATGCATAAAAATTGCATAAGGGGTCATCTACATATTAAAATTCACACCAACTTTTTTTTCCCCCAATAGCAACCCAGATTTCACTTCATATTTCAAAAATTTAGCTCATTTTAACCCCGGATACCCATTTTCAATAAATTTGGACTGAAAATGGGTGAGTTATGAGCACCCAAAATCCCCTTTCCCATATGTGAAAATATTTTTTCATACTTTAAATCATACCTCATATAATATTGATAACAAGAAGCTGATTTTTATTCGTACTATTATAACTAAACGACCCAAACATAATTTAATGTTATTATGACTTTAAATAAAATATTATTATGAATTATGAATTATTAAATTAATATTCAAAAAAATTATGAATAGAAACATAGCCAAATTTCGATGGAAATAGATGCAGAAAGTAATATTACATGGCTGTGCAAAATTTCAAATTTTTAAGTTCGGTAGTTTAATTTATATTAAATAAAATATGTTATTTTCATGAGTTAAGGGACCATATATAAATTTATTAAGTTACAATTTTTTGAAAATTGCTTAAAATAAAAGTACATTAGATTTCTTTTGTGAAAAAACACAGTAAAAGATAGCGGTATTAAAAAAATATCAAATTTTGCAGCAAATAAATTAGAGGTTTTTACAGTTTGATGGTGATTCTATAAAGCGTCTATTGTTGCGTCCGCTACCATATTCCCCAAATAAAATATTTTCCAGATATAGAATTAGATGCAGTAGATGCATGTCTTCTAATACAACGTCCTATTTCTGAAAAACTAACATCCTCAATATTCGAGGCATGACATTGACCTTTTTTAATATTGGAAACATTGGGTCTTTGGACTTCCCCATATTTTATCAAACATTTAAAAAACAATCAAAATCACGTTTTTTCTGTCTAAATTTTCATCTCACAATAAATTAAAATCTGCCAACATTTCACCTGTCTAAGAGAATCATCAAGGGAAATACTCAATAACAATTTCAGAATTAGAAAGATTTTCAAAATCGTGAGCAGTCGTTTTGCATTTTTCCTTTAAGTCATGAGTACGAGCCATGGAAGTTATGAACTCACGGGAATTTAGACATCTGACTAAACATTCTACTTTCTACTCTTGATATTCTCAGTACAAAATACTTTAAGAGAGATGGTAACAATATTTTCCTTGAAAATATTATTTAATTCTTTTAACTCAGTTGAGCGAAATGAATGAAAGGCGAAAAGTTCGGAACCTACAAATAGCGTTTTTCAATTTGCAGAAAGTCCCTTACAAACGCGCAAAAAATAGTTATTCTAGTTATTTTAAATAGTTATTTTTTATAGTTATTTCTATAGTTATTTTAAATAGTTCCGGAAATTATCGTAGAAAATTGGTGAAAATTTATCTTCAGCGTAATTTGAAGGTTTTCTTTCGTTTAATAAAGTCAAAATACAGTTGTCGCCATTGAGAAAAACGAAGATGATGCAGAATTAAATATGAAGACGGCCCCTAATGCAAATTAAATTAATAGCAAATTAAAGTATGCGTTATTTGCAAACGAATGGTATATATAACTTGCCTGTATGAGGAACGACGGCGAAATAAAGAGCAAGTGGGGCATTTTTTTTCCGCAGCTGTACAGTCTATAATATAATACTCTCCACATTATCAAATTAAATTTATTGCACAATAACTATATAGCTATTCAGTATAGATTGTACACAATTTGTGTATTAAAAGTGGATATTTTTGAATATTTTGAAAGTATACACTTGTTATGCAAATTACATGCAGTTTTTATATGCGTACTAAAACAAAAATTTACGCAGTTTGAAACGATTTTCAGAAAAATCTCAAAATCTAATTCATTTTTTAAAAATTCGACCCCAATAGTTTAAGTTGAGTGACCACCTATCATATCACCAAATTTTATTTCATTCACTTCAGTCAGTGATGTGCGAATAAAAAATGCGTCACTGACAAAACGACAGGCAGACAAGCTTTATTTTATTTATTTATTTATTTTTGGCGGTCGTACTGGGGTCCCACATGCTTAAAACAGATAGAAATCGCACATTTTTAATACCAAGTAGTGTGCAGGCAAAGTCTAATTTTATTTATTTAGATAAATAAAAGTTCTCATTCCAAAATTGAAACAAACAACACTTCAACAGCACTTCAAACGTTAATCATTTTCATCTCGAGTCGAAGTCGTCTGATGGTTAGAACGCTCACCTACCACGCCTTGGGTCTATGGTTCGATACCAGTCGCGGAAGCTAGAAGGACGCAGTTTAAAAGTAGCTTGAAGTTTTTACGTATCATAACAGGCGGCAGCACTAAAATTCAATGAAAGAGGCAGCAATCTCAGTAGGCAAAAGACGACAAAGGTATGACGTCATGATCCACTTTTTCCCCATATGTATCTGAGCGTGGCGGTCATGCAGCAGCGTGATGGTCACGCGAATTCAGTGATTATTCTCCATTCCAAAAGTGCCCATAACGCGCGTAAAGAAGTTTTCATTTCAAAAATATTGAAGTGCTTTGAAAAAACATTAAACCGTAGACATATCTCTTTAACAGAGATGTTTTCATGGCATATTTATTTACACCATCAGAAATCACGGTAAAGCCTCAAGATAATGCTTTTGAGCTCAAGGAAAAGTCATGCAGTGAAGATGGTCAACACCAGTGGTTCTCAATAGATGTATGTATGCCGGATATCCGTATTCGGATGCGTATCTGCGGATATTCTAAGAAAAAAATGATCCGCGTTCGGATCAATCAGAACAAAAGAAAAATCATCCGGATCCATTTTAGCGAAAAAAATTATCTGTATCGGGAATCGGATTCGCCTGTTTTTAGCGGATCTTTTTTCAGCTTTTCAGAACAATTTTTGCGACTCCTTTTTTATCGTACCTGGTGTACTATCACCACTTCACAATAACACAAACATCTAACATTTAAAATTAAGACAGCACGAGCAATATACAAAACACACAACGGAGAGGATAAAAATTTGTTTGTTTGTGTGATTATGGCAGCTCTACGCTAGGGCGATCTGCCAAGGATGGCGGGATGCCTTGGTAGGAGGACTTTCTAAGTGGTTCTAATGCGTATTCACGTTACACGCTTAAATCTATTGAGTAAAATAATAATCAAACGGAGTATATTTTTACTCAATCATTGACTTCAAACAGCCATTCTCCCGATTGAGTAAAATTTGCTCCATTAATCGACAAATATCAATGGAGCGAAAAATTCTCAATTTTTGAGCATTCTACAACAGCTCCATTTAGGCTAAATAATAATCAAAAATGAGGAGTGTCTGTCCGTTTTTGATTAATATAACTGTACTCAATTATGATTATTATTTAAGCTATAGAATGAGCGTTTTTACAAAATCAGTCCTTTTTTAATTAATATATCTGTACTCAATTAATATTATTATTTTAAACTAGCAAAGGGTGTCTTATGAAAATTTGCTGTTTTTGATTTATATATTGAATGATTCGTTTTCTTCATTTTTTTATTATCAGAGCTGTAATCTATGATTATAAGCCCGAGAAAATAAATTTTAAATCAAGACAAATACATTACATATATCTTAATACACCATAAAAAAGTATTTTTTCTAATAAATAGAATATAATTTCACTATAGTCTCTAGTTATAAAACGAATTCACAGTACAGTCAGAATACACAAATGCAATCATGGCAAAACCAGCTGTAAGATTCAATTAAAGCAGCAACCCAATTTTTTACATGAAAAAGGTAAAATAGTACTTACTCATTTGACTGAAGATATCATAACTTCATTTGTTTTACAAGAGCGACGAGATTTTTGTAATCCAACCGTAAGAAACTATGTCCATTAAAACAAAATTTTTACCGAAAGCATCCTCTCCACATTTAGGTTGAATTTATTTCACAACTCTGAATATGAAAAAGATGTATTTGGTATTCGGATATAAAATAAAATTATCACCATTCTAAAGTATCATCGGGTATCCTCTTCAGAAACTCTTTTAATTCATATTTTGATAACGACATGTTTGCTCTTCGATGTTCGCCGCAACAAAGAATATAAATAACCACTGCGTAAGCCATACGATTCCCGCGTTGTGTTGTCTGTGGTGACTGTACCGTTTTCCGTTAGAGCCAGAGCGTTGGTCACGTGAAAGTAATAGGATACCTTACTGCGCATCTTTCGTGGGGGAGAGACAGAATTCTCAAATAGACAAGATCAATAGATTTAGATTTAGATATAGATTTAGTGAAAAATGGAGTATAATAGAAACTAGCGAATCCTGAGCATTGAGGGGAATTGAGGAGATAACAAATTATTGTCTTTAATTAGTATTTTTTAGCGTAAAAGGATTTAAATCAGCCGATAAGAAATTTAATCAATAAAGGAGTGTTAGTTTTAATCAATAGATTTAAGCGTGTACATCTGGAGAAAACCTACAAACACTCCAGAGAGTTAGATGTACAGCCGCGCGATGGGACCCGAACCCGGGACCTTCACGCTTCGGCCATCTACCATTTTCAGTGATATAAGGAGAGGATAAAGAAAGAAACTGGAAAAAAGAAAGAAAACAGAGAAGACATGCAGAAAATTCTGAAGACATTCTGAAGACATACAGAAAAATTTTAAGTAAATGGAGGAAAGGTGATACGGTAATGTCCAAAGCATGACCATATTTAGATGGGGCCCAGGGCAAAACACTGCATACAGAGATCCAGGGGGGGCAATGCCCCCCCTGGCCCCCCGTCCTTTCCTTTTTAATTTATCTTTTGTTTTGTTTTGTTTTATTTATTCATCTATTGAGAACAAGTGTTACAGAAGAGAGAATCAGTGTTGAGATCAAATCTTGTGTTAAACAACTGAAAAGGGATATAGCATTCTACATTATCTGAATGTGTTTTATATTTAAGAGGCAGTTTATTGTGGAAAGTGGTCGCATTTTTGACAGGTTTAAAAACTTAAATTTGGAAGATTATCTGGTCACTATACTGTTTTCGCAGGTGGTCACTTTACAGGATATTTTCCCCATACATTTTTTATGAGTTACAATGAAATTTCATAAAAGTGTTCACTTTAGATAGGTGGTCTCTTTACGAAGGTGGTCACTTTAGCAGGTTCCACTGTATGTGCTTCTTTCCACATCCACTCATGAAGTAAAGCAAAAGTAGATGACATGTTAAATTGACAAAGGTTATATTTACACGCTTAAATCTACTGAGTAAAATAATAATCAAACGGAGTATATTTTTACTCACTTTTTGAATTCAAACAGCCATTCTCTCGATTGAGTAAAATTTGCTCCATTAATCGACAAAAATCAATGGAGCGAAAAATTCTCAATTTTTAGCATTATACAACAGCTCCATTTAGGCTAAATAATAATCAAAAAGGAGGAGTGTCTGTCCGTTTTTGATTAATATAACTGTACTCAATTATGATTATTATTTAAGCTAGAATGAGCATTTTTACAAAATCTGACCTTTTTTAAATAATATATCTGTACTCAATAAGATTATTATTTTAAGCTAGAAAAAGCAGGGGCGTAGCCAAGGGGGGATATCGGGATATATCCCCCCCCGAAATTTTTGGATTAGTGATGAAATTCCGTCTATTTATACACATGTAAGTTCATATCCCCGCCCCCCCCCGAAAAATTTTCCTGGCTACGCGCCTGAGAAAAGGGTGTTTTATGAAAATTTGCTGTTTATCAAAGCCTTCTAGCGTCTACAGCTTTGCAAAAACCCGTACCAAATTCACGAAAACTGACCACCTTTCCTTCTTTAGCCCTCACCTTATTATTCTTTTAGGAAAACTTGAACCTTTTAAGTAGCTTTTTAAAAACTCCATTTGCGCTAGAGATTCGGAAAATTTTAAGAATGTCTCTTTACAAGTTGTACCGTGAACTGTTAGAATCAGTGCACCAAGGACGTATTTAAGGGAGATCCGGACACACACACACCCCGAAATTTTGATTTTCGTTACTAAAATGATAATGACATAATCTTTTTGTGAAAAATTCTGTCTTTTTACCGTTTGGACCCCCTCCAAAATGTTTTTCTGGATACGTGCCTGTAGTGCACCTATAAAAGTTACGGAATACTCAGGGTAAGAAAATGTTAAGCATGCAGAATTTTGTTGCATCTTTTTTAAACAGGTAACATTTCGTCCGATTTTTGAAGGCAATTTTCGTGTTTAAGAGTTTTTTCTGAAAATTGCATGAGATATAGAGGTTTACTGTTAATATTAGAACATAATGCAGTTAGTGAAGAACTTATATTAATTTTTTTTTAGTTTTTAACATCATTAGTTTGTTTTTAAAGCTGTTCAAAAGTCCTCTGATGACGATCCCCTTTGAAAATTAACGCCCTTAACAGTATATTTCAAAAATATCGATTGATTCCCGTACACAAAGACAAATAAACTTATTATGTTAAGCACTTCAAAATTTTTGGAATTTCTCTCTACAAGTTGTACTATACACTTAAATTAGTGATAAACCTATATCAGATAGCAAACTTACGGGAAAAAATTCTTAAATATCTGAAATTTTGCAGAATGAGTAAAAATTTTATAGTGCAATTTCATTTTCAAGAACTTTTTCAAGTTTATCTTAATGTGCGTGCCAAGACCGTCAGAGATATTTTGTTTCTTAAATATATACCCTTAATCAGTAGCAACATCACTTTGCTAGGTTGGTATTCACTATTAACAAGTTGTAAAAATGTATCAATTTGTCTTTTATTTTAAATCATAACCGATATACTGAAAGCACTTAAATGAAGTCTGACACATACAAAACTTTTTGCACCCGCAATTGAGCTCCCAGAAGTCTTCTAAACACTTCATTTTAAATCGAAAGTTTTTGAAAAATTTGTTCTCAAATTTTTTTGAGAGAGACGTCTCGAACAAAGGATTAATTAATATTAAATAATTAATATTAATTAATAGATTAACATTTTATCAATGCATTGATTATTTATCAATCACAATTAATTATTATTAATTAATTATAACACCATACCACTCCTATACCCCGAAAGTTCAACACATCCTATCATTTATCGGTTACGCAATAACCCGTCCCCCTCCTTCTCTTGAAACGGGCGAGCCCCCTACCCTCCCAGTCCGGGTCTGGTATGTTTTAACGATAGTTAAAATTCAGTCGTTTCTAAAATTTCGTATTTATCTGCAAATTTACATAATTTTTTGAAAATCTATGGGAGGGGGGAGCTGAAATCCTGCTAGGTAGGGCTGAGCTCCGTTGACCCCCTCTGGTTACGGCCCTGCATTTTCTTCTTCATTTTCTTTTAATTTTCCTTAAATGGGGTTTGACGTTTTACGCGAAAAGAGGAAATTCGAAAAGTATATATACGTATGTTTCAAAGGTTTAGCTCATAAACTTAGTGCCACCTAGTAAAATCTCTTAAAATATACTCTGGTAAAAATAGTTCTCAGAAGCTTTTTATGCGAGACGGAAAATTCTCGCGAGAAATCTCGCGCGAGACAAGACTCTGTCTCGTCTCGCGAGACGAGACGAGAACGCGAGACAATGCGAGATTTCTCGTGTCTCGCGTCCATCCCTAGCTTTCAGAAAAAAATCGCATATTAAAATACTTTTATAAGCATGTCATTTCTTGATGAACTTTTCGTAGTAAATATTTATCTGCATCAGTTCTTCGTGAGATATAATGAAGAAAGGAAAGAGATTATAGTCATGTTACTCAAATGAAAAGTCTAGTTTATAGTCATTTACTCGAATGAAAAATGTAGTTTCTGTCCATTTCCTTTCCTGTGTTGCGTTTTTCTTAACTAAAGTTGTGTGCGGAGTGCGGCTGTATCAACAATATCGGAGTTAACCAAATAAACACCCAGCCCCCTAAATTCACCCCATCCATTGTACAATTACGTAATTCTTCTACCAAAGAGGGAAATAAACGCTGCCCAAAATCAATTGCCGGAAAAATGAAGCTGGGTGAAAACTTGCATCCCCTCGAGGTTTCGATTTCGAAGGGAACCCAGGAATTCGCCAACTTTATTTGGAACCCACGCCTCGGATAGAAGCGCAAGAATCTAAGAGGATCGCAGGATGTATCGAGCCCGCCTCGAACCCCGCCTTCGTAAAATGATAGACGGCCGACTACTCCAATGGGAGAAATCGAAAGCCGCTGTTTAGTAGTGAAGTCTTGGGGCCACAACGAAGTTATGGCAGTTGGAAGCAAGTATCAGCGGATAAACGCACCTAAGCGCGTTATGCTCACGGGCAGGGCGCTGACTGAGAATGATCAAGTGGCAGTACGAATCATGAAGGTAGGGAAAATATTTTCAGAATCTGTCAACTTTTCCTTTTTTCCTTTCTTTTTTGTTGTTCGATTTGGATAATATGGACCAACGTTATATAAAGTTGCACCTCATTAGCTCTGGGAACCTCTGCTTTACTTTTTGTGAACAAAGGTTTTAAATTTTACGTGTTTTTTTTTTTTGTCACCGATGAAAACTAGTTTCTTTTGGTTTCTCTAACCGCTTTAGAATTACTCGATCAAGTATTGACATTTTAAAGCATGATAAATCTGGATATTACGCCATCGTTTATTTGTTAGGCAAAGTAGCAAAAATAAAATGGTGGTTTTTGGCATCCTGGCGAGACTTAACAAGTCATTTTACTCTAAGGAAGTCATATACCGTAACAATAAAGTTCTTTTGATTAATTAACTTCCGAGTGGAAGCAGCTCCTCACTAAACATTTTTGTGCCTCGGACGCCTATTTTGTGCCCCTGCATACAGCTGGCTCAATTTTTGTGCCCCTATAGCTTTAACTGAATTTTTTTTGTCTATTTCTGCATGTGTGAACAGAGCACAGGCACCAAGGGCCCATGTGCTAATCAGGGCCTGGTGGCAAGGCCTGTACCATTGTGCGACATTTAATTGTGTGTGTTTTAATTTTAATTTACAAAATACATTTTATGAAATAATTTAATTTTTATGTTAGGGCTCAGGAATTAGAAAAATAATTCTTGATAGGTGTGTATGTACATCGAAAATAAACAATTTTATTTAGAAATTGACTACCCATCCAAAAGAAAAACTTGCTTTATAGCTTTGGAATTTCGAGAAGCTTAAAATTAGCTATTTCCTCAACAACATGGTGAAAATTTTTGTGCTTAGAGCCATTGCAAAATGGAAATATGTTTTAATTATGTATTTCTATCTGGATTTTTTTTATCGACAAGAATACTTGAAATTTTTAATTTATACATAAAAAGGCAATAAAACTTGGTCGTGTTTAAAATAAATTATTTTTTACACATCTTTATAGCGGAAATTGCCTACTTCAACATTCTATAGATTGGGAAATTGTCACACATTTCTTTTAAATGCGATAAAACAACAATTTTTTCTAAAGTTAAGTCTGCTGTGTTTAGATGTTGAAATATCGTGTTTGCAGTCATTTGATATTGATACGAAATCCTTTCTACAATACGATTGAATTACATTTTTTCTTTGTTATTCTTATTATTATTTTGGGGAGGCAGTTTCATGCTATATGATTCTCCACTAGTAAAGTGAAACTTCCGAAAATAGACCCTTGCGGTTAAAAAAAAATGTCCAATTTATAGAGGCATGTAAATTTATAAGAACAAATTCCGTTCCGAAGAAAATTGTCCAACACACAGGAAGGCATCTGAGAGGTTTGACTGCAATCATTCTAATGAATAATAATTAAGGTGTAATATTATGCACTAAAAACTTCAGGTTCTGTAAATAGGTGTTTTTCCTAACAGAATGTATTTACAAAAGCTCGGTGAGCTCATATTCTTCTGCTGTAGGACGTGTGTGTTTTTCTTTAAAGAAATAAATTATATGTATAACTTTTAAACTAAATTAAATTTCATTGAATAAATGACGTGTGAATCAGACTGTTTGCGTAGTTTATTAAGCAAAAAAGTTTTAAATTCATAATTATATTGTGTGCGATGCTCTAAATATGTCTAAGAAGTTTGAACGACTACATAATGTTACAGAGATTAAAATACATAATTCTTTATCATGAGTTTACTTTTATAAGAAATATACTATTTTGTATGGAGAATACAAGTAATATCTTCGATTTAGAGAGCTCATTTCTTTATGGTTTAGTTACAATAATCCTTAAATATCAAGACCGCCAGCCTACGCGGAATTTAAATCCACTTCCTTGTAAATCAACGTCTGGCATGTTAGCTAGTTTATTACCAATCAAAATATGAATGGTTTCCAATATTGTGCATGATGAAATTTTAAAATATATTCCCAATCGTGGTGGTATGTCAGTAGTATTTCTAAAACCGAACCAGCACGTATCCATTATTAGGGATACATTGGAAATATTTCAAAATTAAAACCTACAAAGTATAAACAATTTCAGTCAATTTTTTAAAAATATCGATTCATAATAATGAGCCAATTTTAGCTTTACATTGGAAGAACTTCCAATGCATCCTTAATATACAGTAAATATTTTCATCAGTGGTTCCAATATTCCAAGTAATGAATATAATTTAAAAAATATCAGCATTCCAATACGCGTGCATTTATACGTTTACCGTTTGTTTATAAAGTATACAGCAGATAGTCTGAAACTTATCGAGTTTCTCCTGAAATTGATTTTCTTTTTATGGTTTAAAATTTCTTGAGCTCATAAGGCAGTTCATGAGAAAAAAAAAATTACTTGTCACTCTGCTATTTATAGTTCTTGAACAAACTTAAAAACAAATTACATCAGAGACTAGAAGAAATTCAAAATTCACCTTATGCAGATAAACAACAACAACAAAAAAAAACCACTTTAAGTTATAGTTTCTTTTGAACTACTGCGGGATATTTTACTGTAGTATTACTAATCCAGTGGCGCACGCAAGGGGGGGGGGTGTTGGGGGTTCAACCCCCCCCCATGTCAAAATTTTTTTAACAAAATGGCCATAAATTTTCAAATTTTACCTTAAATATTACGCATTTTAACACAAAGTTATGTCTATAACCCCCCCCCCCTTGAAGGAAGTCTGCATATGCCACTGTACCAATCATTTACTTAGTTGTAAGACGACAATGAAAAATGATGAACTTTACAAAACATTTAATTTAATATACACGAATTATTTATTAATATGGAGCTTTGATATATATTGTCGTAACAAATATTTCATTAAACCGTTTCTATTTTTAAAATAATTTGATATTGCAATTACATAACTAAAGCAATAAAAAGATTATGCTCGTGTCTAAAAATGAAAACAATTCATGCGGAATCTGAAATTCTCAATGAAAACATTTAAATCTTCTATGGTTTAACAGAAAAAAAGAGTTTATTTTATTCTCGTGAAAAATGTCAAACTGTGTAATCTCGAGGAGTTATTCAGAATAGCAAAAATTACAAATTTACCTTTATATGATGTAAATTTTACAGCAGAGTTCAGCAATTTCTCGTATTTTTTATTTTATGATGTCACCTTTTTGACTGCCGTTAAAGAAATCACATTTAGTTTTCTAACAGAGTAATATTATAACTTACGACGATGTTAAAAAAAAATTTTTTTTCTTTGTACAAGGAACGCAATTCTCGTTAAGAAGCTTTAGAACTTAAATTGCATTGCAAACTGATCGTGACTCCGTACATTGTTAGGAAAATATTACAAAATATTTTGCCAGTGCGATTTTTTCGAGATTCTTTCATACGAAATAAGTGATAGTCTGAATTCTCTAAATGTAGGATCTGGCCCTATTTTATTCCTTTTAAAACACTTCAAAAGTTGTGTATCTTCAAAGGGAAACCTAAGTGAAACGGATTGCAAATCGGCCCAGATGGGAGAGCAGGGACGGACTATTAGAACAGGGGTTCCCAAAGTGTGCGCCGCGGCACCGCAGGGTGCAGTACGGAGAGGCAAGTGATGCAGCGAAGGGACCAAGATTTCATTAAAGTATGTGCTTGAGATTGAAATTCGAACTGTATTAATTATGCTTATGTTCTTACTTCGTTACTTCTCTAATTTAATTTTCACAATCGTACTAATATGAGGCACACATATACATATAAAATTACAGTACTCCACAAATATTGTATGACGAAGGAGTCGTGAGAAAATTCTAATTATCTTAAGGATGCTACAACTGGGGCAAGTTTGGGAACCCCTGTATTAAAAGATAGTGCAAGAATCACGTGAAATAAAATTACTCGAGGTCATATTGAATTAAATGAAGAGAGTTATATAAGTTTTAATAAGTGGGCAAATTAAACTGACCACTAGTATAGAGTGATTAATGACCACGAGTACGGTGATTAATGCAGATAATTTGCATAAAAATATACCTTAATGACCAAAGTTCTCCAGAAGATAATTCAACGTTGGAGCTGTTGAATAATTTAAAACAGTATCGGTAATTACTATTACTCTTCAGAAGGTAGAGTGAAATAATTTTCCTTTAGTTTAAAATAATAAATGTGAATAGCCACTTCTTAAGAGTGAAGTGACATCCAATCCCAATAAACTCTAATTTCTGAGAGTTTAAAAAGTAGGGATGAACGCGAGACTAAAAATAAGCCTCTGGCGTCTCGCAAAACTGTTGATAAGCTTTGTCTCGTTCCACAAAATCCCTAAATATTTATGTTGAAAATGTTTATATCTACTCGCAAAAAACCGTCCTCCACCCATCCCTAAAGAAGTCGCTTTTTACTAGGGATGGATGCGAGACGATACTTCCTGCGGCGAGGCAGATTTATAGCTTTCTTGCGAGACAAGACCAACATTTTTAGTAATACAATATAGGGACTTTGCGAGACGAGACAAAGCTTATCAGCTGTTTTGCGAGACGCGAGAGAGGCCTAATTTTTTGGATCGTTTCCATTCCTAGACTCATTTTAATCAAATTATTTTGAAAAGCGTCAATACTCAAGAACTGAATTTCCAACATTTCATTTTAAAGTAGATTGAATAATTACTCGTTTGGTGACTGGATGATTTTAATAAAAATTTTAAGTGATAATTTTACTACAACCAGTTGAGAGTGTTGGAGTTGCCAAATGTACGTATCTTAACTAGCAGCACTATAGCAAAATATGCGCTTTGTTCACTGTGTACGCTGTCTACCAAAAAGCTTATTTTCAAAAATGACAAGCTATTTTTTTTTCACTGTTTGTATATGTTTGGGCTCATTAATTGGTAGACTATGTTTTTAGTGTACTGATTCTTTCTCTATATCATTACAGATTGAGAGCACTAACAGCTGTTTCAGATCGGATCGTTAACACTTCAGAAACAGCTACATATATATAAGTGCATTTGCAGCTAAGAATGGGAATAATATCCTTTCTTAAAAAGAAAAAAAATCGGTAGAACATTTTAATCAATCATTTCTCTGCTAAATGGTTTAGAATGAGCTGTTTACTGTAAAATTGATTGATTAAAGAACATAAATAAGCGTGCGCAAAATAGAAAGCTTTTCTCTATGAATGATAAGTATGTGAAGCAGAGAGAGATTTTTAAGTATTTCCGTATTTGGATTCTTATCGCACTATATATAATACTTCTTTCCATTTATTTCAAGGATGCATTGTCTAATGTAGATTAACATTTACGATAGAAATGTAAATGTTAACACGCATGCTCATACACTTACAGAGAGAATGAATCAAATCTAAATTCGATGACAAAACTTATAAGAGCCGAGTGGACGAAGATGATAGACAATCGCTCAAAAATACATAGCCGCAAACATAGTCTTCATTTATTAGATAATAATAATAATGTTTTGAAGTGTTAGTCGTAGTTCTGACCTTCAAGGATTGCTAAATATTAATTATTTTTTCGTAAAATACACTCCGCTAGAATTGATTAGAAATATATTGCTTTGAATGACTTAGAATATCGGTCTAAAATAATTGAAAAAATTACCAGTTTTGTGATGATTTGCTAAATTTTGTGATGTAAGGCTCATTGAAATCAGGGGACCCCTTTCAACAATAGAAAAAAGTGTTTTTAAGTTTAACATAATTTAAAGCCGATAAATAAAATTACCAGTGATTTTCTTCGAAATTTAGCCCTAAAATTGTCTGTTGAGTAGGATGACGAAATTCCGCCATTTTGATGCAGCTGGTTAATTTTTAATAGTCAATAAAAACAGAACTACTGCAATACAGTATCCTATTCTAAATTTTTTTCTTGAAGAAACAGTTCATGTTTTCATTCCAACAACATTTAACAGTCTTAGTTAGCTTATTATCTAATTATTTGATTTTCAATATTCAAAGCGTCCCCAAAAATTGAGGACATTTGGTCACCATACTGTAAACACATTCGTTACCAATCACACGATAGCGCGTGATATTTATGAGTGTAATCTAAATTTCCTACTTCAGTTTTGTGAAAAACTAATTTTTCGAAAAACACGCAGCTGAAATTTGTGAAAGAAATATGTGAAATTTTTATTATTCACGACACGAATCATTTATTACTAAAAACTATATTTCATATGTGAAATTGACATAAGAAATTTTGCTTGTACTCTAATACTTTTTGGTCCTGCAGTGAACGTGTTAAAATTAGTTACTAAAAGACAATCCTGCTAGTGATCATCACTTATATATTGATATTTTCATATTTCTGCTGACGACAGAATTTGTAAAAGTTAAGTATTTATAGCTTATTGCTTAAATAAATAATCAAATAACTAACTTCATACCTTGAGCTTTACATTTTCTTCTTATACGCCTTCACGCATACAAATCAAGTATTTAAATTTTCAGTTTGTATAAAGTAATGCCGTGATTTTGAGTCCCGTTTAGTTCAAGTCCAGCTAACTCAATTCAGCATGTTCAATACAGTGTTATTCAAGTTTAATGATTAAAATCAGTGTCTCACACAACCGATAAAAAGTGTATAAAATTATTATCCCAAGGATTTAAATATCATAATTTAATTCCACACACTATGTCCACAAAGTTTCAGCTTCAAGTGGCAATTAACGGGAAGGAGCGAACCCCAGTCGCTTGCCGCGAGTCTTCCTGACTTCCGACCTTCATCCGGCAAGCTGTCATCGCCCATCTCCCCTGACGTTGGAGCCGAGCAGGGAAAAAACAGTCGCGGGAGATGGTCGGCATGATGGATGCCTGTTGGAAGCCGGATTTTCCCCCGATCTTTACGGGTTTGCAGTCGAAATAATGAACACCGTGTCTCGAAATCAGATTCCCTGTATTAATGGATTAAAAAAAGGGGGAAGGAAATGAGTTCTTCAAAATACGTTTTGTGCCCCTACTACGTTATCTTTATTGTAAACAGACAGCATTTATTTTTTAGAAGTCTGCTTAGAATAGGCGTTTCTGACAAGTTTACCACATCACCCGTTCAATTGTCTTTTCGATTTCCTCAAAGTACTACGGCCTACTGGTTTGCCTTGGAGCTTTGATTTGCAGTTTCGTATTTAACGATTAATTAAATTAAAAAACATTCTTATGCTTTTGTAAATTTTACGTTTTTCTTAGTTATACCATTGTTGTTATGAGTTATGCCAATATATTTTGAAGTGTATACTTTTAAAATTTTCCTTTAAAGTAATAAGACAGCAAAAGCGAAGGTATGATTTTTTTAAAAACTCAGTGGCGAATACAAACATTTTTCGGGAGAGTCAATTAAAACATATATATATGATTTAAAAGAGCTATATATTAAAGTCTTATCCACCTTAAAGTAATGTCCTTTGAAGGAAGGGAGAGAGATCATGAGCTGACTTTAGATCTTTTCCTTTACTTGATACTGATTTTATAATTTAAATTGGACACTTCACATTTAAAATTTAAAAAATCAAGAATCAATGGTCATATTTTTTATTTTTTATTTCAAAATACAAAAAAGTGTAATATTAAAAAGTGAGCAGTTTTATAGAGAGACGGCCATTCTGGAAAAAAAAAAATCACTATCATGAGTATATAAAGTTAAATGTAATAAATTCTCTTCGATGAACACAAATAAACACATTTGTACTAAATTACACAAGGCATGGAAAAAGTTAGAAACATGAAATATTTGTTTCTTTGTCGATGCTGCAACATATATTATGCTTCTTTTTTTTTTCTTTAAATAACCTCTTCTTTTAAATTCCTTCATACACATATACAACACCCGTGAATGCTTACATATATATTATATAACATTTCACGCGGTGTATTCAACAATTTTTTTGTATTAATAACCACATAAGTATTTTAACACGCTAGATTAGCTATCGGAATCACTGTAGCGTATGTTGGAGGTTAAACTTGACACAGTCTCTGAAGATATAAACGCTGCAGAGCTGTTGAGATTTATGGTGGCAATATTACTGGTCGTTAGCTTTATTCATTCGCTTGTCTGGAAGTTTCCTTCATTGTTTCGATTCGTAGTTTTAAAAAATCTAGATCAGAATTTAGACACCCACTCGCAGTAACTGCTTTTAAAAGAAATGTTTCGTAATTGTCTGGTGAGCTCCGTTTATGTTTTTAATTTTTTCAGGTATAAAATTTACTTAAAACCTTAAAGCCGTAAAGCAAATAAAGTGCATCTATTAAAGTAAAAATTAAACGAGTAACTGTCTAGAGAAATAACTGAAATACATATAGTTTTTATTTTGTATAATACTCGGGAATTTTACTAACAAACTAAGAAAAACACAGCAGAATTTATCTAGATAAATATCAAAAACACCGTTTTATATAAATAAAATTTTGACTTGAGAGAGAATCATGTATTGGAAGAATATAAGAATTATTTTAAGTATGTCATTTTTAGAACTTTTTATATCCAAAAAACAGTTTTGTTGCGATAGTTTCAAGAAAAATTTTAATTAATTTAACCAAATTAATATTTTTCTGTTATTCGCTGAGTAAAAACAGCGCATTATTTTTTAGTTTGTTTTTCAGAAGATTGTAGTACTGTTAATTTTGCACAAAAGTTTTTTTTTTTTAACTGCAAGTCAAACAGTAAATTATTGGATAGCAGATTATTATTCTAACATAACAGAGTAAGTATTTTTAAAATGTTAGCGTTATGCACTTGTACCTCTCCTTTAACTCGTAACGCAAATAATTCTGTCTGTGTGATAATAACACTTTACTTTGGCGATATATAGTTGTACCAATCTTTACATAGCACTTTATTTTAAAAATTTACATTACTTAATGCTAAAAGTTGTTACTTCATTCTGTTAATGGAACACAAAATCTTGAAGTAAACAATATTTCCTGTTGTATACTAGCTGCTCTTAAATGAAAAAAAAAAAGAAAAAAAAAAAAACAGTCAGTCATAGGACTGCACGTCATCAGAAGTGAAAACTTCTTGTCAAGCTTTCTAAAATTATATTTATGCAGTTAAACAGGTTTTCACACGTTATTGTATTCATATTAACAAAAAAATAAACATTTATGAACGTTTATTCGCATTTTTATGCATTTGAAATTCTTTGTAAAAAAAAAAATGTTTTTTAAGGCTGTAAAGGTATCACACATTTATTTATGATATTCTGTCAATTTCACATATTTTTGTATGATTGTATACATTTTAACGCAATTTTCACTGGGTTAGAATTGGAATTTTTTTTATTTTTTAATTTAATTACATTTCGAATTTCGCGCTCGATTTGTGTGCACATTTAAAATTTAAGAGAGTGGGAGCGAGCGTACAGGTCGCAACGTCACACAGCTGGTATATGCGTATGGTATACCTCAGGAATACACATTTTTATCTACGTGTTGGATTTTGTTCGATTTAATTAATAATTATGTACGTAAATTGATAAACTATCAATAATTATGTACTTACGTTGTAATGAACAGTAATTCTATTTATTTGTGATGAATGATGGATTTATAATTCAAATTCAAATGCACTGTAGTATAACACTTAGAATTCAAATAATGTACACAATATAATTATTAACAGTCTCCACATTATCAAATTATCTTTATTGCACAATAACTATATAGCTATCCAAATTAAGTACAGTTTTTTAAATAAATAATCGAAAATTATAGCCCCTGAAAAACTTTGAACATTTTTTCAAAAAGATATAGATTGTACACAATTTGTACATAAAAAGTGGGTATTTTTTAATATTTTGAAATATACACTTGTTGTTCAAATTACATGCAGTTTTTATGCACACTAAAACAAAAATTTACGCAGTTTGAAACTATTTTCAGAAAAATCTCAAAACCTAATAAAAAATTCTTTAAAATCTGACTCATATAGCTTAAGTTGAGTGATCACCTAGCATGTCACGAAATTTCATTTCTTTCGCTTTAGTCATTACGTAATGTGCGAAGAAAAATTTACGCAGTTTGAAACAATTTTTGGAAAATCTCAAAATGTAATGAATTTCTTAAAAATTCGAAGCCTATAGTTTAAGTTGAGTGGCCACCTATCATGCCACCAAATTTTATTTCATTCGCTTCAGTCAGTTTTACGTGATGTGCGAATAAAAAAAGCGTCACTGAGACAGAGCGACAAACAGACAAACTTTTTTTTTGGCGGTCGTATTGGGATCCCAAATGCTTAAAATGGATAGAAATTTCAAAATTTTTCAATACCAAGTAGTGTACAAGCAAAGTCTAATTTAGTTATTTAGATATATATGGAAGTTCAAATGAAACAACAATCACTTCAAATTTTAGTCACTTCATCCCGAGTCGAACGCGTCTGGTGGTTAGAAGGCTCGCCTACCACGCCTTGGGTCCACAGTTCGATACCAGTCGCGGGAGCTAGAAGCATGCAGATTAAAAGTCCCTTGAAGTTCCCACGTATGAAAACAGATGGCAGCACTAAAATTCAAAGAAAGGAGAAAGAAATCTCAGCAGGCAAGATACGGTGTAGCTATGACGTCACAATACACTTTTTCCCCCATATGTATCATCGGACCTAGCAGTTTTGTCTTTGTGTAGATATCGTCATAAAGGTAAGAGATGAGAAAGGGTTTGTTATGATTAATTGTGTTCCACTTGAGTTCTTCTAGCACTCCCTTCGTTTAACAGATTGCGTCAAATACACACTCAGTAGCATACACAAGAGTTGGGAAAATTTGGGATTCCATTCTCCCTTGTCCAAAAAATTTTAACATAAAATCTATAATTTAATTTTCAATGTAAAGAACACGCATCTTAGCATAAAGACGTACTATACCACCCCCCCCTCCCATAACAGAAGTCTGTATGCATTTACAGATTTACAGATATCAGTGGCGTATCCCCTGGGATAGGTAGTCTAGCTGAAGACAAAAGAGTTTCCATAAAAGCATTAGCTCGACACTCTGGAACTGACACATTTCAATCATTCCAATAAGAGAAATCAGCAAAAAGTTCCCTTACGTTTTCCCCGTGGAAGTATACTATTACTCTGTATGGTTTTCCCTTATGGTCCAGAAAAGCGCCTTGCTGTGACAACGGTGAGTTTGAATGGATCCTTACGTCACTCAAACTATATATAAAAGTTCATTGGCTTCATTGCAACGCTCAAGGCTTCATTGCAACGGTGAGATAGCTTCACGCTTTTTCGGCTGCCGGTTTGTCTTGCATTGACACCGCAAGTGCGCATATTTGAATGAGCTTTTCGTCTGCTCCAGATATTTTTGCTGTCTGCTAGTAAATGTTTGTTTATGGTTGCAATCAGTTTTCTGTTCACTGAAACCTGTCCTAGATGATTTATTCGATTTTTTTAAAAATTTCACATCACTAAACATTGCGCATATTGATTCAATCGCAATAAAAATAAGCAATTCATTCAATTAAGCTTTAAAAGTTTAAAAAAACTAAAAAACAACTCTTAATATAGAAATAAATTAATGAACGAAAAATAGTGTTATTGTGAAAAAAGTGTGCGGCGCTTTGTACTATATTTTTTGTATCATTTTTATACGAATCGTACCGATCGAATATTCTCAAGAACTGATGTATGGAGCACCCCACGCTTTTTTCACAAAAATACTATTATTCGTTCATTAATTTATTTCTATACTAGCTGCGTGCCCGTTCTTCGCACGGTAGGAAACGAAAATTTTCCTTACATGTGTAATTCGAATTTATTCGTGATGTGGAATTTAAAGAAAAAGAGCAAAATTATTTGATTCTTGATGTAAAGTTTGCGTCACGAGTATTAACCTGGCATCATTGCAGTATAATGACTCAAAAAACTACGTCAGTGTCATTCACTATCAAAAAAGTGGAAAGCTTAATGGTTTGCAGAGAACTCCTGGCTTTCAAAATGTCTTATTTCTACATCATACTGTTTTTTAGGCTCAAGTTGTTGCATTAAATACCTAAGACACTACATGGAATGGACAACCATTTATTTCTTTCCGAACATGTACCATATAAGGAAAGTATTGTAATCTTGAAAAAAATCGACTTCGAGATTTTGGTGTATTTACACGTTTTGAGGTCTTCTGAATTCATTTATGCTATTTTCAAGAGATGTTTTTAAGATAACTGCGCACCCGCTCTTCATACGGGAATAAGCGAATATTTTACTACTAAAATCATATCTGCATGTGACAAAACAGAAATTCATTTTTAAAAAAGTTCAAAGTAATCTCCTCTGTTGAAATTACTGCGGGATATATTAACGTAAATTAGAATTACTTTTCGTTTAGTTGGTTGTAAGACAACCGTTGAAAAAGGAGAAACACTTTTAATTTCATGAAAATTTATTAACGTGGTATATTATGATTTATTCATATTATCCTTACGAATCTAATGATACTACCTATTACGTACATTAATACTATCTATCTTCGCTTCTCCCCCTTCAAGGCTCCCTTAAAAGAAACAGCTTAGATTATTTGGCCCCAATGGAATCTTTTGATTCTATGGCGATTCTTTGCAATTTACGCATTAGCATAAATAATAATCATTTCACATAATGGTTGCCATTAAGGAAACTCTCCATATATATTTAATTTATACATAGTTTTATAAGATTGGCGTATTTAGCGCCGCAAACCATTTCATCTTATTGTGGGGAGAAAATATCCAAGGGAGGCCATTTTAAATATCCATGTATCTAATATAGCGATATCTTTTATATCCTCCATAGTCCTGTCTCCTGAAAAACATCAAACTGTGTAATCTCGAGGAGCTACTTATTCCTGCTTTAATTGTGACATGGCGCAGAGTTGCAGAGTTTACAAATTTCATGCATTTTTTTAAATTTATGACGTCACTGTTTGACTGCCGTAAAGGATACCCCAGTTGGTTGAGGGAGTTAATTTCGATATTTCGCATAGTAGTTTTCAAACGGTATCATTAAAACTTTGCGTTATGTAGGACCTTTATGGAGGAACGTAATTCAACGTTAAAATAAAACTATACTCGCAGCCTGCATGCATATGTTAGGCAACATCTGCGCCATAATTAAATGTCAAAAATAAAAATAGTAAATAGAAAAATTTTAATATATCGCGCTTTGAAACGAACTTTGTAATTTTTAAAATGAACATTTTCAGCACCGTGAAGACATTTCAATTTTTAAATAAGCAACGGATTAAAATACCACTTCTAATAATAATAATCGTGAATTTCTTAGTTTATTTCTACAGTAAATTTTAATCAAAATATCGTCTCCCTGTGTTGAAAATAGAGCTGGAATAAATGAGTTAAAATTATGGCCTAATTTTTACGTATCTTAAAGCATTTGACGTCATAGATCCTCACTTGCGAATTGAAATTCCGATATCCCATTTAAAAACTCGATTGGTTGAGAAAACCCTTTTTTCTAATCCTTTCTGTGGCAACAACCGAAGATAAATTCTCGTGCCGTGATCGCAATGTAATGAATGGCGTAAGATCGCGTTGATGCTTTTAAATTCTAAACATTAGGCTGCATTAAAATTCATAAAAAATCATCTAATTTACATAATTTTTTCGTTTTTATTTTAAAAGAGGGAGAAAAGAATGTTTCACGATTTGTCAAAATATCAAAAAGTTATGACGGATAGAATTCAAGATGCGACAGTTTTAAAATTATTTTACGAAACAATTCGTCGAAGCAAATGCTTAGTAAAAAAATTCCTAAAAATCGGTAAATCATGTTACGTATTCACAACAAACTGTTTTTAAAAGAAAATTTTCTCCTCTATCCGATGATACAAATGCCGTTTTGCTGCGAGCTTAATTTCCGCCGTCATTACGAATTAGGTGAGAAAAAATGCCAAAAATCGCATAAAACATAAAATAAAAAAAATCTAGGTCGAATTTTGAAAAAATCGCTTCGAGGTGCACAACTACATATTTACATCTTCCCGAGTACCAAATTTGGTGTTCCTAGGTGTAGCCGTTTGTCCGCAAAGCTGCCGACAGACACACACACACACACACAGACACACAGACACCTTCTTGTATAATAAGTAGAGATTAAGAATTATTTTTCACTTTTTAGTTAGTTCAATTTATCATTAAAGCGTGTTTTTTAGAACTGTATTTATTTAAAATTTATTTTTAATTTTCGATCTTTCTCATAAGACACTAAGGAATACAAAGTTGGAAAGTACAAACTGTGAGATAATTTATTTTCCCTGTGCACCAGTGGCGCAGCCAGGATTTTATTTCGGGGTGGGCTGGGTATCAAATTTAAAGCTAAATATCAAATTGTAAGCTAAGTAAAGGGTCCCATTTCGGGGGGGCAGCAGCCCCCTCAGCCCTTCCCTCTGGCTACGCCCCTGCTGGGCACCAAAGTATTAATTAACCTGTAGTTAAATGCTACTTTCCTCACTAAAAAGGAAAAATAGGTCTCTAATCAACAAACAAGTTTCATAACGACTACAGAACAAACACAAACATCCATGTAACAATATTGAGGTAAAATTTTTAGATTTGCCAACTGGATTTCAAAAACGTAACTACCCAAACATACCACTAAATACAGTTACCAATAGCGAGAGATGTTCTACTCCAATGTGTTGAGCCGAGTGCCGAAATGGTACGCATGAGTAGACCGCGCGCTTGCTCCATCTCTCTCGCTCTCACGCAAAGGATCTCTAAGAAAATTACTAATCCTGACGATCTTAATCAGAATAATGGGATAAACTTATCAAATTATTGTATTGTCATCGGTCCTTGATATGTCTACAAAGTTTAAATTAAATCTGACCGTTTAAAGTGGGCCAAAATCGAGTTCAAAGGAGTCGATGACAAACAAACAAACAAACATATAGGTGAAAATAATAAAAGCGTGTTAAAAATAGGCTAGTTCTTATCATGTTTCTATATGTTTGTTTATAATTTAGTTGATTGTTTTTCTAATTATACAATTTTATACTTACGTAATGTTTAATCTTTGAAACGAGAACTGTACGGCTTTAATGTAATGAAGTAATTTCGTGTAACTATAGGCAAGGTCACCTCCCCTCGTCCTTCACCGTCCATTTTCATATATACAGAAAAACACCGTTTATATATCTTTCAAGGAAACGATCTGAAACGACGTATAAATAAAGACATATGAATGAAACATTAATAAACAACTCATGCTTAACGCTGAAATGGAAATTTGTGTAAATTTAATAACTGTATGTTTTTTAAGGTACTAGTAAATTACTTTACCTGAAAACAATATCTAAATTAAAAAATGAAGTAAAATAAAAAATTCTCATAAAAGTGAAACAAAAACTACCTTTATCGGACAATATCTAATACTGCATATATTTAGTAAATACATTGACTATAACCATTGAATACCATGAGGTTATTTTTGTTTACAGACATTGAATTTAATAAACCATTCTAGTCGCCTTATGTGCTGATTGTCTTTAATTATTAGCTACAGCATTACGGACTGAATAAAGTTCATGAAATCTTTTTCCCTCGTGTTGTGATAGGCAAAGTAAATTATAAACGTTTTAATATAGCCAACTGCTTATTTAAAAGAAGGTTGTTAAACGAATACATAATTCTTCATAATCTTTCATTTGACTTTCTATTTGGGACAAGTTTCTCCCTACAGAATAAAATAAAGACACAGACAAAATTTTCAAAATTAAGGAAAGTTTAAAACGACGTATAGCCGATATTGTGTGTCGTATAAACGAAGCATTTTTGCATTAAAATAAATAGGAATGAATTGAGACTTCACGGAAATGACGGATAAATGTAAAAGTCGTATAAATGAGAAACGTATAAACGGTGCTTTGCTGTATTTCCAAAACTTAAAGCAGTGAGAATGCCCAACTTTGGAGCCCAACATACTCCACTAATACTGATATATAACAGAAATGGTAAGATTAACGATCATGAAACTGTGATCTTAATGTATTCACAAGCGCTGTAAGATAGGAGCTTAAAATGAACTTTGGAATTATATTTACGATTTAAATTGTGACAGAAAGAAACTCTTACCGAAAAATTTACTTCTTTACTAATAGTATGTCGAATATCGCAAATAAAACTGACTTTAAAATAATTTTTCTAAAATTTGAGGATGACCACTGGCAGTTTTAGGGAGGGGGTAATTACCCCTCCCAGGATTTTGAAAACGAAAGTGAAAAATTATTGTGCATAAGAAATTCACAATCGCGAATTACAGAGCTGGAGCCCGTCTCATCTCTAATAGGGAGGGGGGGGGGGGAACAATAATTTTGATCGATGGGGTCGAAGATGCAAGGTTGTTATTTTCGGTATTTACATACTTCATTAATTATATGATTAATTAAACATTTATTTCACATTTAAAGATTTATCCATTTTATTCGCATATATGAAACGTATTGTGCAGTCAAATGCGTCCCCTTTCCAACGTGCGGCCCTCGGTAGTCGCTAATTCTCAGAGGCACTGAGTTTATATAAAAGTATAAAATATCATTAGCCCTCCCAGACTGCAACTCTAGAACCGCCCTTGGGGGTGACAAAGGAATTAGCAAAATGATTACTTTTAATAATTCTCTTATAAACTTTCTCAGATAAAGCAAGATTTGCTATTTCAGAATTTCAAAGAAATCTTATTAAATTCAGAATCATTTGCAATAACTAGACATACTATTAACAGAGAAATATACCATCGATCCTCGATAAACCATCATCTTTGGTTCCGAATATTGTTTGACGGTAAGCTAGTTGGCGATTCAAAAAAGGAATTTAAAATTATTTCTTTTAAAACTAGTACCATGAAAATGTATTTACTTTATGGATTATCCCATGGAATAAATAATTCACCGTTAAAACTATCTATATTTATTTATAAAGGAAGAAACTGAACTTGAAAGAATGATTGAATGAATAAACATACCTTTTATTAATTTCAGGAAAGTAAATTATCCAAAGTAATCTGCTTTTGGTTTGTCACACCAAATGAATCTACACCTTTTCTAAATGTTCCACCATACCCATAGTCTCTGTGTGAGCTTTATCATGCTGCCCAAAACAACAATTCAGGGTCTTGGGCTTCTTTATTTGTCACTTTCTTTTCTTCACTTTTTAGTGTTTTAGATTAATTTTTCTAGTTCAATGTCTGCCGATGGCGTCGGTTTTAAAAATTCTACAATCCCATCAGTTGTTATATTTCAGTGACAGGTTCTTCAAAATCGGCATTGAAAAAATCTTCATTTGTTTGTTTGTTAATTTATTAACCAACTGTGTGCTTCCAACAGTTTCCTACTGTCTCTTTGGTAACACAGTCCAAAGCCTTTATAGATGGATAAATGGATTATTTTAATGTAACGCAAATATTCGTTTATGTCGTTTAAAGCGTTTTTCACAAAAAATCTTCTGTACTGCGCTTCAAACGGTTTTATAATGTCAGTATCTAATGAAGATGCATCTAGAAGATAATGAAAAAAAAAAAAAAAAAAAAAAAAGGTTGCGTTGGGACGTTGAGACCTCTGCCATTCACTATGATGTGGGAGAGTTAATCTGGTTTGATGGATTATCTGTTTCGCTACTATGTAAAAGAGAGAGAGAGATAACTGATATTAGGAACTTCACTTTCAGCTTTCATTGGCCGTTTAAATACCCCGTTTTGCAATAGAAAAATTCGCTTTTTTCTAAACAGTGAACCGCGGACGGCAAAAGTCGAGGCGACTGTTTATCGAATTCGCTGTTCCCCCAAACTGGCGAACAATCGGGGCCTGACTATAAAAGTGTCGAGGACACATTTCAAAGTTTTTGCAGTAACATTTTTGATATAAGCTCGATTTTTTAGCCTCTATCTGCAGCTAGTGTCCAGGGCACGGGACTCAAACATTAAAATTGCTGTAATATTCAGGTAAAATTTTGCTTAATTCAACGTTCACGTTCAGTACAATACATATTTTTCTAAAATTCTTGTAAACTATCAGAAGGTAAAAACAATATCTAAACATTTATTTTTTTATTTTCATAATACTGTAAACGAAGATCCCCGCTGTTTGAGCAAAATAGTACGACGTTGGAGGCCATGTTTAAGAGTTCCTGCGATGTCTCCTAAAATATTTCTCCATCACTTTTTTTTTGGTACTGGGCGGGGGGGAAGGGAGGGGAGAAAGGGGGTTCACAGTTGGGGATACACAAATATTCCGTTGCCTCTTTGAAAACGTGTAATCTTCTTTCGGATCAAATATGCAAGTGTCGAATACAAAGTTTCGTTGCAGGAAGTCAAAAGATCTCATCTGCATGATACTAGCATATTCTGGACCCTCACTGCTCCTGGCGACCTTTTCTAGAGGGGAAAATGTCTACCAGCTACCGCAGGGAGTAAAGTCGCATATTTACCAGTAACTTAAAAAAGTCTTACTTAAAATCGTCGCAGTAATCGTCGAGTTGTTGAAATGTATGTTGAACTGACCGAAACTTTGTTCGCAAGTTTTGCCCAAAAATTATACTAATAAAAGAAGAAAAAATGTTCTCAATTTTAAGAAAAGTTATTGGTTTGAGGGTTGCTTTCAATCACATACTAATGTTAGAAATGTTGAATAAATATGATTCAATAAGCACTATATTAAATGTTAAAGATATTGTTCTGATTCCGATTGCATTCGGAAATAATCTTGACAATCAATTGGACGTGCGGGGATTCGTGCAGGGACGTGCATTTCTTTACTGATAGTGTGATGTAAATTAATATTATTGATTCCTTTTAAACTTTGAAACACGCTTTTAATATTCTATTTTGTATTTTTTGCACACGCCCTCTCACCCTCCCCCTACTATGTACAAGGTTTACAATGACCCTCTAATGATGAGAAGGAAATTTTAATTGGCGTTTTTCCTCAAGTAAGTGAAATCTTAAAACTGATCTCTTTTAAATTCTATTGAACCTTTGATTATTTCCAACTGAATACCACTTGCTGATTATTGGGATAGAGGAATAATCCGGTGATTGCCTATAAGCAAATAGGTTAAAGCAAATGTTTAACAAACTGGGTATTATTTAATGAAATGCTACTTAACAGAGAGAGCTAAAACATAGTCTTAAAAACAATAAGTAATAGGAATTAATATACTTTTTCATCCCTATTTATCAATTAAAAATGAGTACGCAACATAAATTTGCAAAGTATCCTAAGTACTGAAAATTTAAATTATAAATTATAAAATGTTGCACCTATTTTTACACTTTTGTAAAATCAAATTTATTCTTTAGAAAGCATTAGTCTTATAATAAATAATACTTAAATATAAATTTTAATTGAAGGTTCTTATTCTTACAAACTTACTATGAAAACTTAGTACTTTTCATGTATTAATATTAATTTCTTTGAAATATTAGAAAAGGAAAAATATCTACGTATTATATGACTTTTCTAAAGAATCCTCGGAAGCTCAGTGAAGAGGCCTCTTACATGACTTTTCTAAAGAACATTCGCTGTATGTAACGGTAAAGCAAAATGTTACACTCAAGCTATGCCTTTTTGGGGACAGGGGCGGCCCTAGGGCCGGACAAACCGGACCCCTGTCCGGGGCGGCAAATTTTAGGGGCGGCATTTTGGCTCGAATTTCAAAAGTACATTTTGTATTAGCAAAAGAATTGTTAAAAAATATTCTAAGAATATAATTCTGTATAACTTTCTAGCTGTATAACTTTATGTTTAACTTTCTAGACGGATGTACCCATCCGTCATTGATGGGTTTTTACTAACCGCGCGAAATTTCGTTTGCGTTGTAGGAGTACAAAAAATGAAATTAGCATACTGGCAGACAGTGCCGGATTAACAATATAGCAGATTTAGCAAATGCTACGGGCCCCGCGCTTTTGGGGGCCCCGCGCCTAAGTTTTCGTCTTTCCCTCTCAAGATCTAGCTTTTTTGATACTTTCCAACAAGGTAGAAAAGTGTTTAAGATTTCGGTTTCTCTGTCTGTCCGTCCTTGACTCGCGTGTATAGGCATTGATTTCTACGAAATTTATATATGTTATTCTTATCTGCAGTACCATGTACCCTATTGTAAAGGATCTATGTCGCATTTATTGATTTATTTCTACAGGAGCACTCAAAATAGTCCAATACATTGCGCTCTATGGGAAGTTATTCTTTAAAGCGTATCATCCTGCTAACTACAAGGGATGATCAAATGAAAAGGTAAGAACGGTGGGTACAAATGTAGACTTTATTCAAAATATACACCATAGAAGAGCTTCCTTTTCAGGTGGTTTCTTCAGTGGAACCAACATATGGAAATCGCAGGGTGACATGTCCGGACTGTAGGGCGGATGGTCCAACGTCTCCCACTTGAACGTGACCAGTTCCTTGGCGAAAACGGACATTCCATTTTCTCATTGACTTGTGGGACACACAGCCTTCCCAGTATACTATCATCATCCTGCGATGAATAGTGGCCGGTTTAACACCTTCCGCTGTCAGAAATCGAATAACGCCTCGCTGCCCCTAAATCGTCGAATTTTGCAATGTGAACACCATCCTGTCCTCACACGCACTGCCGCGTCAATTGGACGTAGTAGGGTGCTTTTTACAAGAGTTTCTGCTCTCTCCTGCGGGCCCCCGCATGTTCCTATCCACACAAAAGGCTCCAATCGCATTCCTAGATATCTCGATACGTGCTCTTATAGCTGCATGGACAAATATGATAACGATTAGGTTGTTGCGACGTTTGGTACCTTTTCATTTGATCACCCCTTGTAGTTGCGCTGAATTCCGACTTCAAGATAAAACTTTTTCCTCTATGAATGCAAAAAGATTACAAAGTCAAGGGCAAAAAGCCTAACAACTTCTACATCGTTTGTACGATCCGCTTGAAATTTTTCACAAGTTTGTAAAAAAATATAGAAAACAATCTGTCAATTTTAAAATCTAAAAATCCACCTGTTCCTTCATTTTTAAGCGATTTTTCGCTATTTTCAGCACCATTTCGTTTCCGAGAGTCAAAAAATTGAATCATTTGCGTGGCAAAATGACCTATTTTAAGTGAAAATGACGTCATACATTTGGGGGGATTCCAATACGTTTAAAATAATTTCTCCCGATTACACAGTTTATTATTATTTTTTCCCCCACAAATAAATCGTCTATTGGATATTCGAATGTTTATGTATACAAAACGAAAGCTTTCGACTGCGAAAAGATTCCGCGCGTTTCCAGATGAGCATGAAATTCAATTTGGGTCTGTAATAAAAATTGAATATGAACTTATTTATTTTAGGTGGATGAAAATTAAATATGTTGAATGAAAGACAAATTTCCTTAAAATGTTTTTTCTCTCGCCCGTTGTAATTGCCTTCACAAAAGGCTTTGACTTCTAGTTTTAGAGATATTCTGCTCTTTGAAATGAAACAAAATTGGATGTTATGAAGGATTACAAAATGAAGCTTTGCATCGAAAATAGTGTCTGTATAGTTAAAAGTTTTTCTATAGCACTCAAAGTAACTATAGAAAGTATAGAAAAACTAAAAAGTTTTTCTATAGTTAAAAGTTTTTTTATAAGCACTCAAAATAATTTCTATACAATACGGTCAATGGCAGTTTAGAAACAGGCATCTATTTTAAGCATATAATACTATCCTACAATATGATTAGCTAATAATCCGACGACGATCGTGTGCCTCCTTCAAAATTTGAACCAAAAGCCGGCAATGTTTGTGACTTTTGCGATAAATTGCCAAATAGGGTGCGAAAAAAATGCTTTGAAAAATGAACTAAACTTGGCGATATTTTTATTATTTTACGATAAATCGAAAAAGGTATTTACGTATTATCCCGGCGGTCATAACATATTTTAGAGATATTCGATTTTTGAAACAAAACAAAGTTGGCATATATATTACTAAGGCTCTCAAAATGATGCTCTCCATTGAGAATAACGTCCGTATTATTAATAGTTCTACAGGAGCACTCAAAAGAATTCCCATTGCAGTCTGTGGCATTTGAGAGACACTAATACATTTCTAGCACAAGACAATGAGTATAAAATTTTTATATTCTTCAGTTAAACGCTAAAAAAAATTAATGGTCTTTTACAGGGTCTCATAAAATTGCATTTACAGTGATAATACAACATTTTTTTATCTACGAAATCTCGCCCGTTTTATCTAAAATACATAGCAGATTTGGCGCAAAAATATTTTGTATTGGAAAGTGTTTTGTAATCTATGAGCTTGGCATGATTTATCTTTCTTGATTTTTTAAGGCAACAGATAAATCTTGTAAATCTTTTTTTCTTTCGTTCTTTCTTTCTTTCTTGTCATTTTTATTTATTTATTTATTTTTTGGATAAGACAATTTCTGAAGATCTGTATAGTGGAACTGTAAATCAGTTGTAGACAACTCATTGAAAGAATATATGTATAACTCGGCTGTTCGAGCCTCATCAATGGGAGACCCCCCTGAACCCCCCCTAATTTTTTTAGTTTCATGATTGCCATATTAAAACGATATTAATGGACTATGTCATTTTATCTCTCATCTATCGTGTATTTCACCTGGTAACCCCATGTTGAAATTTTTAGGATTGTAACCTATTTATAGAAAAATACATGTGATTCACATTCTACAGCTAGTAAATATTGTAACAATAGATTAAAGCTGTTGTTAACTAGTAGATTTAAATATATGTAAAATATACTTGTGATGTATATTCTACAGCTTACGAAATATTGTAACAATAGATTAAAGCTGTTGTGAACTAATAGTATTTAAATAAACGGATGAAATTTTTAAACAATCATTTTATCAAATAAATGCAACCTTACGGAGCTTATAGAAATCGGTGGTTTACGTAACACATACTAACGTTTTCAGCGGACATTTATTCATACTTTTATGTCGCGTTTTCGTAACGCATTTTCGTGTCTCATTTTTATGTCACATTTTCAAAAGGGGGTGAGCGATAAAATGACATAGTCATTAATATATTTAATGGGGCTGTTGCATGCCTGCATTATTTAGTCAACTCATTACCTAGACGAAACTGAATGAGTATTCTAAAGTCAGCAATAAGGACACACACAAGAGTATATCCAACAATACTGTGGAACAAAAACACGGTTCTCAGAAAAAAAATTCAGGGAGCATCCAAAAGGGGGGGGGGAATAAAAGAAAGACAGAAAGAAAGGCTGTATCATTATCTTTCGTTGACTAAAAGCGAAACTCGGACAAACGGAGGAGAGGTATCCAGATCTTTGCACCACCCACCTATGGCCTTTAGAAAATGGTTTCTTTACCAATAATGTTAAATTTTTGTCTTTATTTGAAGACTGAATCCAGAAATAAACAAAATATAGAAAGAAAACTAAGTGCCGAAACAAAAAAACAGACTCAGGGTCTGATCAAGGGCGGATTAAAGGGAGGGGGTCGGAGGAGGTGACCGCGCCTCACGAGAAAAATGCAAACGAAAATTAATGCAAACAGTCCCAACTTACTTCCATAAAATTTATATATATATATATATGAATCTTCCATCCAAGCCTCCACCCACAAAATTGTGTTAATCCGTCAGTGGGCCGGATTATTCATTAGTCTGTAGTCTATCTGTCCCGATCACTTCAGGGACTTTTCAGTAACAAGTCGAAAGAATTTTTTAATGAAGTTGTAATCAAACTTTTCAAAATGACTCAATAGAACGGAAATATTTTTGGCTATTTCTGAAGATGTTCTCTGGAACGCGAGTTTTATCTTCTGCATTTCCATGAGAGCTTAGATCCATAGGATTAAGATTGTAGGAAAAACGCGCCTCATAATCAATAATAATCCCCCACGAAACAATAATTTTTATTTAAATATTGGACATAAAGTTATTTTGTTTTGCAGTAAATATGGAGATGGTATTTTAAACGGATATTGGGCAGCCCCAAAGTTCTTTTATTTTGCAGTAAAGGCGGGTGGCTTTGGCGAAATTCGAAGGTGTACTAGGATGTAAACCATCTTAGAAGGCTTTTGGTAGTTGGCTTGCTTTGTTTTTACTTAATTATTTATTTTACATTTTACAGTATTTAAACAAAGGCGAATTACTTTTTGAAACAATAATAATATATAGAATGTAAGTCATTTTTTTTATAGTTGGGGAATCCACTATTCAATAAATTATCTTATTAATCTCGGAAATTAACCACGTTAAATATGAAAGAATTCATTTTTGGCCGGTCGAAACCACAGGTCAAGAGCGCGAATGCCAGTACGTTCATTCAAATAAAATAATTAGAACCGAGAGGATCTTCGCATGGACGGGGTATCCGAGAAGCCATAATCTCAGGCAAACTGAAAACAAAAAGAATTTTCGGATACTCTTGACCCACAAAGAAACTCACAAATTACTTGTTACATTTAAGATTATTATGTCTTGCAAAAACATTTGAACGTAATACGATAATGAATGTTTTATCCGAATTTTTTATTATTTATTATATAGATTATTCTATTCCTCTTATAAAGATTTTTTTGAGGAAAATATTTTATATCATTTTAACGAGGATAAGTTGAAAAGTAATGTACATATGCTTGTAGAACACTAACGAAATGACCTTTAGAAGTGTCCCAAGCGGTATGTGGAAGTAACAGTCCCCCTGTACAAGCTTGTACAGTTTAAATGCCTTCCGTGTATGCAGTATATTTTGAATGGTGGAGGTATTATTGTGCTAGATCTATCTATCCTCAGTTCAATTTCTTATGAATTAACACATTAAATAAATTAAGAGAAGTTAAAAATATGTAACCTATAATTAGTAAAGACCGTCCAGATATATAATGAAATAATTGTACAAGCATGTATTTTTATAGGGGAAAAAATAGTGTTTAAAGACACAGTTTAAAATACATATTGATTTCGAAGGTTCTAAAAATTTTACAGAAACAATTATTATTTTATGTGTGTAAACTTGTCTAGTTATATGTTTGCATATGGGAAAGGTGGGAAGTGTTAGAAATTCCAAATATATATATCCATGAACATTAACATTCATTAAAAAAAACCTGAGTTGTACGAATAAATAACTTTAAATATCGCCAGTCTCACTATCTATTTACTCACTGTCTATGTCTTGTGGCATTTTTTCCGCACACTATTTTAACTCAAATTTTTTCATTTTGAATCAAGAAAATTCGTAAAAGTTGTGTTTTATTTTATTATCGCACAAAACCTACAGATTAGCTCACCTAAGGTGGAGGAAGGGCTGGGATAAACCTCTCGCAAATATAACATGTGGGACCTTTTAGTTTTGTTTACATCTAATTAGCATTAGTAATACCATTAATTAGCACCAAACATAAATTGTAATATAATTAGCACTATTTATTTTCTCACTTAATTTAACTCTATTACTTTAATGTGAGGGTGAACTCCTCCCCCTAAAGATTATATATATATATATATATATATATATAGGTGCGTCACTGAGCAGGGGGCCCCTTGGTAACATTTGCTACGGGCCCCGCGCTGTCTTAATCCGGCACTGCTGGCAGAAATTTAGAAAGCAAAGTTATAACTCTTGTGTTGTTTAAAGATTACAGGATAGAAAGTAACAGATTACTGACACAAACTGTCAATAGAGAAAATATTTTACATTCAAAATTAACGTTTTTTTTATCAGTGGATGAGCTTCCTACATCAAGAAGTCATTTAAAGTTGCAAAAGAAGATGCTACTAATGAATCTTAAACTGAAAAGAGAATACCTGGAAAATGCTTTGTAATAGTCCATATTTAACACTGCAACGTCTCATTGAATTATATTTTGATGATTTTACTTGTTGCGCGGAGAACTTATCAAAGTTTACGTCCTACCTCAAAAATAATTCAAATTTGTAGAAAATTAAAAACCTGTAATTTTAATTTACTAACAACAAAATTTCATTTCATTCCCTTTTGTCTGACCACTAGTTGTTTTCATGAAGTGGTCACACAAAATTTTCTCAAAATAATATATATATATATATGTATATTATTTGGAGTCGAATATATTAGTCGAACAGCACCTATAGTATTACTTCCAGATGCCTTAAATTGACGCCCTCCCCATCTCTCCCCGCCCCCTAAAAATAAAAGTACATTGCAACTTTTACAAACACTTTTAATTTATTAAAATCTTTTTAAAATTTCGTTCATGCTTTGTTACCCATCATATGACCTAATTTCATTATATTCACTTAATCCGTTTTTGATGGATGCCAGAACAAACTTTTAAAGCGATTTTTTAACAAAGGGCGAACATACATTTACACACAGTTTTCAAACAACTAAAGGACTCATTTCTCACTCTTGATTGAGAGTGCCATTAATAATCTTTTATTTTGTGTGTGTGTGTGCGCGCAATCTTACTTATGACTTATGATTATGGTTTGCACAAAACTGATGAATTTTTCTTAAAAATTATTCCACAATAAATAGTAAACAACATATTTGAAATTTGAAATTATAGGATCATTTTTCACAACACATATTATTTAAGAAGTTTGATTCTACGCTTCAACACTTTGCTAAATTTATTATTAAGTGAAGCATGAACAGTGCTTGCAATCATATATACCTGATGAAAGCTGCTTGTTTCATTGTGTTCTACACGCTTAAATCTATTGATTAAAACTAACACTCCTTTATTGATTAAATTTCTTATTGGCTGATTTAAATCCTTTTACGCTAAAAAATACTCATTAAAGACAATAATTTGTTATCTCCTCAATTCGCCTCTATCCTCCCGATTCGCTAGATACTACTTAGCTCAATTTTCACAAAAATATTGTCTATTTGAGTATTCTGTCTTTCTCCACCACGATCCATAAACTATTACTATTACGTGACCAACGCTCTCAACGCATAACGGTTCATAGTCGGGCATAGTTGTGTGTGTATTCGCTGGTGATAATTTTATGTTATATACAAATACCAAATGCATCTTTTTCATATTCAGAGTTGTGAAATAAATTCAGCCTAGATATGGAGGAGATGCTTTAGGTAAAGATTTCGCTTTAATGACATAGTTTCTTACGATTGGATTATAAAAAGCTGTTGTAAAACAAATGAAGTTATGATATCTCCACCCAAAGTGAGTAAGTAGTATTTTACCTTTTTCATGTCAATAAATTGGGTTGCTGCTTTAATTAAATCTCACAGCTGGTTTAACCATGATTTCTGTATTCTGACTGTACTGTGAATTCGTTTTATAACTAGAGACTATAGTGAAATTATATTCTATCTATTAAAAAAATACTTTTTTATAGTGTATTAAGATATATGTAATGTATTTGCCTTGATTTAAAATTTATTTTCTCGGTCTTATAATAATAGATTACAGCTCTGATAATAAAAAATGAAGAAAACGAATCATTCAATATATTAATCAAAAACAGCAAATTTTAATAAAACACCCTTTTTCTAGCTTAATATAATAATCTTAATTGAGTACAGATGTGTTAATTAAAAAAGGGCTTATTTTACAAAAACGCTCATTCTATAGCTTAAATAATAATCATAATTGAGTACAGTTATATTAATCAAAAACGGACAGACACTCCTCATTTTTGATTATTATTTAGCCTAAATGGAGCTGTTGTATAATGCTCAAAAATTGAGAATTTTTCGCTCCATTGATATTTGTCGATTAATGGAGCAAATTTTACTCAATCGGGAGAATGGCTGTTTGAAGTCAAAAATTGAGTAAAAATATACTCCGTTTCATTATTATTTTACTCAATAGATTTAAGCGTGATCATAGATTACAGCTCTGATAATAAAAAATGAAGAAAACGAATCATTCAATATATTAATCAAAAACTAAAACACCCTTTTTCTAGCTTAAAATAATAATCTTAATTGAGTACAGATATGTTAATTAAAAAAGGACTGATTTTGCAAAAACGCTCTTTCTATAGCTTAAATAATAATCATAATTGAGTACAGTTATATTAATCAAAAACGGACAGACACTCCTCATTTTTGATTATTATTTAGCCTAAATGGAGCTGCTGTAGAATGCTCAAAAATTGAGAATTTTTCGCTCCATTGATTTTTGTCGATTAATGGAGCAAATTTTACTCAATCGGGAGAATGGCTGTTTGAAGTCAAAAATTGAGTAAAAATATACTCCGTTTGATTATTATTTTACTCAATAGATTTAAACGTGTACCAAATTTCTTATTTTATCAATAGAGTTTACTGCCACCTAATACATGCATACACATTGAAAATCATCATCATTATTATTATCATCATTATTTTGTAATTACATCTTTATTCTGTGCATAAACGTATCCTAGATTTTATTTAAAATTCAATCCTTAACTCTGATTGCCACAATGTACATCGTCCGTCTATTAAAGTGCACGATGTGTTTCTGTCCTTTAAACATAGCAGGGATAACTGATTCTGAGCATGACGAATGTTTAAAAATGCTCAAACATACTTGGCAAACAACAGTGCAAAACGTTTTATTGATTGACAGTCTTCAATAAATACCGCTGTGATTCCGCTGATGTCCTGAAATCCTTATACAAAGATTACAGACTCCTTTTCAAACATCTTCTAGCTGGCGATAACATGCATTAGCATAGTTTTTTAAAAAATATTTTCCAGTATCTTGGAATAGTGCTTATGCAATATAGTCTTTTTGCCTTGTCCGTTCTCCACCTGGACTTACAACTTCTTGCGTAATTTCCTTGCTCGCACATATACTATATACAAATGACTTACAGATAAACTTTTTAAGTGCGATTATTCAGTCATTTTTTAGCTTTTTTTGGGTTTTTTTTTGTTGTTTCTGATGCCCTCTGGCAACCGCAGATCTTCCATAAAGGATGGCGGTGGGCAGAAGGGGACGGCTCCCATTTGAATGAGCCCCAGTTCGAGGAAGTCCGATTTCGCTCGGGGTCCCCTAATTTTGAACCAATTACAGAACAGGGACCCACCACCTGAAATCGGCACCCCCACAGGTATCATTCAACATGGAGGACATTGGTGCCACGCCAGATTTTACGTGCACCAGCTCCCATAAGTGTCCTCGGCCCCACAGCAGTCGAGCCGAGAGAGGAGTTCAGCCTCCCAAGCACTGGCCAAGCCGGATGCTGCTTCACTTGCCGTGTTCTAGTGGGAACGGAACGGAGTTTAGCGATCAGACTACTGCGAGACTTTATTTTTTTACCTCCTCCCACTGTATATATTAAATCATAAGAAGGTATACAACAAAATTTTCTGTCTCATGCCAAGTGATCTGCATTGTGCCTGTTGCGTATGTCTGTTTTGCAGTGTTTTTTCAATTATTTTGCTTTCAAATACTTATGTTTTAATTTTCTTGATTTAGATTCTTGTTCTATAGTTGGATAGGGCCTAAATGCGGTGAGAGAATATCTCTTTTGATATGCCACACAACCGAAATCCTACTATTTTGTTGTCTTTAATCAATTTCTTCTGGGTACGGCCCCTGATGAAAGTCCTAGAGGTTATAATTTCCATTCCATTAATTTTTGTATAATTTATGGTTTATTGTTTTTTGATCTTCATACTGTCTGGCCCTTTCTGTTTCTGCTGTTATATACAGGGTGTCCAGTGCTAACGGTGCCCAATGGCTATTTCCTAAACCGTTAGTCAGAGACACATAGTTCCAATTGCAAAAATGCTCTAAATTACATAACTATTATATCAGAAACAATGAAAGTCAATAAATCATGTAAAAATTACGAAATTTAATTTTTATACGGTCCCCCTCTCCTATCAGTTATATTTAGAAAAATTTTCTTTATGCAATTTCATGGGAAAAAATCGTCCTTCTACGACCAAAATTCAGCGATTTATGAAGCAGCAAACATTGTGACTTAAGTCACTTTTCCGCGTTTAAAAATGTCCCGTCATGGTAAACCGTTAGGGGACCACATAAATACTGAAATTTTAAATTATAGGTTCTAATTTCATTTTCTGGGATAATGCGGAAAAAGAAGCAAAACTAATTTCAGAGTACTGATCTTCAAGCAGACAAGGCCTTATTATCGCATGGGCAAATCGGGATTTTGCCCAGAGCCCCCGGCTCGAAAGCCCCCCCCCCCCAATTTCAAATGTTGTTCTGAAATATTCTTTTTTATATCAAAATTTTATTAAAAATAAAACAAATTTCATAGATCGGGGCCCCCAAAACCCTCAATACCCGCTGTCCCAGTTAGTCATAATCGGACCCTACAAGCAGAGGGTTATAGTCAAGCTCTATTAAAATCTACCTGAGGTAAAACTTACTAAATCGTATATGTGTAGCATGCAGATGTGCAATATAAGTGTGTGCTACGCAAAGTACAGGTAGTTTTCTACACGGTTGCATATTTAGATTGCAGTCGAAGGAAGTTATTTAACGCCAGTCCATTTAAAAAACTGTTTAAAAAATTCTATTTTCAGCATAAGCTATATTTTTATGTTACTTTATTGGATACACATAGTTAAACGGTAATCTTCTTTATTGCAATCTTTATTCATATAAAATAGTTAATGAAATTGCTACTAAATATTACCAAGCTCAAAATATGTACATTAATTTTTCTCAAATTCATTTTGCATACAACACCTATTTAGCAGCTCGAAAAGTGCTCTAATTTTAAGCAGCTGTAACTCGGTGAATTTTGGTCGTAGAAGGACAAACTTTTTACATTTTTTTTATTGTGCATGAAATTGCAAAAAGAAAAATTTTCTAAATATAACTGATAGGACTGGGGGACCGTATAAAGATTTAAATTTCGTAATTTTTATAGGAATGATTTATTGACTTCAATTATTTCTGATATAATAGATTATATAATTTAAAGCATTTTTGCAATTGTAACTATTCGACTCTGACTAACGGTTTAGGATATAGCTCTTGGGCACAGTTAGCACAAGACACCCTGCATATACAGGGTTCCCCAAAAGATGACAACATGCTTTAATTCTTTACACATTAGAGATAAATGGGCAGTGTAAATTGAAAAAATGTTCAATATATAAGTAGGAAGAAAAAGAACGCTAAGAAAAAATGTCTCTCTTTAATTAAAAAAAGTGACACTCTTTAAATTTGTATACGACACTGTACGAAAAAATTCCCAATTAGTAAAATGTATCCCATACTTTAGTAAAGGGACGTACAAAATTTCAGCCTTTCATCACAAAACGACTCAAGAATATCTTTAAACAAAGATGATCAGGGGCTACACGTGAATTTGTAAACGTTTATTGCTAGAGTACAAAACATTATTTTCCTTAATAATTTCTGTATGACCCTTGTAATTCTTCAGTACTGAAGAATTCCTGTAATCCTTCTGTACTGACTAGTAATAGTCAGTCTATATTTCTCTTCACATCTTTGACAATTTGAAGGAAAATTTTAAGATATAAATCTCAAATTTTGTGCATCAACTCATTAGTGTATGGGGCACATTTTACTAATAGGGAATTTTTCGTATGGGGGTCATATACAAATTTAAAAAGTAACTTTTTTACCATTCACAACAGGATTTGCTTTTTTTAACATAGTCTTTTTTTCTACCTTATTTTGAACTTTTTTTCAATTTACATTGCGCACTTATTTCTAATGGATAAAGAATTAAAGTGCATTACATCTTCTGCGGAAACCCTGTATATGTCACCACTTAAGTGCGGAAAGCAGTTATTCTGCACATTATTTAGCTAATCTGCAAATCAAGTAAGGCGATCTGTTAAAGTGCGGAAAATTGTTTCGTTTCTTAAATATGCTAGGTAATCTGCAAATTCCTAAATAATTTGCACATTACCTACATAGACTTTCGTTAAAGTGAGAAAACCATCTTTGCTGCGTATAATATTACTACATATAAAAAAAAGCTTAGCATAACATATTATTACAATTAATAAAATTAACATTACGTTGTTTATTATTTTTCGATACCTAAAGAATCGAGTTAAAACAGTCAAACTCCCTCCATGTTTAAACGATACCTCTTGCTGATTTCAGGTGGCGGTTCATCTGGAATTGGTTCAAAATTAAGGACCAAGAAGCCCAACCCCCTTGGGGGCAATGGCATCTATTTCCATGTAAATCCGATAGGAGAATAAAACTGCCAATTTGTTTGACACATAACAAATAATCTGCATCATTTGAGCATTTGGATATCGTATTCGCTTAATCGACACGATTGCTTGAATGCACATCTCTTCAAAATTGGTAAAATTCTCCTGCTTGTACTCTTTGTGACTCTGGACAACTTATGAATTTTAAGCATACTAACGAATGCACCGCATTGAGTTCTTTTACTTCAACTTTTCTCAATGGCTATAACAACTGAAAAAAAAAAGAAATAATCTTCAAGTTGCTTTATAGGAACATGTTGCTGTAGTTTCTAGAGCCTTTTCTACGTTTTCTTTTACACATCTGTAGAAAATTTTAAGTCGATCCATCGAATAATGTGAATTTATAAACTGGCTTGAAAAGCGCAGGTTGGTCACTGCACTGCCGTGTTTCTCGCCAGGTCGATCTTTTGGTGTGGGCTGGTCGGTAGAAGTGGACACAAGAATGGTACGTGCGACGTACCAGTTCTCGTTTTTCCAAATCCTGAAGTGTCTTCGCGATTGCCTGTAAAACTACTTTTTCTGCATGAAGAGTTAAAATGCAGTGAAATGTAAACACTTGTGCATCATCTTTCACTACCAAATCATATTAGCTAATATATTTAGCCCATTTGTTACAAACATGAATTTCGCTCTTTAAAAAGCCTTCTGAAATTTACTCAGACAAATAGATCTAAAAAATCGACTTCTATAAATCAACCATTGGAACTGAAGATGCTTTATAAAATTTTCTTGGCTCTAAAACTGCTTTATCTGCATAAAAATCTATGATGCATTGACACATATCTAGTCTCGGCTGTCTTTCTAATGGTATCACTTATACATTTTACATTTACTCTCCCAAACCAGAATTCCGCAGTTAAACTGCCTTTTTGATCTTTAATGAGATTCGTACATTTTTAGATGCTTGTTTTCAGTTCCAGTGAATGACAGTAACTTTATTACTTGTAATTCGACTTAATCTTTATTTACATACTCATATCCATTGAATATAATTCATAAAATCTGACATTTTCTTGTTTCTAAAAGTATATTTTCTGCATAAAATCTTTCATGCACTGAAAAATGTATAATTCATACTCTACTAGCAATTTTGCTAGGGCCATCATCGGCTGGCTACGTGGCCGGTGGTAATCCGAGCAAAATTGCTGGTAGTGTATACTTCTGCAAATGATATGAACTGTCTTTTTATGGTTACAAGTACAAAAAAGAATTTTTTAAAATTCTATCTTTTGGATTTTAGTCGAATTTTATAGATATGTATAGATATGTAAATATATATCTAACTATAATGTAAAAGAATGTGCAAACAGCAAAATTTTTGTGTATGCCATCAACCATAGATATCATTTGTTCTAAAACAGTCATTTACATTTCTTTAATTAATTTTCTTAGACACAGAGCAGTATTTTTCTAAATATAAGTGATAAGAAAGGAGGGTCCGTATAAAAATTAAATTTCTTAATTTAATATGTGTATAGCCCCCATTTAAAATTACCACATCTGAAAGCTACTTTTTCTTTTGACGAACATTCCTAATTGAAAGTATCTTTTGATCACTTACGGTTTAAAAAATAATCGCTTTAACATCCATTTTTAATCACCCGGTATAGATAACTATACTATTGATTCGATTGCGATCGTTGCGGAAAGATTCTCAATTCCTTCATTTTACGCAAACATGGATTCTAGGTAAAACAGCATTATTGTTTTTCATGAAGAGAGAAAAGCTCAAGATTGCATGTGAAAAGAACGTTTTGGGTCTTAATTTTCTTTTCAGATTTAGGAACTTTTGGATTTTTTCTCCGAACTCCGGACAACTGTGATCATGTTGCAAAAGACCTCGCTTAAATCAGTCCAGTAGATTTCAAATGTGTGTTCTATAAGAAACACACATTTGAACATTGTCTTTCATATAGATAGATTTCTCATACTATATAAAGGATAATTCGAATTCAAATAATTCAAAGGATAATCAAAACTCAAACGACAGCCTGAAGAGCCAAATTCTTGTTTGTGACAAAGAGCCTAAAAATATTTTCTAGCATGATTTGGTCGTGAAAGTGTTTGCATCTCACTGCATTTTAATTCTTTATGAAGAAAAGTAGTTTTACAGGCAAGTGCATGAATACTTGAGGGTTTGGAAAAACTTTACCGGGTGAGGTGAGATCAAGACGTCGAGACGAGAAAATCGGAGGATAGTGTAGCGAGCATCCGTGGATCCTACAGTGACTCATTCCACGTACAAGCAACAGTAGGAGTACCAATTGTTTTACAAACCATTGCCAGACCCTTTGCGGAATCGAACCGGCAATCCAAGCGCCTCTTTCGTGTACCGCCTTCAACACCGAATCATCGGTGACTCCGTCTACAGTGGTGCCAAGCCAGAATAGTGTGTCACAGATGAGCAAAACGTGGTATTTAGTCATGAATCCCGATTCGTTTGGGAGACAGATGTTTAAATTACACCGCGACTCGAAAGTGGCCGTAAAATGAAGGTCACGACTAGTCATTGTGACGGTGATGTGTAGTACCAGTGAGGTTAATATGTCTGCACCACTGTGGGCTCACAAATTTACAGTGGCGCAAACTTTTTTTTTTTTTTTTTTTTTTAGTTTAGGCGGGGACTACAAAATGTTGAACTCGGTTGCTGTGACCTCGTAATAATTCTGTGACGCGTCAAAATATTATGTATCAGTCGCCCATAGTCCCGTTGCCATCGCGTCATAAATAGTTATTAGATCTTGACAGTGACGTTACAATCGAGTTCAAGTGTATATTATGTATAACTTGTGATTATTTATTTAATAAACAGCCTTTCTTTCATAAAAATCACTTTAGAAATATTTTGAAGACAATTTTTAAAACGTTTTAATTCTTTAACTAAGCAACATTTCTCTATTTCTAAGATAATTTTATTTCTTCACCTAAGGGACGGTGCTTCAGCCCTATATATCCCCGTCTGTGAATGCGCTTATGAACCACGCAGAGAAGCCACAATGAGAACTCGATAGGGAAAATATTGATGCTGCCATGTGAGGCAGATTTCCGGTAGAACATCCAGTTGATTATTGGACCAACCAGGTTTTGATCTCTAGACCTCATGGTTCGTAACCGAGTTCGATAAACATTGTGTCTCAGCTTTACAGTTGGAGATTGGCAAGAAATGCTGTAAACCCGTTTGGATCGGCATCCGATCCTCCGCAGACCTAAGACCATTGTGTCTTGCATTTCTTGCTTCGAGTGCTTTAAAAAGTGAAATTATTTAAAAACTTAGTTTTGAAATTGAAATTTTAGGAGTATATTCTATAAATGAAAAAAAAAAATGCATTTATAATAAATTAAAATATAAATTAAATTTTTAGAAATAATTTCTTTCCCTCTCTTTCAAATATTATTTTCTAGGAGTCGAAGCGTTTTTATTTATCGACTTATATATATATATAAATAAAAGCTTTTTTTTTTTTTTTTTTTTTTTTTTTGCATTTTTACTAGGTTCAGTACTTTACATAGAAGTACATTTCAAATTTATGAATTTCAATTAATTTAATATAAGTTATGACATAAATTGAATTTTTGGAAATCTTTTTTCCTTTTTTTTTCAAAAACTAGTTTCAAGGAATTGAAGCATTTTTATTTATTTATCAAAAGAGCAGAAGTTAACAATTTCATTTTTCTAATGTTAAGAACATACAATATAAGTTTGATAGCATTTGGTCCAGTAGTTTTCCTTTTCTGATCGTTTTAAAGTGGAACTTTATTTGTAGTCACCCTATATTTTTCTCCCCCGTCATCGTTTTGACCAAATTTTTAGTTATACGATGTCTTTTCAATGTGGTTACATTGGGACATCACTAGGCCTTTTTTAAAAAAATTCTTTTAATTCATTAAAAAAAAAGGCTAATAATTTCTTGAACATATCTTATACTTTCAAGTAATGAACTTATAGAGCACAACAATAAAAAACAAGCAAAAGATAAAAATAACAAAAGAAAAATTAATAATAAACAGAAAAATGCAGGAATTTGATACAAATAAAATATGACTGTTGATGTTGATGCAAATTGATATGACGATTCCCTTGCACTTACTGTTGAGCATTTTCTATGAGATTCCTTCAATGAATCTCCGACTGCTCATACTTTTGTCAAACTGGGACTATTACATTCACTCTTCATTATATTAAAATAATAATTAGCTAGCAAAATGGCGGTTAAAGCACTGAATATACGGAAACCTTCAAACTGCTTCTGTTTTTCTTTCTTTTTTTTTAATTTTTCCTTGTCGAAATGGCTTATCTATTCAGCGAAGAATTTTTTTTTCCCTTTATGGTATATAAAAATCTACGGTAAAGTCAAGGCTGCAAAACTCAGAGAATTTCAAATGTCTGTTTTGTGGCAAACTTATTAACACCATTGTAGAAATACAGAAAAAAAGAAGAAAGAAAGAATGAAGGGGGGGAAATGCTGATCAAATCCAATAAAAAAATGCATCAGGGATATGAATGGCCGTTAAATCTTACCCCATGAGGGGGCCATTATGCGTTGACAGCCGACACGTGCTTCCTGGCTTTCCCGTTCGTGCTACAAATGAAATTACGGAAATCCCAGTTACATAGGTGGGAGGTGTGTATGTACATTGCTATGAAATGATTTCTCGGAGCCGGGACTCATGTTACGTCACATATTTGAATGGTGAGAGGAAATGACATTATCTTCCTGTGCTGCTCCCAGATTTCCTAATTTCAAACTAAATATTTTCCTCTACGCGTTTATTTTACTTACTAGCCTTATAATACAAGAATATATGCCTTAAAAATTGACAACATAGTGGGACAATTGCCCGAGGCTCGGAGCGCCTAGAATCCAATAAATGAATATAATTTGTGTATATCTTTACTTATGGAAAAAGAGGTCCAACGGAAAATGATACTCTGTCCTCTCCGTTGCACCGCATATGCTTTACTGATGCACTGATGCATCAAGTGGTTCAAAAAGTCGTTGAATGTGCTATTTTATTTATACATTTCTTTAAAATAAAGATACACAGTTTATACGACAAACACTGATAATACATAAATATGAAGTAACATACTGGCGCTGACACCGGCCTGAAAAAGTTAAAGTTAAAACGTCCTCAGCCTCGAAATCTTCAAGTAGATAGCCCTCGTGTAGCTTCGCCGTAACCAAAATAAATAAATAAATAAATAAAACAACAAAACAAAAAACCAAACAATTGGATCTGAATACAATGTTTACTCGCGTAATAGGCGGACATTTTTTGCCAATTTTTCATGGTGAAGGTCTAGGTGCTGCTATTATGCGGCGAAAATCTACTACATAATATTGTACACTCTAAAGCTTTTTCTGCTTCAAAACGGAGGTTCCTCTATTATACGAGGGCGACTATTACGCGAGTAAACACGGTACTTCTTTTTTACATTAGACGGTGTTTCGATCTTAATATAAATATTCAGTTAATTATTATCAATTTTTTAGAGAGAAAAAAAAAGCATTTAAAAAATTTTTAAGTTTTATATAGGGCAGTCTGGAGGCTAATGGTGCACATTTTATATTTTCTGCTGTAAAAAACGTTATTCATAAAATTTTATTTATTTGTTTTTTTCAAACATTTAATTCAAATAGTTTTCTGCTATTGGATAAAAAATTATTTGATGTTTTAATTATTAAAACAGAAATAGTCTTGGTTTGTGAAATAAAGTTTTGTCTCATTAGACCATAACTCTTGGGGCTACTGGGACATATTAATTAAAAAACTGCAAATGTTACCAACTTAACTTTTAATGATCAGTTCGCGGGTCCTACAAATTTCTGGACATCGGACAAATGCCCGAATCGCCCAAGCGATAATAAAGCCCTGCCAACACTATTGTCCAACTGTCGTAAAAAACCCACAGCAAAGTGGGGGGAGATGGGATCTCGGCCTTCTGTAGCTTTCATTCTTTTTTTTTTAAGCTGTAACACCTTTTTAACGAAATTAATAGAGTAATCTTGAATCCCTACCGTCCCCCCCCCCATGTGAAAATTTTCAAAGAACTCTGTGAATTAGAACTCATAGAATGCATGAATTGTATGAAAACTTTAGAGGGAAGTGCCTCTTGGTCCCCAGTTGAGACGCTCATGTTCAAGTAAGCGTCAAATTGGAAACATCCTAGTTCACTTCCTCCAGCATTTTGTGGCTATCTGCTGCTGGTCTGGTCACCTGTTGGAGAACGCTCCACATTCGGCACTGGAGGCGCCTAGCAAAATTCTCTAAAGGCCAACGCTCATGTGAGTGCGTTGTCATAAGCTAGAATGTCAATTCAGTATCTTCTTTCCGGATTGCAGCGAAAAGTCTCGTGCGCGGTTTTGTGGTTTCACGGGCTAGCTTTTACCGGTATATCCCGACTGGTCATTAATTCCCATAAATATTTCGACCCTGCAATATTTCCCCCTTTTTACAATAGCCTGCAAGTGCAAATTGACCATTAAAAAACTCCCCTGACCCCCTGGAGCGGCGTCTCGTGTACGCAAAATGAGGGTTGGCTTTGGGGGCTCGCGACCCCAACTGGGCCGCCATGCTTTATTTGGGGGGTCGCCGCAGAACCCCTTAGCAGGAAATGAATTGCAACATATTTTCACGTTCCTCTGCCATTAGACATTCTTTCTCTCCCCCCCCCTTTTTTTGGAAAATAAAAATCCCTACTCTCCTCAGAGATAGTATCCAGGTTTTGTAGCAAAGCTAAAAATCTGGCATCGTAAAGTGAATCCAGGAGTGTTTACCTTGTTTGAAAACCTGTGCACTAATACAGAAGGATCGGAAATAGGAATTGCAGTTAAGTTAAAGGAGGATATTAGCAACCAGCTTGAAGCCCTTGAATCGGAAATTCATAGATATTTCCCGTATCTCCCATATAATGAACAAGGGATTGCACTCGTGCGAAATCCACTTCACACATCTCTAGATGTCAACGATGTTCCTCATGAAGTGCAGGATGACTCCTCAGCACGTGTTTTATACCAAGAAGAATCGTCAACTCAATTTTAGTGTGCTATGCGTGGCTCGTATTCGATAATTTCCAAGCTTTCGTCTCAAATATGAGTGCCATTTGTATCCACTTTGTGATTTTCAACTTTTTGCAGATTAACCATATAACAGGCAGTGGAAAATATATTACCACATACGATCCGTTGATTACAGAAATCAATCATCATTAATTTTCTCATTTTCATTCAGTAATAGTTGACAAGTATTTTTTTTTCCCATTTATATGTAGAGGGTGTCCCAAAATGGTGAACGGGCTTTAATTCTTCTTCTATTAGAGATGAGTGGGCAATGTAAATTGAAAAAAAATGTTCGAAATAAGGTCGGATATAAGACTCCGTTAAGAAAAAATTTCTCCCGTACTTTTACAAAAAGTTACACATTTTAAATTTGTACACGACATCTATATAAAAATATTCCAAACTAGTAAAATGTGCTTCATACACTTACGAGGTGATGCACCGAATTTCAGCCTTTCATCATGCAACGTCTCAGAGATATCTTTAAAGAAAGGGGATCGGGGGCTGTACTGATTTTGAATGTAAACGCTTATTGCTAGACTAGAGAAAAGATTTTTTTCGTAAATTTCTGTCCCACCCCTGAAATGCGATCATTCGACGTGTTTTTTTCCCTTCGAGAGTCATTCAAAAGTGGTTTTAGTCAGCGTTATAATTGTGTTCATATCTTTGACACTTTTAAAGATATAATTCGCAAATTTTGTATGTCACCTCATGAGTGCATGGGACACACTTTATTCATCGGGAATTCTTTGTACAGGGGTCGTATACAAATAAAAAGTGAAACTTTTTGAAAATGAACGAGAGGAGTTTTTTCGTAGCGTAACCTTTGTTTCTGACCTTATTTTGAATATATTTTCATTTTACATTGCCCACTTATCTCTAATAGATAAAGAATTAAATACCGTCACCAGCTTTTTGGGACACCCTGTATGGAAAATGTATGGAAAATTCCAAAATATAGGCCGTAAAATTCCCAGCTAAACTACTTTCGACTTCCTGCTCCTAAACTCGCCTATTGAAGTGTTAAGACAAAAGCCAGGAATAAATTAGATGGCCACAAGATGACAAGCTGTTCGCTTTAGAATGGCAAAACTTGTCAGTCAAATGCTACCTCAATCATCCCGTTTAACGTAATAAAAAAGATATCAATTTTAAATAGCCAGATATATTTTTTCATGATTCATATTTTTATTTTTTGTTTTATTGGTCAAACATGCCGGATGAGAGCGATCATTTTTGAAAAATCTAAAAGGGGCTGCGATTAAAAAGAGAACGGGTTACCACTGTTCTAGAGGGGGGAAAGCGCGCGAGAGAGAAGATAGTAGTGACACACTTTTATACCTTAAATTTAACTGACTTAAGGGGGAATATGACATGACAAAGAAATTTGGAGTAAAATGCTTGAAGGGGCTCATGATGGATGAAGCCCTTCTCAATCCCCTGTAGTCAGATCCTGTGATCTAATGCAACCAAAGACCCATCTGCTTTTTCTGGAAATACAAACTTCATGCAGTCGTTTTTCAATTTAAAAAAATTAAGATGGATCTCTTTGTCTGGCAAATTGATCTCATCAATAATTTCAACAAAAAATATAGGTATTTGTTTTCTAACAAATCATATTCATACCAAATCCCTTAATTCAGAATTTGAGAAATCCTGATTTAGTTTAATTTTAGAATAGAGATTTTCTTCCTCTGATGAGTCATGTAGTCTATGTTTTCTGTGTTGCTGTTTTTTCTATTTTGCTTCTTAACTATTTTTCGAGTTGGCTTCCTCGAAAAACTTTTTTAACACTTTTTAAAGTTCCTTTCGTTTTCTTTTTTCCTCAGTGTATCTGTACAAACCCTGCATTTTCTCTGGCTCTTACTTGGTATTATATCAGCAGTGATAAATTAATGGGAATCTCTTAGTTTAAAAATTAATTTTTCTTTATTTTTGTATAACTAAACAATTGAATTTTGAGATCATAATTATCTTGTGCTTTATTAAATAGTTGTTTTAAATGAACAAAATTTGTTTGAAGCTTCATAATAACAGAAATCAGTGTTTGAAAGAGTTAATAGGGGATAAAAACAAGTATTAGGCCAATATTTAAAAAAAATCACTCACCTCCATGCTTAGAAAGGTTGTGCTTCTTTTTGTGACAAACTGTTAATAATAAATGTAAAGTTTCAATACATGATCTGTTGAAAAATTGGTATTACCACCTACAGATGAAATTCTGAAAATAATTAATTCACCATTCTCATTAGCCCCCCCCCCCCCAGTCTCCCCTATTAAATTTGGAAAGTTCTTTTTTATTTGACACGGTTTGTGTGTGCGTCTTTTTTAAGCTTCATTAATCAATTATAATTTACCTTTCTGCCATATGTTTAATTGCTCAAAAATGCTGTTAAATGATTGCAGATTTCATTATTTATTTTTTTTCTTTTATATTAATCTGGAGGTTTTTAATTTTTAATTTTTTTTGTAGGAAATCAAAAATTAATTAAGGATTAAAACAAATGAGTATAAACTAGTAACCTTTACCAAACGTTTTCATTAAAGAAGCCAAATAACTAGAATACCAGATTGCAATTATGCTACTTTCCGAGTTTGTTTGTTAACAAACTTGGAAAAATAGTTACGATTGATTTCTGCGCAGTGAATCACATACTTTTGAATATCAAATTACTTTTCAAGCCCATTTATTTTCTTGTTAAGGATTTCACATGGACAATTGTGATTCGCTAATACAAAACTAGACAGCAAAGTTTAACTTCGCATTCGGTAAATTGAGAATGAAATTAAGTACAATCACGAGACGAGACGAGACCGAGATTTACAGTTATTATGCGAAACGTAACAGGTCGTCATTTTTTTTCACTGCAGATTTAGAGGCGTGGAGGCCCTGGAGCATCAAAGGAGTGGAGACCCCTAATTACAACAAGTTAAACCCTTTTTCCCGATGACCTGTGTGGCGAAGTAGGTTCACCGATAATTCATAGCCTAGAGGTCTCGAGTTCGATTCTCAGTGGAGGTAGATTTTATTTACGCAAAAAATAATGTCTACTTCTTGTCTGGTATTGCAATGTAACGTCGGTATGACACGCAGGCAATCACGTTGTGTGCCACTAGTATGCGAAATGCGTGCAAAGAAACAACTGCGTTATATCTGACTCCTTCGAGGATAAAGATCATGATGTTATTATTTAAACAATTTTTTTTTTCTTTCAAGTGTTCGAATTCATTACGGAACGAATCAAACTCTTTCAATACAGGTACTTGTAGGTATAATAAGGCACAAGAATTAACCTAATAGAATTACAACGTTAATAAATAGAACCTTGCGAGTGTATTTTTTTTTTGACGAAAAATCATTGATGATTTTGATAAAATCCAGCTCTCGGAGTAAATCACTTTCCGTGCTAAGAAGCGATAACTTGATAGGCGATTTAGTCTCATCGTAGCTCGCAGCCTATATAATGGTGTGGGAATTTACTTGTGACAGTTTCTCGCATGTATACCTATGATTAATAGGATCGAAGATTAATATTACGCACTAATTTTGACAAGAATACGAAATATGAGTGGAAAAACGTGAGAGAATTACGCTTCCGTTCGCAGAATTTTTATTAAAATTTTCCCACCATATGATTTGGAATTAGTTAGGAAACTTCACGTTTGTCTACTGTGGGGGTTCTCTCTTGTAGAGGCCCTGGGCCTGAACCCCCAGGTTCCTCTCCTAAATCCGACCCTGTTTTCATGTATTTAGTTATTTATTTCGTTGTTACGCATATAGATCTTGCGAGACGAGGCAAACCTTTGCAGTTGTTGGAAGACGAGACAGTCTTATTTCTGTCTCGCAACTATCCCTTAGACAAGTTTATCCCTGAATTTAACCCATTTTTAAAAATCTTTTACGTATATCGTTCCTAATAATCAGGCGTTTTATGATAGAAAATTAAATATAACAGACCAAAAAAATTACAACTTTTCCTTTTCCTCAGGCTATAATATTTGTTCTCATCTCCAAATTCATCTCTTATGTGTTTATCTCACTACTAATCGTCCTAAACCGAAAAGGTAGATAAATATTCATAAATCATAGACTATCTCTATTCCCTTGATGCTTTTAACACGTTTCCACTGATGAGTTAACGTTGCAAAATAACATCATCGTTTTATAAGTCATTTCGCAAGTGTCATATGCTAAGTATCTGGTTCCTTTGACAAGTAGTGGAAAAAAAGCATAAGGTTCCGAAAAGCAATTTGTAATATTAATTACTGTCTGATGTATAACGAGGGTTTTGTGTCGCGCGGATAGCTTAAATTTCATTTTATGTAATGGTAAAATCACGTGAGCGTTTCGGCGCTTTTAAAGTGCTTGTTGAGTTGACTGACGGCAGCGTTATTTTTCAATCTCCCCACACGTGCGAGCTTTTATTTATCTATCAGTGATCTAACACAAAAAGCAGTGTTCGCGAAAGCAGCGAGCATGAGAATGGATTTCTTGGTTTCCAGTTCCACTTAGTGTTTATGTTTTTGATTTCGTGGATGGTTTAAGTTCTGATGGCCTTTTAGAAAAACGTGTAGAATTCTTACAAAATTATCACACTTTTCCGAGCTTTCTGGGTACACGTAGATTAAACCATGTTTCTTAAAATACCGAATTAATGATGACACGATATTATAGAAATTAATTCCAGTTTTCATTCTGGGTGAAAGTTTTGAAATACACTCATGTCCATAAATTAAGGATAATGAAGTTCAGGCAAAGAAAGAGAAAGAAGCAAAACAAATTTGACTTATTTGTAAAGTCTATTTATTAAACAAAAAGTAAAGAGCAAAAAAGATGCTATATGTTTGACATAATTAATAAAAATTGCAAGTTTTACACCCTTGACCAAATTTCAAAAAAGAACCTATTTACAAAAAACAGTATAACATGGTTAGTAGGATGGTTAATACGGAGTATGTCTCCCGGACGATGCAATACAGGCCTGACAACGCCTAGGCATGCTGAGTATCAAATGATCAATCTGATCTTGGGGAATATTACACCACTCATCAAGCAATGCACTCCGAAGTTCCGGTAGACAGGTGGGAGGGGGTTGACGGGCTGCAATTCGTCGGCCAAGCATATCCCACACATGCTCTATTGGATTCAAGTCCGGTGAGTATGCTGGCCAATGCATACGGGTGATATCCTCCGATTGAAGGCATTCGTCTACAATGTTTGCACGGTGAGGACGGGCGTCGTCATCCATAAACACAAATTCAGCACCCATGGCGCCCCGAAACAAACGTACATGTTGTTCCAGAATGACATCCCGATAGATGTAGCCTGTTATCGTTACACTCTGAACATGCAGGTCAGTTCTGGAACCAAGAATAATTCCTCCCCAAACGAGCCATCCTGCACCACCGTAACGGTGTCTTTCAATGGTGTTCTCTTGGTGGTAACGGGTACCTGGCGCTCTCCAGATGAATGTCCGGCGAGAATCAGACTCCAAACTAAACCTGGACTCGTCGGAAAACATCACACAAGACCACTGTTGCGGTGTCCACAATGTATGCTCTCTACTCCAGGTTAATCGCAGGCGACAGTGAGTTGCGGTAAGTGGAACACATCTGACAGGCCTACGAGCATATAGACCAATGTGCCCTAAGCGTCTGTACACGGTCTGCTTTGAAACTGTCGTACCGGTAGCTGAAGAGAGCTGACGAGACAGGTCTGATGCTGTACTCCGTCTGTTTCTTTTGGCAGTAACTGCCAAATAGCGGTCCTCATTCGGCGTTGTAATTCGGGGGCGACCTGTGCTGTAACGTCTACTCACATTACCATCATCTTGGAATCGTTGCCAAAGCCTGGAGATGACACTCTGGGCGATTCCAAGTTCCTCGGATATTTCCAGCTGGGTACGTCCACATTCCAGTCGTCCGATAATTCTGCCACGCAAAACATCATCCAAATGCCTCCTTTGTGCCATAACTATGCGGTTTTTGCACTGAAAGGCTTTCACAGCGCTTGTGAACAATTTTACTTCTTTGCCACCATTCCTTATATACCCCTCTCTTACACTCTCGTCATTGTGACGTACCATCCACGCCATCTGGTGGTTTCCTGTAATTTGCATATTCTTCTTCAAGGTGTGTGTGATCATTCCACAGGTGAAATTTTTATTTTAGAGATCAATTTCTGTGTGATTCTGAATTATCCTTAATTTATGGACATGAGTGTAATATATCGGTGCCACGAAACTGCGTTCAACACTATTATCAGATGAGGTTCAACTGCTTTTGAAGCTTTTATTTGCACGATCCGATTTAAAAAAAAAGGAAGAAAATAGAAAAAAAAAAAGAAATGAATAAAGACACACTCATGTTCAAAATTAAGAGAATTTGCATATTTTGTCAGATTTCACGAAAAGAACTGAACGAAATGTAATACCACTGCCTCGAGACAAAGATGCAAATCTTGTAGGTTGAATACGTAAGCGTAGGTTGAATACGTAAGGGACAGTAGAAAAACAGGCTATACAGGGTGAATCTAAACTCTTGGGCAAAACTTTGAGGGGTGATAGGGCACACAATGAGGAATCGTCATCACATAGCAATCTGGGGTGAAAACGCAGTTCTAACTTACCCGGTAATAATCACTTTTGGAAAAGCACTGAAGTGTCCGTCTAATTTCTTAACAAAGCTTCATAAAAAATAGGCTCGTCCCCGAAAATTTCATCCATAAAATAAACTTTTTAAACTATCAATTTTAGTCTTCTGTTTTCGGAGAAAAATACATTAGTTTCTGACGAACAATGGTTGGCAAGTGCACAGTTGTTTCAGCACTTTTTCCGAAGTGATTATTATTAACAGCTATACGAACTCGACGTTGCCGACCCCACATTGCTATGTGATTCTGATTCCTTATTATGTGCCCTATAACCCCTTAAAGTTTTGCCCAAGAGTTTAGATTCACCCTGTATAAGCGCACATGACTAAACATGCATTTGGGTCACTAGCACACATAACCGAATTCCTTGGTGTTTTTTGCAGCAATTGGTTAAATTCAAATTCTAACAGTAAAAATGAGTAACCACCAACGTTTAGATGTAGAATGAGATGGCGATTTGTGGAGGGACTACAAGCAGGGAACCCTACGAGCAATTTTGCTCGAGCTATCACCGGCCACGTAACCGACCGATGGTAGCCCCAGCAAAATTGCTAGTAGGGCAGTCTCAAGTTCCAAATTTGTAGAGAGTTCAGTTTAACACGGCTTTATGTGCAACTTATGGAAAAAGTTCCAGAATGCTGGATTAATTAAGAGAAAGCCCGGGAAAGGTCGTCCAAGAGCCACGACAGCCAGAGAAGATCGTCATTTGTCCATTATAATGAGTGCGTAACAGGGGTACTACAGTTTCTCAACTCTATCATGACTTGTATGCGGCCATAGGAACTCGAGTTTCAATGGTGACTGTTTCCAGAAGACTCCATAAGAGTGCGTTGTTTGCAAGAAGACCTGCTATTTGCGCCCCACTCACTTCTACGAAGAGGAGAGTCCGTTTAGCATGGTGCAGAAATCACAGAAATTGGAGTACGGAAAATTGGGTGACCGTTCTCTTCACTGATGAGTCCCGGTCCAGCCTAACCCCCGATTCTTGCCTTACGTGCATTTGGAGAGAACCAAGGACCGGCTACCTGCTCTCCAGTGTCCGTGAAATCGACCATTCTGGCGACGGAGGTTTAATGGTCTGGGCAGGCATAATGTTAGATGGCCGCACACCACTCTTTGTCTTTAAAAGAGGCACTGTGACTGTTTTGAGGCATAAAGTCTTGGAGCCCCAGGTTTGCCTTTACAGAGGTGCAGTTGATCCTGAGTTCATTTTCACGGAGAAGCCATACATAGAGCTCTTCTGGTTGACGAATTTCTAAAAAGATAAGAATATTCGCCTGATAGACTGGCCAAGCAGATTTCCAGACCTCAACCCTATGCAGCACATATGAGCAACCTCCGGCCCGCGGAAAATATAACCCCCCCCCTATAAAGCTCATATAAACCATTCAAAAGCCCGCATATAAATCCCGATTATACGGCTCACGACTTCTCTAACAACCTAAAGTTTGGCCCGCAACTTTCTAAAGGTTGCTCATACTTGCTATAGAGCATGCGTAGGAAGCTCTGGGAAGGGTAATTGCAACTCGCAAACCCCCTCCAAAAGCTATTCTGCGTCTGAAGAAAGCGTTTCTGAACAAGTGGGACCCATTGCCAGAGTAATTCATAAACTGCCTTATTTCAAATATGAAATCACGCTACGAGGCTTTTACATCTGAAAGAGGGGACTGTATCCCTTATTTACCCATTTTTTTGTTCTATTCTGCAACCTCTGTTTCATACCTTCCAGCTCCAACGAGTGTTAAGCATGATCATGCCTGTATATTATAACTTTTGAATGGTTATTTATTTTGTATTGTATCATGTGCATATCAAATTTCATTAAAATCGGTCCAGTAGTTATGGAGATAATTGACCACATCTAACATTTCTCTTAATTTTGAACATGAGTGTATAACTAAGTAGGTAATCAATATCTCACTGCGATTATAAAGAAGGGATTTTTCGTGATGTTTCTGAAATTAATCTTCTTACTGTAATCAGGAGCGTTGTTCATTCGTTTCTCAGTATTGCGATATATTAGGGGAACTGGAAAGTAATGTCGTTTTCTTTGGTAGGTCAATATTTCGCCTACTCAAAATTACTGAAGCTAATCATACGAACTTTGGCATTCATGCCATTTTTAAATGTATTTTCTGAATTAGCATTTTCCAAAATTCGCAACCGGTCGGTAGGGGCCAAAATGTTCTTTTCACATAACTTTCTCTATCTTAAAGAAAAAATGAGATATCCATAAAATTCTTGCTTTAAAATACAACAATCACAAATATTTGAAAGTCAATTTCAAGACATTTGGAAATTCTCCCTTCAAGGACGACCAGAGAATAGATATATACCAGGGATCCGTAACTTAACGTAACAAAATTGTAACGTTATTCGGCCTTGTAACAAAATAATTCGTTATACAATTTTTATATGTACAAATAACTGCTTGATTTTCGTTATGTATTAGTTACGTTACATTTTGTATTTTATTATCGTACCGTAACAAATCTACAGAACGCAAATGAATACGTTATTGCAATAACGTTATTCAGAATAACGTTATTCAATGGTATACTTATTATAACGTTATTCCGTTTTGTGTTATACTCAGAAACTGAACAAAATGTAACAGAATGCATTCGGTTACTCATGCTAACGCTTAGTTTATAACGTTAAACTCACCTAACTATTTAATAACGATACAGTATCAATTAGTTATAGAATATAGCATTTCGCTGAATAACGTTTTAAATACGGTATGAGACCATAACGTTAAAGGAACAGAACGATATTTTCATACCGTTATAGCTACATAACTATATGCAATAATATTGGAACATTTCGTTACAAATTATAACATATTGGTGTCAATATATTTAAATACGGTATAAGATCTAACGGTTCAAATAACTTAAAGATTTCTGATCCGAATCAACGGCTTTTCGGACTGAGAGGAGGGTGTAAGATAAGTGTTGCGTGAGAGCCACCCTTACTTATGTTTTGTATGTAGCACACACACGGACATAGGGGCTGTCCAGGAGAAAGGGCTTCGGAAGCATAGGCCAAGGGGATCATTTGCCTCCCCCCCTAGATTATTATATGCCGTTTTTTCTCTGCTTTTTAGTTTCTTTCCAATACGATAACCATATGTTGAAACAATCTTTGTCCTCCCCCCACCCCTGCATCGGAAAATTTTGTGCCGACGCCCATGTCCAGGAGTCGCGAGTCAGACAGTATGATAGGGGTATATTGAATAATATAAGGGTATATAAAGGGGTACATACAAAGCCATTGCTAAGGCTTTATTTAAGGAGGGGAGATAAACTGCCAAGTCAAATATCGGTTTTTACCAACTTATTAATTTTTTTATCAACTATATTACCAACTTTTAATTTTGCCAACTGGGTTTGTGTAATTTTGTCAAGCGTATCAGAAAAGAATTATGGTTTTCGTTATTTTATTTATTTATTTTTTTTTACCAAGTTTGCCAAGTTTAACAGAATTTTGCGAGTATTAGAGGGTAGACTCTCCCTACCCCACCTCCCCCTTTAGCAAGGGCCCTGTGTACATGATCTTGAAGAAAAACCTTTTTTTCTAATAGTGGGTGCATGAGCTAAATTACTTGAACTTCTAAAGCCGAGATTCCAAAAGGAGTCAATTAAGTTTTCAATGGGTCTATATTATTCCAGGGACGTATTGGGGATCGAAAATAACTTTTCGCACTTTTAACAGATTTCTTCTTCTATTTCTGCTTACTTTTTAAATAAAAAATTTAAACATCTCTGGGGCACAGACAGCTGGGACATGCCACCTTTTTACGATTGTAAAAACTGTTTTGGATGAAGTGGAAAGTCTCAGCGTTTTGGCTTGTCCCGCGGTTGTCAGTCTGACTCTGGAGTTTTGGATATTGAAGGGAAATCGTTTTTTATTATCTGGGTTATTTAATCGTCTAAGCCGAGATTTCAGAGGGTGTCAATGAAAGTTTTAAATGGGCAGAGGTTTCAGGGACGTTTTGAAGGGTGAAGATTATTTTTTTGTGTTTTAACTGTTTCTTGTTTTCTTTTTCTTTTTTAAATGAAAAAATAAATTTGTTGGTCTATTAATAAAATGAAATTAAGGAAGTCGAAATTAGAGGCGTAGCAATGGATATATATCCCCCTCGACGCCGAAATTTTTAGATCAGTTACCATGAGCTTTTAGATTTTTATGTCTTGCAGAAATTACATTTATTTATTCCCGACACTAATGCATATTTTTACCCCGAATAAATTACCCTCTACATTTCTGGTCAAGGTAGTGAAAAGGTTGGGAATCTGAAGAGAATTTCGACAACATTAATACATTTTAAGAGACATACTGGTTTACGTGTTTAATACCAAAAGTGATATCGTTCTTTTATAATTGCCGACATGAGCCGATCATTCTCGTTACAATTTTTTTCGGAAGGGGGGGGGATTGGTAATATGAAGTGCTCGAAAATGATACAGCTTGTTCATTAGAAATATGAGTGTCTCACGTTTGAGTACCTCATGCGTGCTTAATCATGTGTACTATGATTCACGTTAACCACAACAGGGCAATAATTTGCTAGTGACAGTTCTGGATCCGCGAGTAAAGCTTCAATGAACAAAAGTGAGAAAATTGAGAGTCAAAATAATTTTATTTATGCTCAGTCAGTACATATAAGTATTACACGACGCTATTTTCCATTTAAATGTTAACAGTAATGTGTAACGTATGTATGACAGACATTCACTGTTTAGTACAAGGACTAGTTTCTTCATGCTTCGAATCCTCACACTCACTCGTTGTTAGAACTACAGTACTATTAAAATCAAGCATGTTTTTCAGCGTCGACATAATTTGTCTTTGTCTACATGCCTTGTCACGGCGAGGCACTTTTCAGATGTGATTGCCAGATAAAGCGAAGGGGAAGGGGAGAAAAAATGTTGAAAGTCGCACAAGGTTTGCAATTTTTGATAATTGATCGCCAAGTTTGGTGTCAAAAATACGTCTTCAAAACCAAACCAAGCTCTGTGATATCTTCCAAATTTGGCTAGAAACTGGCAAACGCGACAGATTATTACAAAGGAAAAGTATAGTTAGAATATGCCTGGCGAAAATTGTAAAACAGTTTTAGAAGGCGATTTTAATATAGATCTCAATTCCGAAGATGTGTTTTATGGAACAGGAAGACAAATATGGTACACTCATAGATTACGATACACTTTCCAAATGGTATTTATAAAGGTGAAGTATAGTTAGAATATGCCTGAGAAAGATTCTTAAACAGTTTTGGTAGGCAATTTTAATATAGATTTCAATTTTGAAGAAGGGTTTGTGAGCAAGAAAGACAAACACGGCACACTCATGAATTATGATGCACATTCCAAACAGTATTTAAAATGCTGAAGTATAGTTGGAATATGCTTGTAAAACAGTATATTGTAAAACAGTTTTAGTAGGTGATTTAATGATAGATTTAGAATCCAAAGATGTGTTTTATGGAGCAAGAAAAAAAAATACAGCACAATGAATAATGGTACACTTTTCAACTTAATGAAATAAGGAAGAAAACTAGGGAAGAAGCATGGACTATGATATGCTTTTAATACATAGCACTCAAGTGCGTATTTAAAATCTGTGTTTCAGATTTTAAATACGCACTGTGTTCTTAAGTGTTTCAGATTTTAACTTAAAAAAAAATAATACAGCCAACTAGGAAAAATTCAAGCTTGTAATAGTCCTGTATTTACTTTGAACAAATAACTACATCTTACATTTTAGCAGTTTGTTGCTACGGCCCGGCAAGTAAGGCTAAATAGTAATTAAAAGGAACATTCAGATAAAAAATACGATTTTCGCCAGTTCTACAGGAACATTTTGACTGACAGTGACTTGACTTTGATTCACGGGGATTATGTAACTCACACGACATCACAAAAATTTGTCAACCCAGATGTCTTCTGACTTAAAACTCGGGGCGCAAAAAAGGAAAGTTGTTAAGAGCTGTAAAAAGAATTCGTTTACATTATGGTCTATGGATAGAAATTCTTGAAAGTGCGCTATTGCATCGGCAGAAAACCGTCCGAAACTGTAGACCGTTAGATCGACAGCCACGCAGTATGTCCGAACGCGGTACCTTCACACTTTGACTATCGACCATACTCATTGTCTTATCACTAGTGTCTAAACGGTGCAGTCGATTGAGCTCAAATTGAGCTTGTATGTTATAGGTCACGGTCGCATGACTTGCGTAGATTTTGGTGTGTGTAGTGCTAATAATTTGTTCACAGGAAGTAATTCTTATGCATTTCGGCCTACGAATGCAAATCAATTAAAACGTACTAGTGTTTAAATGGTACATTCGAATAAGTTTAAAAAGGGTATGTATATTATAGATCGCCGTCACACAACCTGTATATCCGCCACTGGGTGTAATAAGCATCTTTATAACATAGTGAACTTTCTTGTATTACTTCAGTTTTAAAGTATTTCAAAGACTGAGATAACCATTCCCCTCTTCTTTGAAATGCAAGAAATTCCCTTAAAAGTGCTCCTATGAGAACCCATGAATGACGACACGATCCATAGATTGAATACTATTGATTTATACGAAAGTTAATGCGAGTCATGGAACTGACTTCACGCTAGATATACACTTACAGAATTTAGAGTTATTTTTAGGTTAAAAATGCAAAATAAAATACCAGGGACCAAATAGCTGCCTGGTTTGTCGTTGCATTAGTGAGGTTCTTCGTATATGTATTATATTTCTAAAGATAGGTTTATATTTTTAAATTCTGACAAAAAAGATTGTACGGAAATCTATTTGGGCGGTCTATAAAAAGTCCTTTTCGTTTGCGCATCACACCGTTGTAAAATCACAAAATAAAAATATCATTATGTTCAAAATAATTATACAAAATAAACGTCTCCTTTTAAAATAAAAAATACGGTGAAGGGGATGGCATACCGCCTCAAATACAGCACTTCTATTCTGATTGAAAAGCAATTCGTATCGTAAATTTATGGACGAGAAATTTTCGTGAGAAATATCGTGTGAGACAATTCTCTGTCTCGTCTAGCGTCTCGCCTTGCTAAATATTTCCTTTCTCGTCTCGCGTCTTGCCTCGAAAAATTTTCTCTGTTTCGTCTCGCGTTCTAGTCTCGCATGCTAAACAGGAACGCGACACGATGCGATATATCTCGTGTCCATCCCTAGTTGCAACTCTGCCGGATTAAAAGTGGCTAGAATCACAGCGAAAAATGGATAGAAATGGCTAAAAATTATTTCGAGCTGAGAGAAAAATAAATTACTAATAAACTAATTGCAATAGCAAAACAAAATTTTGATTTTGCCTCGTTTTGAACGTGTCCTTAAAGGAATAAATTGTAACATCAAGTCAAGGTGCCCTATTGTGTTCTCGCCATCCAGACAGTCGTCTACGAAGTTTTGTTTCGCTGTCGCAGAATGTCTACGCTTTTAAAAAGACGTAGACCATCGTTTATACCATCATGTTTGCGCATGCGCATTATAAAATAAATTTAAATAACATTTAATGAGGCAAATGGAGAATTACAGACACGGACAAGCGGAATGAACCTATGACTAACGACGTTTAAAATGGCTAGAAATGGCAGAAATAGCTTCAAACAGGAAGAATACGGCTTAATTCCTTAAGTTCTGATATTCTGATTGTCTGAGGTGGGTGATTGGATGGGATATTTCGGTGAAAGGTCTCGACATACAAAGTCAAATGCAAGTCATGAAATCGAAGAACCTTTCTGCGCTGTTATCTTTTGTCGCAAACATAGCCAGAAGTTTTTCTGGAGAAGTTGTGAAAGGCAGCGGTGCACCCTGGCACCGAATTGTAAAAAAAATTTTGAGGGAGCTCGAATGATTCGTTGGGACGTGGGGGGGGGCGGCGTTAAAAAATACTAACCAATAGTTTAATAGTTTCCATAGAATCAGGATTTTTGTAATTACGTTCCAAAATGTGCATTTTTCATTACAATCATTATATTAAAAAATTATTTTTACATTTCAGAAAATCCGCATAATTGTTTCAAGTATCCTATCTTAATTTCAAATTAAATAAGTTTAAATGGAGCGCATAAAAATGTATATAATTTAATAGACATGAAAGAAATCATGTGTTTTTCGCATTTTTTTAAATTACGTTGATTATCAACTCGGGGGATCTAGTCCGAGGGGAGCTCGAAGTTTCGGAGAAAATCCGGGAATCTCCGGAAGGCTAGGTAGGCGGATGCGACCTGAATTTAAACCAGGCACCTTCCGTTTACTAGTGAGAGCACTATGTGCTCGGCCACTGGTGGGGCACATCAAGTTTTTTAACTTAATTTTAAAAAAAGGAAGAGGTTATATGTTAAACGCGTATGATTTTTAAAAATAACTTTCACTTTCTTTGGTATAGTTTTGGATCAATATATTTAAAAAAAAGGGCCAATTATCTTTTATTTCGCATTAGAAAATTTCACGATTGCAAAACTATAAAGTAACGAATCCGAGTATCCGGAAATAACCTTCAAGATGTTTCTTTATCCACTCATCTTGCTTAGCCCTAAAAACTAATAAAATTTTCTAACGGTCCCACCACATTTCTGTCAATTCAACTCTGTTTAGACAGAAAGATTCGAAAATCGAGATTCAAAATAAACTCTAAATTTGCGCTTTCAGCTTAGATTTATCAAAAATTTATTATGGTTAATTTTTTTAAGTTTAAAAAGAGTCTTTTTTATACAAGCCCAGTAGTTGGTTAATTGTTGAAAACTTTTTACTATGGATAATAATACTTTCATCACGAAAAAGAGTTCGCTTAAATATTACGAATGATTTATGGAAGAATTGGTTATTACAAGTGTTTCAGGCTGAAAAAGGGAGAAAACGTGAGGAAAATGCAACCCCTACACATTTTTAGTTGCTTTTTCCAACGATGTATCTAATTAGGGATTTATAAATACAGGGTGTGTCACAATTCTGTCCCGGGTTTGGAAGGCTTATAAAAAATAATATATTGCCGATACGGCAACAAAGTTATCTTTACTGAGGAAAGGAACACTACAAGTTTTGTTTCACAAATCACGAGCTTCCTGTATCTCTAAATATATACATATAGAGTGTGTCACAATCCCCCCCCCCCGGGTTTGGAAGGCTTATAAAATATATTACCAATACAGCATCAAAGTTGACTTTACGAGGAAAAGAAACATTACAAGTTTTGTTTTTCACAAATAACCAGCTTCCTCGTCGTTGAATTGGTCGAGGCTCTATCGACGACAATCGCCTTCATCCGTGGCCACCACGCTCTCCAAACCATAAGTATGCGATTTTTTTATGGAGCTATATAATAAATCATGTGTTTGTGTCCCCTGTGCCTCATTTACGCCAAAGGATCACAACCGCATTCGCTACCATTGATCGCGACAAGTTAAAGCGAGTATGGGAGGGAAGAATTTGACTTTAGACTTGATAGCTGCCACATCACGAAAGGTTCACATATTGAACATTTATGAAAAAAAAGCTTGTAACATTCTTTATTCAATAAAGTGAACTTTGTTGCTGTATTGGTAATATATTTTTTAATAAGCTTTCCAAACTCGGGAGGGAATTGTGACACACTCTGAATATATGTCTGTTCTTCTGTCTATCCTCTGTAAAGTATTAAGATAAATTCTAATATTCTGCGGTTTCTTTAAAAAAACGAAAGGAAAATTAAAATTACAAAATATTTAATTTCATTTAAAAAATAATTCCTTGTGTGGAGGTCTCTTCACCCTCCTGCCCCCGCACTACGGGGTAACTTTCAACTGTGTGTTCGGGGGTTTCGGAGGCTTACTGTATACCACTGCTAGGGGCGTAACCCTTGTGAGGAGCACTTTCCAAACATTGTGTTGAGGGGGCGCAAAATTCAAACCCTGCTAGAAGCAATCATGACACCTCAGCTACAATGCTGTTGCTCTTTCTTCTCAACCGAAAGCTGTCGACCACCTCAAGTTTGCGGTTTTCTTGACCCCTCCAGGAACAGAACAACCCTCTGCAAGAAAGTCGCCCCCTCAATCTCAAGGTCATCCTTTTATGGCTATTTTATCTGCTAATCATCTGCAAAGTCAAGAAATATTTCTTGCTACTTCTAATTCATTTGAGACGATTACTTCTCACAAAAGCCTTTAAGTACTTTGTGAAAAAGCTCCGTATCCACAGTCTTTTGTCTTATCGAAAAATAGTAGCACCACACTCTTTGAGTTTCAACCAATATAGAAAAAAAAATATTTGACAGTAGAAAGATTGGAACGAAATTTTTGAGGGGGCTGAAGCCCCCGCAAGCCCCATGGAGTCGACGAGTGTGGCCGTACATATATAAACTTAAATTCGGCTTGATGGAAAAATATTAAAACTCATGCTAAAATTACCCGGGGAATGATATATCCCGATATCCTCAACCCCGGCTTCATGTGTTCTTACATCGTCGGTCTTCTGTCAAATGAATTTATATATTTAAAAGGGGACAATGTGATCATGCTTTCCTCATGCTCATGACTAAAACTAAAAACTCATCGTGGTCAGGATGCACGAACTGCTTGTTGTACAAAATTTCTTCGGAAGACAATAAATCAAATAGTACAAATTGACATAGTTTCTATAAAACTAGGTGCAGAATTTGAATACGGCAGCTTTACGATTTCACATTAGTTCTGTCTCGGTATGTTGGAACATTCAATAATTAAGAATACAGTGTTCAAACGCTAGTGCACTTCAAAGATTAATGTACAGACCGCAATGTATAAGAATACTTTTTTGTGACATGAAAAAACTGTGAATCCTACACTTACGAGAATCTAAACAGGTTGTAAAACGGAGACCTACAATATACATACTGAATTTGAACTTATACGAATGCACCATTTAGACACTAGTACACCTTAAATTATTTGTGTCTATAGACCATAATAATGTATAAGAATCCTGTTTTGCAACCCTGTTAACAAACTATAAGCTGTGCACACACCAAAATATTTGCCGGTCATGTGCCTGAGATCTATAATATACATACTGAATTTTCGCTTAATCAAATACACCGTTTAGAACTAACGTTAAGACAATGAGTATGGTAGACAGCCAAAGTGTACTGGTCCCGCGTTGGGGCATACTGCGTGGCAGTCGATCAAAGGATCTAGAGATTCAGGCGGTTTTATGTGCATGCAGATACAAAGTAAATACGCGTTAGAACCCCTTAAAAAGGTCCTCCGCCCAAGTCCCCCTCTCCCGTGGGTAGATGCCCTTCGTGTAGGCTTGCCATAACACAAAATACTGAAATACTCAATAGACGCTAGCGCACTTTCAGGAACTCCCGCCCAATGTATTAAATTCTTTTTGCAGCCTTGTAAAAAACTACACATCCTGTACACGCGAAAATCAATATGGGTGGTCTATAATATATATACAAAATTTCAGCTCAATCAAATGCACTGTTTAGGAGCTATCGTGTTTGCTTACGTACACAAATCCATCACCGCAAAAACAACATAAATGAATTAATGCCCGAAAACGTGTAAATACATGAAAATCTTAAAAGTCGAATATTTTCATGATTACAATAATTTCCATATATGTTCGGAAAGTAAAAATGCGATAGATTTAAAGATGAGGATCATTGACACATGAGAGAAATGACGAAATAGTATTCCGAAAATCAGTCATCACATTTGCGTAATAGCAATATATATATTTTTTATCGTAGCAGTTTCATAGTTTTGCACCATTTTATTCTTTATTGGACCTTTAATTATAACCCTTTTGAGCAGTATGGCTAACGGAATGTATGGGTACATCCACGCGCCACTGTAGCGTACGCAGACTTCCTTCAAGGGGAGGGGGAGGGAAGGCATAATTTGCATGCACATTAAGAAAGTACTATCTCCGCACTCAACATCATTTCCCCCCCTTTCTTCAAAAAAGAAATGGTATGCAAAAAACAAGAAAAAACATAAAAGTAATCGATGATTGGTACATAATTTGAGTTCATGAGATCAATGATGTTACATAACACGTAAAACAGTATGTCTTTTCAAATTTATTAACATTCCTGATAGCCCTAGATCAGTGATTCCGGATTTCTTTCCATTATCTTGCGACAGTGCAGAGAGTAGTTTCTTTGGAAGGAGCTATGCATTAGAGTTGTGTATAAATAAACGTAATTTTCGCAAGGCATAAAAATCTAAATGCTTATGAGGTCGCATCGTGGCCAAGTGAATGAAACATTGAGTATGGTGGATTGCTAAACTATTAAAGTCCAGGCTTCCAGCCAACTGCGTCTATCTAACGGTCTGAAGTTTTGGGCGATTTTTGCCAGATGTTACGCGAATATGCTTTGAATTTCTGAAAAAGACCTCGCCCAAGGCAACGCCCCCCCCCCGCTAATCAGATACCCGTCTGTTAGATTTGCCTCAGCAAAATACTCACATACTCATTAATGCTAACACTGACTGATCTAAAAATTTCGGTGTTAGGAGGATACGTACCCCTAGCTAAGCCCTTAACTCACACTTCCTTTAAAAAAAAAAAAATTAAATAGACCTACAATTTAACCTTTCCAGGGGCGGTGTCAACATCGGTATGTCACTTTTTTACATTTCTTTAAAGTAAAGAAAGAACAACTACTAATTATTTTAACTTTTAAAATTATTAGGTCGGTGCATAATTATCAGACGTTTTTCCCTTTCCCCATCGGCCGGAACAGTCCCAGCTTTCGCTCCCTTCCAGTCTGCCAAAAGTGCCTGGTCGTCAAAATCCGATGGTCGACCTCGTCCTGGCTTATCTTCCAAGCTAATGTCACCAGACTTGAAATGGGCAAACCACCCTGCATCAAAAGCTGGGATTGTTTTGCCACATGGAGAAAGAGGGAAACGCTTGATAATTATATATATGCACCAATCTAATATTAATTAAAAGTTCTACTGTTTAACACACCTCCTATTGCTAACAGTTGACAGGACTAGAGTTTAAAAGCGTTTTGGGTTTTAAAAAAAGATTTTTTTCTGTTATATTGTATTGTGGCGAAATTACGCAAGGGCTATCTGCCAAAGCGAGGGGGTGCCTTGGTCGAAGGAAATTTGAAAGGGTTCTAACGCGTATTCACGCTGTAACTGGAGAAAAGCGACCAAAACTCAACACTGTTAGAATAGGACAAAACGCTGGACATTCACACTTTAAACAATTTTTTTTAATATTGTAAAAAAGTGACATGCTGAAACTGACTGTGTCCACAAAAGGTTATCTTTTTATTAAAAAATAAAAGGAAATACAATCAAAGTACGAAAAAGTATCTTTGACCCCCAATACTTCAATAAAATAATCTAGCTGAAGTAGCAGCTTTAAAAAAAATGAAAAAAAATCCTCTTCAATATACATTGTCAGCGATCCAGAGTGGGGGGAGGGACACAGGAACACGTACCACCTGAAAATTACAGTGTAGAATATTGACATCGTTTTTAAATTCAAGTGAATTTATTTACCAGAAATATGAGCCAAATGTTTTGTGCCACCTCCAGAATTTTTTCTGGATCCGCCACTGTCAGTATCTACCCTGTTCATTTTAAATTAAATTCAAAATGTGCAAGTTAAAGGGTTATTTGGGAGCGCCCCTTATTGTTGGGAGCCCAGGCAATTGCCCCGAATGCCGTGCTGGAAATCAGTCCTTGCATGTATCCTGTGTTTTATGTACGGAACACGAGTCCAGGGGGTGAACCCACTCAATACTTTTACATTTCATTCACCCTCCTCTCAGTCCGAAATGCCGGTGATTCGGATCAAAATATTTAGGTTACTCGAACGGTTAGATCTTATACCGTATTTAAATATATTGGACCAATTTGTTATATTTTGTAACGGATTGTGTCAATATGAATGGCATTTCGTTATTGCGTTATAACGGTATGAAGATGTCGTTCTGTTCCTTTAACGTTATGGTCTCATACCGTATTTAAATTGTTATTGAACGAAAGGTTATATTCTAACTAATTGATACTGCATCGTTATCAAGTAGTTATGTGAGTTTAACATTATAAACTAAACGGTTAACATGATTAACCGAATGCATTCTGTTACTGTTCTTAGAGTTATTATGTATAGCACAGAAAAGAATAACGTTATATTAAGTGTACGTTGAATATCGTTATTAAATATAACGTTATTCCCCGAGCACTCTTGGGTCAAGTAACCGAATACTGATTTCTCAAATCATTAACGTTATAGATTATAACGTTATTTCGTGAAGAACGATTTGAAAGTTACGGTATGAGTAACGTTATTCGGCTTGTGAATAACGTTATGATTTGTAACGAATAACGAATTGGTTATAACGCACATTATGTTAAGTTACGGATCCCTGATATATACACTAGAGAGCGCATCGCCTTTCAAAACCCGTTGGAAATGCGAGGAAAAGATAAACCATGTAACTTGTGGCACGGGAATGAAGAGTTAGGTTAGACTTGTGCTATATGATTAGATTTGGCGAGTGGTAAGTGTAAAATACAAGCAAATTACGCATTAGAAACCCTCTTGGGTTAAAAAAAAAAAAAAAAAAAAATATCGCCAAGGATTGGGTTTTAAAAATATGGAAAAAAAATACTCTCCTGTGAAATGTTATTCCGGAACCTTTAACAAATTATAAATTGCATCCATATACAGAGCAGCGAAGTACTGTTTTTTTCTTAAAAATTTAACGATGAAAATGGAAATGAGCGCACTAGGCTGCAAATGCTCCATAAAAAACTAAGGAGTGTTGGATGCGCAAGAATTGTGCGCGTGAGATCTAGCCGCAAGTCAGCTGATTTAACAAGAGCCTCAAGTTTGGGTTGCCAAAGCGCTATCTCTATTTCTTATATCTCCTCTATGTAGACAACCTCTTGTGGCCGTGAGTTGATTAAAAAACATAAGAAACTAAAGATCAACTTAATTCCTTTAATTAAAATCTTATTGAATTACATTGAAGAAGAAATGAGCTACTAGCTTCGTAGCTACCTTGTAACAGAATGAATGGATAGCGCGCTGTCGCATCATTAAGAAAGTTCAGAAGTAGCAGTATAATTGTGCTTGGCACTTGGGGACTGCTTTACGTACTCTGTCGCGGGAGTTTACGAACACAACAGTTCTCCCACGCTAATTTGAAAGATTGATTAAATTTCAGCGTAAGTGCTTACTAGGTTTGGACTTATTTTTAAAATTTTGAAATATTTAACCGTTCAACTAGCTTCCGTACTCTCGTAGAGCATCGTAGCGTTGGAGGCTGAACAAGAGGTGGAGGGGTCCTGGATTTTGTATCGGGAACGTCTGAGCTTGCATTTGAAAGCTGGGTTGAAGGTTGAGGGGTTTTGGAGCTCGTATCTGGAACCTCACTTACTTTCGGTTTTTCAGGAGACTTGGGAGTTGTTGCAGTAACGGCGGGCTTATCTCTCCCATTATTGGAACTTAAGTCTTTAGAAAGGTACGGCTCAAACTTGATTGTAGGTTCTTTGTTGACTTGACAAAGGCGTAGTTGATCAAAATGTCGCTTGACTACATAACCGTCGTCTAATTCGATTAGATAGTGTACTAGACCTAATCTTTCAACAACTGTACCGTACTTCCATAGAGTTGAACTTGAGTAATTTCTTGATTGGACTCTGTCTCCTAATTTATATGATTTCCTAAACATCGGTTGTTCCGATTTATTTTTATAGGTCTCGGGAGGTGTAGGTTTAATAAGATCTAACTTCGTTCTTATATTTTCTCCAAATAATAATTCTGCAGGAGTCTTCCCGCTTGAGAGAGGTGTTGCTCTGTAACGAAATAATAACTCACACAATTTCTCATGCAGCGTACCGTGTTGATATCTCATACATTTAAATTTTGTTTTCAAGATTTGACAATATCGTTCTGCTTGTCCGTTTGTTGAAGGATGTCCTGGAGCAATCATTCTTTGTCGTATTCCGTTTCTCTTGCAGAATTCCATAAATCCTCGAGATTTGAAAATAGTAGCATTGTCACTGACAAGTATTTCTGGCAACCCATAACGGCTGAAAATTTCTCGCAAATAATGAATTGTTGAAGTGGAAGTTGGAACTTTCGTCATGTGATAAACTTCAGGCCATTTAGACTTAGCATCAACAACGATAAGAAAGAAGTGTCCCATAAATGGTCCAGCGTAGTCCATATGAACACGTTGCCAATTTTTTGTAGGGAACTCCCAGTTGTGAATTGGAGCTTTCTGGGGGTTCTTTTTTATATCACAACACTCCTTGCAAATTCTCACGAGATTTTCAATGTCAAGGTCTATATTTTTCCAGTAGCAATAATTCCTTGCAAGGGCTTTCATTTTTACAATTCCAACGTGTGTAGAGTGTAATTCTTGAAGAATGACTGGTTGAAGCTTTTTTGGTATAATCACTGTCCTCGTAACAAAATACCATCCTGAAGTGTAATTTCAGGGTCTCGTATCTTCCCGTTTAAAATATTTTCTTTAAGCTGTGAAAGGTCTTCATCTAGTTCGGTTTCTTTTTGGATATCAACAGCTGTAACTGTATCTGTAGAGATGTGTTGGATTGTATCCTCTTGTATAATGTATGAATCATCGATTGTACATATTTTTTGAGTAGGAAGTGGTAAAGGGTTTCTTGATAAATAATCTACATTGGCATGATCCCTTGAGTTACGAAGTTGGATTGTGTAATCAAAACTTGATAAAAAGTGTGCATAACGGAGCATTCTGCTGGCTGACATTAAAGGAAGTTTCTTTTCAGGGTGTAGAATTGACATCATAGGTTTATTATCAACGATTAAAGTAAATTTTCTTCCTAATATATAATCATAAAATCTTTTGCAAGACCAGTAGACAGCGGTTGCTTCTCTGTCCAGTTGACTATAATTTCTTTCTGCAGCAGTTAATGATCTTGAGGCGAATGCAATTGGTCTTTCACTTCCGTCAGGCATGATGTGCGAAGGATACCCGATAATCCGAAGGGACTTGCATCGGTAGCTAGCGTTACTGGCAATTCGGGATTGAAAGGAATCAAAATTTGATCACTGGCAAATTCACATTTAGCTTTCATCCAGGCTTTTTCGCAACTATTTGTCCATTTAAAGGGAGCGTTTTTCTTAAGAAGTTGATTTAATGGATAAAGCAAGGTTGAAGCATTTTTCAAAAATTTTGAGTAATACATCACTAGACCTAAAAATTTTCTTAATTCATCAATATTTTTCGGTCGAGGTGCCTCTTGAATAGCTTTTACTTTATCTGGAGACTTTTCAAGACCTTCAGAACTGATTACATGACCTAAATATTCTACTTTTTTCTGAAAGAACTTACATTTCTTGGTATTAACGTGTAGATTATGATCACGTAGCTTAGCTATAACTTGAAGCAAACGTGTTTTGTATTCCTCAAATGTTTTCCCTTGAATTATTACATCGTCAAAATACGCAGTAACGCCCTGTAAATCTTGAACAAATTGATCAATGAAGGAATGAAATTCGTTAGGTGCTGATTTTATACCAAAAAATAAGCGTTTCACTAAATATGTTCCTTTGTGCGTTGAAATGGTTTGAATTTTTGCACTTTCTTCATCCACTGACAAATGTAAATATGCTTGATAAATATCTAGGGTGCAATAATACGATCCACCGCGTAATTTATTAAAAATATCTTCAATTTTTGGAATCGGGTGTCTCGCGTCCTGAAGTTGTTTGTTCACAGTTACTTTATAATCGGCACAAATTCTTACAGTACCGTCTGGTTTTGGAACTATAACTAGTGGTGTACCCCACTCAGAATAATCAACTTTTTCGATTATACCCTCCGATTCTAACCTATCAAGTTCTCTATCTACTTGTTCTCTCAAAGCGTAGGGTACCGGACGGGGTTTTTGGAAAAGTGGCTTTGCATCATTCCGTAGTTTCAGAGTGCAAGTATAATTCGGAATTACACCTACTTTTTGTTCAAATACATCCGAGTATTCTTTCATTATAGAAGAAATCGATTTCTGTATCTCATGATCAGTGATTCCCTATCGGTAGAATTACTTATTTCGTTCAAGTTTATCTTCAGATTTCGTATCCAGTTCCTACCTAAAATCGCATTTTTATGTAAATTAACCAAATATAGCTCTTCAACACTTGAATGTCCTTTATAGCATGCTTTTACTTTAACGACTCCTAGTGGTTTAAAAATTTCACCTGTGTAACTGCGAAAAAATACATTCGTTTTCTGAATAGGGGAGGGCGGTATGTTTAAAGCTTTGAATTCCGCTATGTTCATAATACTAACACGACTTCCTGAGTCACACTCAAAGCGGACGTTGATCCCGTTTAACTGTATTTTAGCAAATAATCTATCGTCATTATCACTTGTGCTTAAACATACATCAAAGATGTGCTTTATGTGAAAGTCGCTTGAATTGCAATCTTCTACATGACTCATATTGTTTCTATCGCTTCTGTATCTACTTTTCATGCGTTCTGCTATACAGACTTTGCTCAGATGCCCTTTTTTGAAGCAAAATTTACATGTTAATTTATTTTTGAGTCCACATTCTTGAGTTCTGTGATTATGTTTCCCGCATCTTAAACATACATTCCCTAATCCAAGTTTTTCCAAATTCACCCGTTTTTTATTCTGACGACTTGGTTTATCACGCGTCTGTAAAGTATACTTTGAATTAGAATTATTAGGACTGAAATGCTGATTTTGTTTAGCTTTCGAGTTTGAAATTTTATTTACATTGGCTAATGGAGCACTACTCTTATACAACTCTTTATTTTCAATTTTGGAAGCTTCAATAGCTAAAGCAATGTCTAGTGTTTTTTCAAAGGTCAGTTCCGCTTGTTGTAGAATCTTTTCTCGGATGGCAGCGTCAGACAATCCTCGAATAAACTGTGCTCGAAGCATTATGTTTGAAATTGATCTGGAGCAATCTTTATTTTCACAATTTGATTTGAAATCAGCACTTTTCAAAAGATCTTTGAGCTGAGTAACGTACATCGATATTGATTCACCGGGTTGTTGATTGCGACACAAAAATTTATGTTGCCCCGTTAAAATATTTATTCTTTTACTTAAATTTTCTCTTAATAGCTTCAAAAGCTCATCGTATGTTTTCGTTGCTGGTAAATCTGGTGCTGTTAAACTCGATAATAAGTGATAGTATTTCGGACCTAAACAGTTCAATAATATCAACTGCTTTGCGTTTAATGTTTCTTGAGTAGTGTCTGATAATCCTTTTAATTTAAAGTAATTTTCTAATCTTTGAATATATTCGTCAAACGTTTCATTACTTTCATCGAAGCATTCAAATGTTAATGACTGTGTTTGGAGCAAAGTGCTTACCTTGGATTCTGTAGTCGAAGTTGCCGACGTTTCTTGAAGCTTTTGTACAAATCTATTCAACGTTGATATTAAATCCGCAATATCAGACATTTTCTGCGTTAATCCTCGTCGCCAGCTCTTGTGGCCGTGAGTTGATTAAAAAAACATAAGAAACTAAAGATCAACTTAATTCCTTTAATTAAAATCTTATTGAATTACATTGAAGAAGAAATGAGGTACTAGCTTCGTAGCTACCTTGTAACAGAATGAATGGATAGCGCGCTGTCGCATCATTAAGTAAGTTCAGAAGTAGCAGTATAATTGTGCTTGGCACTTGGGGACTGCTTTACGTACTCTGTCGCGGGAGTTTACGAACACAACACAACCACACATCCCCCCCCCCAAGTTTTATTCCACAAAATGAATAATCTTCCAGAAAAATATTCGTTTAGTGGAAGAAAAATAATATTTATACTGAAAATTGCCGATTTCAGGTGGTGGGTCCCTCATCTGTAATTGGTTCAAAATTAGGGGACCCCGAGAGAAGTCGTTCCTCCCACTGGGGCTCATTCAAATGGGGGCTGTCCCCTTCTGCCCACCGCCGTCCTTTATGGAAGATCTGGCACCGCTCTGCGGTTGCCAGAGGGCATCAGAAACAACAAAAAACACGCTTAAAAATGACTAAATAATCGCACTTAAAAAGTTTATCTGTAAGTCATTTATATATACAGGGTGTCCAGTGCTTACGGTGCCCAATGGCTATTTCCTAAACCGTTAGTCAGAGACGCATAGTTCCAGTGGCAAAAATGCTTTAAATTGCATAATCTATTATATCAGAAACAATCAAAGTCAATAAATCAATTCCTATTAAAATTAAGAAATTTAAATTTTTATACGGTCCCCCGGTCCTATCAGTTATGTTTAGAAAATTTTTTCTTATACAATTTCACGCACAATAAAAAAAAATTCGTCCTTCTACGACCCAAATTCGGCGAGTTACAGCTGCTTAAAGTTAAAGCAGTTTTCGATCAGCGAAATAGGGGTTGTATACAAAATGAATTTGAGAAAAATTAATGTACTACATGGCTTTGTGCCTTGTAATATTTATTAGCAGTTTCATTAACTATTTTACAATTGTAGATAGCAATTAAGAAGATTAACGTTAAAAGCATAAAAATATAGCTTATACTGAAAATAACTTAAAATGCAAAAACAAGAGAATAAAACCTTCATTAAACATTAAATTAAAAAATGAAACATCTTAAAGTACGAATATATGCATTTTAGAAATTTAAAATAATATTAAAAATTATGTTAGCGAAACATTTGCTCAAAGTATAGCTTTCTGCAATGCAAATATGCTCCCGTGTAGAAAACTCTTCCTGTACTTTGCGTAGCATACTCGGTGTTACACATCTGCGTGCTACACATGTATGAGTTTTAGTAACTCTGATCCTGGATAGATTTTAATCTTACAGATTAGTAAATTTTGCTTCTTTCTCTGCATTATGCCAGAAAATGAAATTGTAACCTATAACTTAAAATTCCAATATTTTTAATCTCCCTGAACGGTTTACCGTAACGGGACATTTTTAAACGTGGAAAAGTGACTTAAGTCAAAATGTTTGCTGTTTCATAACTTGGTGAATTTTAGTCGTAGAAGGGCGAATTTTTTTTTTTAATTGTGCAAGAAATTGTATAAAGAAAATTTTCTTAAATATAACTGATAGGACCGGGGAACCGTATAAAAATTTAAGTTTCGTAATTTTTACAGGAGTTGATTGATTGACTTCAATTGTTTCTGATATAATAGTTATGCAATTTAGAGCATTTTTGCAATTGGAACTATATGTCTGACTAACGGTTTAATAAATAGCCATTGGCACCGTAGGCACTGGACACCCTGTCTATATATTTTAATAATGAAACTAAGAACATAATAAGACAGAACGAATTTTAAACATTAAATTTCTTACAATCTTAATCTTTGCACTTGGGTGGTTTTTTTTTTTTCTAAATAGTACAATGTATTGAGATTTTTGAATTCAAAGTATTATTATAAACAATTTATTTTACAGAACTATAACCGTAAAAACCTTTTACAACAAATAGGAAAAAAAATTACATTTTCTCTTAAACATACTCTTTTTTTTTTCTTTTCTGGTTATATTTTTGGAAATTGAAATCGCATATAAAACCTTAAATGCATTTTGTGAAGGAACATTCTGATTTTTTCGAATCACTGACATTATTTGTTTGTTTTGAAAACTGTTCTAGAGCCATATGCCTTTGAGTAAAAATTTCTGATTCCCATACTGAATCTCATAAAAGCACGGTCAACATAACTCTTTTCATCCTCGGAATTGGTTTTGCTAATCTCTACACAGCTACCGTAGATTGTCTTCCCCCAGCCTTCTTTTTATCATTTTATACAGTGTGGGTGAGTGTTTATTCTCCAAATAAATTTGTTCGCATCTTGGCCTTGCAGCATATGCTCAAAAAATAAATAAATAAATAAATAAATAATGGAAGTAGGAAAACACAGAAACATTGACCTCTTTCCCTCCGAAAGATTAACACCGTCCCGTCGCGCCGATTTGATAAAGTGGATGCTTTTTGATTAAAGTGGTCTTTTGCCTACGCTTGGTTCGTGCCAACCTAAGTGTCATCGGCTTTCTGTCAGCGGATCCAGTCTTTTGGGAAAACGAGCTGGGCGGTCCCTCAGAGAGCAGCTTATATAGATATATATTTATATTTTTACATCCCCCCCCCTTTTTCTTTTCTTGTTGCGAGAAGTGATTGACGGTAACCCCTTATTTAACCACACACCCTGAAGCACGAAATCAAGTTGCGAGGAGACAGAGCTTATTAGTCTTTATTAGTTGTATACACTGCCTGGCTGGCTGTTGTATACCTTTTTGTTATTTGCTGGAAGCTAAAATAAGCTTCGCTGCGTTATTTTTTTCTTGGTTTATTAAAATATGGAATAGATGATGTATATTTTATAAATTCTAAACCTTTGCAACTTATATCGTATTTATATTTATTTTGTATATGATATGCTTAAGGTTACTTTTCCACTTATATCTTTAGAGTTTATTTATGGGGGTGGGGGAGGGGGAATACATGATGTATTAATAAAAGTATGTACTTCAGAATAGTTCGTCAAATAAATCATTAAATGTATGAGTTTCAACATTAAAGTAAAACTTCCTCTAAAAAAAAAAATAAAAAAAAAAACTAACCTTCGTGAAGAAATGATTAAATGTTCCAAGTCATAAACCTCAAAAAACAGTTATAAGACATTATTTATTCAGTCATTCAAAAGAATGCGCTTTTTGGCAATCATGAAAATAAACTTTGGGCCATAATTGATTCCAAGCTGCCAGTGGCGTAGCCAAAGGGGAGATGGGGGGGGGTCACAACCCCCCCATGAGGAATTTTTTGCCATACAAAATGTATATTCTTCACTCCCTTATCACATCACACACATGTATTCATAAATGTGAGTTGCAGTACTCATAACCCCTCTCCCATAAAAAAATTTCTGGCTACGCCACTGCAAGCGATATATCAAATATACTTTCTTTCAGGAGGATAGCTCTGACCTCAATCAACCCGAATATGTGTTCGTTCTAACAGATGATTTAAGAAACCGGAAAGATTTTAAATTGACGGAACCTACGCCTTGCTGTACATCTAACGAGGAACTGGGATGTGGGTGAAACGTAAAAACAGGAGAAATACCAGATTCCCCCTCCCTCCCATCCATACTCAAGCAGTGTAAACTGGTGTTAAGATGGTCATAGAACTTACTTTTGTCGTATCGGGATCTGAAGCAGTGATGATTTCATGTTAGAAAACTTGACGTCTACCAATATTATGCCACAGTTGACAATTAAAAAGAGTTATAAGGCCTTATATCGAAATGACTAATATAACAGAGTCTTAGGGAGAGTAGAAGCTGCTCCTTGAGATGATTTCTTTTCTTTCTTTCTTTCTTTCTTTCTTTTTTTTTTGTAATAATTGCTAATAGGAGCTCGTTTGATCCACAACCTGCAAATTTTACTAAACTGTGAAACTTTGACATCCGTGCGGAACCCATAATGTTTCAAGATACACATTATCATAAACAGATACTTACTATTAGTTTAGGTATCTGAAAAGGACAAATAAAATCACTTTTATCTATCAAATAAACAGCAAAAACTCCATTCTATACGTATTTCCTACCTTACTGCATAGTTCAATAGGATCATGCATATAAATATCAGAAGAGTTTGGCAAAGCTTTGCGCTTATTTAAGGCTGCTCTCTATAAAAAGCGATAGACATCACAAGACTTTTGAACAACATGAAAAACAAATCTATGATATTAAACTCTCGAAAAAGTTAATATACTGTTTCTTCACCTAATATGCTATGCACTTTTATTAACAGTGAACCCATAAATGCCTTATGCAACTTTCATGGGGAAAAAAAACTAATAATTTTAAGGACAAAAAATCAAAATCATATACGGTCCGAAACGTAATCCATTTAGGGAAATATTGTAAAATCTTTTATATTTTAAGATTTTCCAGTACGTTTCGAAACTCTTATAGGTTGACTGCTTGCATAGCTTACGCAGACTTCCTACAAGGTGGGGGGTGGGGGGTTTAGACAATCTTTCAGTTAAAAGGCATAATGTTTATGTAAAAAAAATGAAATATATATGGAATTAATGTTAAAAATTTTTGGGCAAGGGGCTGGGGTTTTGATACCCAACAGCAGGGCAGCTGACAGGATTTTCCGGCCCCAGGACAGGTAATTACGACGAGTTCCGTCCACCTTAAAAAAATCCATTTTTTTAAATCCAGAAAAGTTTTTAAAATACTTTAGAATTAGTACACTGTAAATTTACCGCAGGCCATATGTACAAAACCTTGTACATGATAGAATTTCCATCAAACTGCAAGTATTTTATCAGAATTATTTTAAAGTAACGTACATATAATTCTGAAACTCTTTCTTAATGTATACAGAGAATCACCTGATACAATTAAATCTAGGACTTTTAAATGTTGAGTACTCGCCATTTGAAAACTAAAGCAGAGTTATTATAAAATTTGTAGCCAGATGAGTAACGCATAGTGAAAAACGTTTAGAAAACACAATGAGGGTTAATGCCGAAGACCGATTTCGGTAAGTATGACTTACCAACGTCAGTGTGAGAATATATTTTCGCACTGATGATGGTAAGTCATATTTACCGAAACCAGTTGGCAGCATTAAATCTCATTGATGTTTGCTAACGTTATTTTTCGGTGTTAAAGCAGAGTTACCTTTATCAAATTAGTTATTGTTCGACAAAACTCCAATTTATAAGAAAATGTGGAAAATAGGAAATAACAAACACTTCAATCGACAAATATGGTTGCTTACAAATTTTTCTATGAAATAGCCTTTCTAGATCTTTCAGATGCAAATCCGCCAATTACAGTATCCAAGTTCAAAGAACGAGCAAGCTCTGTCTCCATGGCAAGAGTGGTTATCCCACAAAGTCTTTCATGTCCCATAATTGTTTGACATATTTTTTTATTCTTCGTAAAAAAAACACTGAAAGATCTCTCAGTTCCAGCCACTGACACTGGAAGAGTACAGAATACTCTGATGGCTTCACAAACATTGGGAACAAAGAATCCAGTTTTAAGCTTTTAAGTTTATTTAACAATCCAAAAGGGTTTCAAAGGATTAGGCCCCAAATATGAGCAATGAATTGGTTTCAGATAGGTCAATTCATCTGGGAGATCTTGAGAAAGATCATCGGAGAAGTTAGAAAGTAAACTATTACATGATTCAGCAATGGTCAGCAACGTCCTCCAGGCCAGGGCATCGGGGCAATTGCCCCCCCCCTCTCGGCTGGCCTGCCCAACAGCCCTCTTGCGTACCCCAGGGTCATGCAGAATGCAGTTTTTAAAGGAATTTTTTTTTTTCGAATCATATAAAATGTAAAATAGAGATAAACTTACAATACATGGAATGGAATCCAATCAATAACCAATGATCAAAATTATATCTTCAGAAAAACAAAAATTACCTGAAAATAGAAAGAAAAATCAGAAATTTTACGAAAAAGAATTAGATACAGAAGTCTATCTACAGACAAAATCCGTGTGACTGAACAAAAGCATAAAATAACTAAAATGGAAAATGATATTTGTACACACCAAAATCTTTCATCAGGTACCATTAGATGTATACAAATAAAAAATTATTAAAAAAAATAGCAAGGTTTTGGTAGGTTGCTTAGCAAAAAGAGCCAAGATATTCAATCTATGGGCACGACAATCGCTGTAGAGAAAAACGTAGGAAAACGACCCACAAATAACGTTAAGTCCTAGGAAATTGACAATACAAGATTACAAAATGAGATGTTGCCCTCACATAAGCAGAAAAAAAATATTGTGAAACTGGATCAATAAGCATGCATTTTAAAAGATAAATCATAAATCGAATGTCGATTAAAAATAATAAATAATAATTAAAAATACAAATGCAATTAAACATGCACACACACACACAAACACACACATATATATATATATATATATATATATATATATATGCACATACATATTGTTACGAATTTTTGAGGCAACCCGCTGTTATGGGGTTCAAATTAGTTTAAAATTCGTATTCTACGAGTCAAATAGTTAAATTTTGCTTTTCGTAAGATCAAAATCGGTCGACTAGAACGCGAGATACGGAGTTTTGGGTTTTCCCATTGGTTTGTATACCAATTTCTAGAAATCTCGAAAAATATTGGTCCAAGGCCTTCGGTAACATCACTTTTGGGCACTAATTTTGGCGCCAAATTTGGCGATATTTCTCCAATGGAACCTTTTAAGTTTGCTTTACTGCATTAGCATCACTTAATAGCCTAGTATTACTCTATTTCTCTTCTATGACGTAATCAAAATTCCCGCTTTATGTGGAATCTTCGAGAGATACATTTTTGTAGAAGCGCCTTTTAGCTTCTGCTACACCTATAAATACCGGCATGACTGACCCCCAGTCATTGTGAATCGAGCTTCCGATGAGTACGCTGCTTTGTTCTGTGCGATAGAAGCGGTATTTTCGCTTGCCTTTTTGAAGCTTTGTTCTTAAGTGCTGTGTGTAAATTCTTTATTTACAAGCAACGGTTTTATTGAGCTTTTAATGGGGTTTTCAAGGGCAGTGGTAGGGAACACTACAAGGAAATGCCTTCGACAAGATGAGGCTTTGGAGGCTTTGGAGAGGCAAGGAGATGGCTTTGGAGAGAATTGGGGTAAGATTTTGTCTCCAGCTCGTCACAGTAATTTGCAAGAACCAAGAAATGTTCAGCATTTTTATAATTTTTTAATTACCACTACAGGAAAAATTTTTCGTGTGATTTAACCCTTTGCACCTAGGGTATTTGCCACTGTTTCCACCGTACCCTTAGATTTGGAACTACTTCAGGAGTAGAAAGATCGAGGTACCCTCATCTATGTCTATTGGACTTGTGATCCGAGGATTGGGTGTATTCCTACTTTAATTCCTCATTTCGTCAAGCTAAAAAATCATCGCACGTTGGCAAATTTTCCACTCATCTGTCTAGCAAACTGGAAGATAACGCATGCTCACGAGCTAGAACGCTCCCAGACGAACTACACTGAAATGAACGTGAACAAATTAGAGATGAGCTAATCAGTTACGCAGTTTGATTACAACAAATTATTAAAAGTGCGTTAATTGGCAACCAAGAAATTTAAAACCAATGATACCTTAATTAAATGTTCCCTAAACAGCCATTGTTTATTTAAATTTACAGCGATATCATTGCCAAGTGGTTTTTTTTTTTCTTTTTTTATTTTATTAGAGGGGCGAAACCACCTATAGAACCCCTGTTTTTCTTCTTCTCTATCCCAAAATAGACGGAGGATATACTTTCACCCCTTGATGCTACCCGTAAAAGGAACGTCTGGAAGCTTTGTTGTAGATTAAAAATAAAATGGAAAATACTTCACCGATGTAATTACAGTGAAAAACTAACTCAGAATGAAACCAAATAGAACTTAGTCGATAAACATGCGAAAAAAAAGAATGTTAATAAAAATTTGTTGCAAACTTTTCCGTTACATTAGCATTTTTAGAACATACGAGTTCTTTTTAATAAGAAAAAATCGCCCAGACAACCAGCGGAACAGAAAATAAACTGGTTGTCACATTTCGTAGGTACGAAAAAATGGTTTTTATGGGTAAAAAAGCTCGCGTGAAGTGACGCAACACCGTTTCACACTTCATACTTTTGTGGCTTGGTATTACTGTCTCAGTACTCTGGCCAGGGCCCGTTTATCGGCAGGGCAGCCGGGGCATTTGCCCTGGGCCCACCAATTTCAAGGGCCCAAAAATGTTGTATTTTTCAACAAATTTATGTGTGATAAAATAATTTTCATTTGTTAAAAAATTTATATTCTTTAAAAAATTTTGTATCTAAAAATATGTCGAAAATTCTTTATTACTTACAATTTTTATTGAGATAAATAATCTGCAATTTTCTTTTGTTTTAAATAGGCAGATGCTACTTTAAAAAATACTGTTTTGGATATCCATAATAGACCTTTGTAGAGTCTCAGCATCATCACTGCGGCATTCAAAAAATCGTGATAATGTTTTTGCAGCATTTAATGCGTCGGATATGCGTGGTATAGTCTCCTCTGTTTCTTCTTCACTGTTACCAGAATCATAACAGATAGGGCTTTTCAGGAGGCATTGACATTGATGAATGACAAATAAAAAACATGGTCTTGTTCTTAGCCGTACCTAGCAGGCGAAAAAGATAAGATCGCTCCCTTCATTCATACACTATTCATCTCACTAGAGAATCTGAAAACTGAGAATGAGCGTTTTTGAAGGTACTGAAATTTCCGAGAACAAGGAAATATAATTCTTAAGAAAAGCAAAATTTTATTTTTGGCTTTGGTATAAAAAGTACGTTATAGCCGTAGTATGCACTTTTGTTAAGTACGTTTTATGCAAAGTTAAATAACATTATAAATATAGGACTTCAATCGGGACCTAGCTTCTAGGTACGTTATAACCGATAGTACGATATATTCCAGGTCCGTTATAACTGGTGCGCACTGTATTTATATTTAGTGTTTAAACAAACAGTATATTTAAGTAGCTATATGTATCTAAAATAACTTACATGCATAATACTGTTTTCGTGCAATTTCCCGTAAAATATTTATGGTCCAGTGCAAAAGGCCCAAAAATTTGTGTTTGCCCTAGGCCCAATATTGTGATGATCGGGCCCTGACTCTGGCGTTTCATTCTAAACAGTGCATCATTCTATAGTAAAGAACATAGCAATAATGGAAAAAACGCACGGACTTAAAAAAAAATAAACCCACCGGAACTCAAATAAATTCAAATCTTATTAAACAACTACACAAAACAACCCAATGTAATCCACGGGTAATTTAGAACTAAAAAACTGCTAGAAAAAATATAAATTTTTTAAGTTGTCTTAGCAACCAGATTTCAGTTGCTGGATTTATTGCGTGCGCGATGTTGAAATTAAATCAGTTGAAATCGTCTGCTGCAGTTTCTATTAAAACGTACTGTAAGGAAATACAATAAAATATTAATATCTAGGGTCGGCAAATTTATAATGAACAGGGTAAAAACCTAAACTAATCTGAAGAAGCTATGTTCATAGGCTCAGAATTGTATGCATTGGATCTGCTTTGTGAAAAGAAGATTTCAAGTGATGAAGAATTGTTCCTGCCCAAAAAGAGTGTATAGAAGAAAATTTCGAATCAATTAAAGATGTCTCATCTGATGACTATGTATCAGATGAAAAGAATGAAGGAATGTATTTCGCTGGAATATAAAATCAAACTTTTAACTGTAGCAAAAGCGCACTCTATGTGGAAACTACAGTCGTTACAAGCAAACAAATGTGGTAGTTTGAACAGAATGAAGAATTTAAAAGTATGGGAAAAGGATGCTGAATGCGTAGAAAATTTTTTGATAAATATCATTGGATTGATTCTTGGACGTACGATCCTTTTGTTGAAACGAGATAAAATTATAAACTAGTGATCACAAGAAATTTACAACAATGGGCTTTAACCGCTGCTAGTAAGTTTCCTGATTTGCAATTTAAACGTCAATCTGGTGTGTGAGTAAATTCAAATGAAGACACAATATTTGTCAACCAAAAATTACCGAACTTGTACCTCAAAATGAAGCATGTACGATGGAAGAAATCTAGGGTTCTGCAGAATTGCTTCGTATTCAAACTAAACGATTTATGTCTAACATTGTTAGTGACTTCGTCATCAATACAGATCAAACAGGAATATGAGACTTAAGCTTTCTATTCCATTATTAAATTTAACCACAGTTAACCATCAGACTTATCATAATTTTGTTATATTTTCAGAATGCCAATACCAATCAAATTTCAATAGAACATTGACGGAAAAAGATAGTAAAACAGTGTTAGTAAAACACAAGACATCAACAAGATGTTACACACATATACACCACAATATGGTATAACATTATCTGGAAAAAGACTGTCATATGTTTATATTTGTTTACAAGAGTATACAGGTGATTTTGGGCCTATAATTAAAGACGAATGTTGGCGAATATGTAAAAAAATATACAAATTTTTGAATGGTCACATCATCGAAATCAAGAAAACTGACCATTGATTTATATAACTATCTAAAGGAATGTTTGAAGTTATATGTCCAGAAGAAAAAACTTCTCTTAGTCGTTGACTCATGCACGGGACAAGCAAAGTCAGAATTGAAAAATCACTCAAAATACTGGTGTTAACTAGTTAAAATACTGGTGTACCTGTGTTCTTTACGACGAAGGGCTTGGACTGATGAAGTTCAAAACAATTTTTGAACGAAACGTGCGTATCCTCTTACCTATTACTTCTTATGTGTGTTTTTTACAAAGTTTTTTAATTACTTTAAAGTCAGAATTGTATGAAAAAGCATTCCAGAATGATGGAAAAATGCCCACATGCACAGTTAAAATCGTACCACCAAATTTTACTGCGTTAGTTCAACATCCGACGTTTCTTTCTACAAACAAGCAAAAAAATTCATTGAACGATTACAAAATAACGCTGAACTACTGGGAAAAAATTATGAAATTCATTCTTGAGAGGATTGCCGGAGAATATAGTATTCTACTTTCCATCATACCTAGATACCAGTTATCAGCACCAATATTTAGTGACATGATGAAATATGCCTGGTATGCCAGTAAACTTTGTGATACAAGTAGCGTTGCCAGGCGTCCGGATAAAGCCGGACATAATTAGGCTTTTTGATTGCGTGTCCGGCCAAACTTAACGGTGTCCGGCTTTTGTTCGGCTTTTTACTGGTGACTTTGGCTGATTAGTAATAAAGTACTTGAACTGATTTGGCATTCGATGTTATTTATATTTCATTAGAATTTAACAAGATTCATGGTAGTAATCAAAAAAGCTTGATTTTACATACAATTTTTTTGTTGTACCTATTAATACTGAGACGAAATCCTCAATATTGTAGGCTGTCCGGCCTTTTTACCCAAATGTCCGGCAAAACTGGCTGGTCTGTCCGGCTATTTGGGTTGGCGACCTATCAACCCTAGATACAAGAGAGGTTTTTTTTTTTTTACAAATGTAAAAAAAGCATGTTTCTTATCAGACGGCTTAAAAATACCTTGTGGTTGTAAAAAAAGCAGCATTTATTTGTTGTTCTGGTTGTAGAAGGATTTTTTATTGTGAATATTTTTACCAAAGCACATCATTCAGGATCACGTACACCTGACAATGATATGTAAGTACACAATATTGCTTCAACAATTTGAAAAAAACATTTCTAAAAACTTACATTTTTCATTTTATCCACCTATAATTTTTTAATTATCGTAAATATAGTCCAGGAGTGGCCTAGTCGCTAAACTCCGTTCCCATAAGAACACGGAAATTGAAGTAGCACCGTCTTGGCCAGGTGCTACTTTAATTTCCTTGATAGGGTGAAAACCTCTTGTTTTTGTTGCTGTGGAACAGTGTACGCTAATGGGAACTGGTGCACGTAAAATCTGTTCGTGACTCCAATGTCTCTCATGTTCAAACGATACTTCTGGACAGTAGCGGATTTAGAGGAGGGGCTAGGGGGCTTCAGCCCCAAGGACGTACCCAGAAAAAAATTTCGGGGAGGGTCCCAAAAATTTCGGAGGGTGTCCAAGCGGTGAAAAAGGGAGAATTTTCCCACAAAAAGACTTCATTATTATTTTGCTAACAAAAATTGAAATTTCGGGAGGGGTCCGGACCCCCTGGACCACCCCCCTGGGTACGTCCTTGTTCAGCCCCCCCCCAAACAGATTGCTAAAGGGTAACATTCTGCTTCATTATGCACTTTGAGTATGTAAAATGATCTTTTATAATCACTTATCCCCTCCCAAAAGGTTTTACATTGGTTTAGACTAAAATTTTGCTTTACTGTACATTTTGTTTGGGTGAAATAAGCTTTTCTCAAAATTTAGCCCCTCCCAAAACAGACTTTCTGGATCCGCCACTACTTCTGGAGGTGCCGATTTCAGGTGCTAGGTCTTTCATCCGGAGTTCGTTTAAAATTAGGAGGCACTCCTAGGAGGTAACGTTGGTCTGTCTGATAGATACCTGGTATTGAAATGACCAACATCTGCGGCCCTCGTAGCGTTCAAGCCTCTGGTAGGTAGAGATGAGACTGGCTCAGTAATTGGCAATTGCGTTCGGGCTCGGGCTCGTGAAAAATTTTTCATTTATTGAAAATACTCCTTGAAACAGATTTTAAAAAGTGATTCATGAGGAAAATAAAATTACTTATAAAAAAAAAAATTAGCGGCACGGGCGCCTAGAAGGTGCATGAATCTCTTTGGGTATTCCAGAAAGGCAGCTTAGTTAGTCATGAGATCGGACATTATTTGATAAACATGGATATAAAGAATTAGAAAGTGCATTGAGAGTTTGCAACTATATTTGTCGTTAATTTGCACAAACAGCAAAATTTATTGTATTCTATCAATGAAGTAATTGAATTTTTTTATCTTTAGTTGAAATTTCGGGCTCGGGCTCCGACTTAACTAATATTGTGCGGGCTCGGATTAAAGTTCTCGGGCTTCAAAAAATGAGCCCGAACTCATCTATACTAGTAGGCCGCTGTCCCGGCCATTAGAAAGAAAAAGAGTATTTAAATTACAGAATATGTTATTATATTTAAGTAGTCATAACTGTGAACAATCGTAAAAACAGACTTTGAATAGTAGGAATAAAATTTAAATTAAAAAAATATTAAAAAAACCAATTAGTTGTAAAAAAATGAATAAGTAAAAAATGTACTTTATAAGTAAATGAATTAATGGCATTATTGGTGTATTAAAAAGAAGTGGAAAAATTGCTTCCAATGAGATTCGAACTCGCAACTCTTGAGTAAGAGCCCACAACCTTGCCAATTACGCTACGGAATACATCTTTTTTACGCTACGCTACGTAAACATATCTTTTTTTAAAACATTAGGTAATTTGAACTAGTGCATTTTAGTTACTTTTTCAAAGTAATGTACTTAGATTTTTTTTTTTACAAATACCAAGTAACTTCCTACATATGAGGCATCTAATTTTTTTTGAAATATAGGTCTTGAAACTGACAAAGTTATATATGCTAAATAGGAAAAAAAATATTATTTTTTTTTTAATATTTTAATAAGGAAATGAAGAAGTGTTTAGCAACATTAGATAGCATATTAAATAAACTTAATGTTTAACAATATAAAGCAGACAAGCATTTCATTCTTAGTAGCAAAAATTAGTAAACTGTATAATACAAAATAAAGTAATTTTATTTTATATTATTTTATAAAAAGCTACTATTATAAGAATAAAACGTTTGCCTGTTTTATATTTTTTTATTCATCTCCTTAAAGTTTCCAAAAACTTATCTCCAGCTGCGAGTCACCCAGGTGTTGTATTGGCTAAAGAACCATTCTATCACGAATTGGGTCCGGGTTCGATTCCCGGCATGGGCTTGAGTTTTAACTCGTCCGTCCCTTCATAGGGGGGTTACGTTACCGCCCATGGGGTGTCCCCATAATAGAATGGCTTTCGAGCCGTTGTAGTGGCGAATGCTTAATCGGAAAGTGCTCCCCCCCCCCCCGGTTAAAACAAATCTCTAGCTGCAGCGGTTGTACCAAAAGTTTGTTCTTTGATGGAGTAGAGCCTTGTTTCTCATGTATAAAAAAGTGATGTCCGGGCGGGGAGGGGGGGGGAGGGGAATGCGTGCAGGGGTACCAGAGAAACAAAACCCCCATTGAATTAACATTAAGCTACGAGTTTCAGGTGGCTACATCGCACTGCGGAGTGACGCTGAACTCTTATTTTTCATCTACTAGTATGAATGAATCGAAACGTTTAAAAATAGAATATATATTAAAATACCGATATAAAACATTCTCCATAGAAAAGCATAAAGACGCTTGTTTCAGAGCAGGGAATGCACATAGGGGCTGTTGAAGGAAAAACATCATCTTATCATCCGGAAATCCCAGCCCTCAGAAAACCGGGCATCCCTAGAGGGTGGAGTAATCCGGAATCCGGCCTAGAATGAATCCGGGCTTCCATTCCGCGTCAGATTGCACGATCGGAGAACAGTGCTGTCGGGGCCCTAACACAATTGTTTCCGCCTGTTCAGTATTCTAGACTTGGATTTGCAATCCTCGCTCTGACAAACGTGCTCCGCATTGGACCCACTGATAGTTTATGGGTGTATATACTGTATATACAGATGGATATTACAATGATGTTTGGACGCTCACGGATCTCGATAGAAGTGACCAACATAGAAAGCTGTCCATAGGAATATTCTTTTAAAGATTCGCGGAACTTATGGACAATTTTAAAAGAAATCAAATTATGTTAGACACTAGAAAATGTTTATTTTGTCTCTTCTCGATTTAAAACAGTAAACTTGAATTTTGAACGCGCGATTCAGGAAAATACCCTGAACATTTACTATTTCGCACTTAACTGTGTTTCTAAATGGATGACGCTGCTAGCAATTTTACAGTGCAATTTCTTTTATTGAAAAACTTCAAAAATTTGCATAAGACATGTTGTTTATAAGAAACCACAGAACTAATTTGTTTGTTAATAAAACTGTTTGAGTCATATGACCAGTCTAGTTTCTTTCAAGAAAAACCATAAATCAAAAGTATTCCTCATTGCAAAAATATTTATTTAATTCTGCATTCAGGAGGTTTTGAAGTAATTCATTATTAATATTGTTGGATTTTTTTTAAAACAAAAACTAGCTTTTTTAAAAACTGACATGATTATTAACATCACGACCACGTTTATGTCATTTGTAAAATTTTTGCTACTAAAGTGTGCCGAAGATCAATGGTTGCAAAGGTAAAGGTTAGATAAGGACTTATCAGAGCACTTTTTTACACATACTACTATCATTTTTTATTTAATTATCCTCAGCAGCACAATTTATGTATCTAGTTAATATATATTTATAGCAATTTATTTTTTTTGCAATGCAATTTTAAAGAAATATGTTGAAATCAGATTTATGTGTTCTTGTTATCGCAGAAAGGTGAATTCATGTTTAATATTTATTGTACTTATGACTGCTGCGGGTTGATGACCTGATTCACACATAATATTTCATAGTTTGAATTCCCTTAGCCTTAATCATTTTCTGAAAGTTTATTCTTTAACTATGATAAATATCTAAAATCATACCCTTAAGCATAATTTTTGAAGCCAAAAATTTTTTAACATATCTTTTCTTTTTCTTCTTACGGTCATATCCCAGACATGAAAGGGTATATCCGATATTTTTAATTACGATTGAAAAGTAGATTTAAAATTTCCCCGGATTCTAATATTTTTCTATTTTATTTCTGCCTATGTATTAATTAAAATCTATAGACTACTTATACCTCCACACCATTTAGCTTACATTTTTGACAGTTTTAAATGTCATCTTTTACGTCCATACTTGTTGTTGTTGTGGGATTACAGCCAATTATCTACACGTGGTATCTAGGCTGAAGGGGGCTGCCCTCCGTTGGGGGTCTTTCTAAATGGTCCTAACCCGTATTTATGTTAAGTTTCGGCGAAAACCACGGAAAACTCCGAACGGTTAGTTCGGCGTACGTGACCTGGGTTTGAACTAGGCACCTTCCGTCTTCTATTTCAGAGTGCTTTGCGCTCGGCCACTGGTGGGGCTTACATCCATACTTAAACATTTAATTATTGACCAACAGGCAACTGGCATTAAATAGTAAAATCTTTCTACCAAATGCTGAAGATAAAACAGTCTCCACGAAAAAGCTGCCTTTTTTTGTGTAATTCTTTAAATTTGAAAGCTATTATTAATCTGTTTAAGTTCTCAAATTCACACATCTCCTAACTTAATTTAAAATTAATAAAAACACCCTTTTCCTTCACAGTAGAATTAAGTTAATTGATATTACTCAACCCGAGTTTTGTCCCTTATCTCTTTTTTGACATAAAAGAAAATTTAATATCTGTACCTGTTTTTTCGTAGTCGGTAGGTAATTTAAAATCAAATAAATTATAAAATTGTTTGTTTTCTTCTCTTCCTTTCGGTCATTAACATGGCCTCTTATTTAATGACTTTAACGCTCTTCCGTGTTGCACAATGAATTTTCATAAAATCTCATTTTGATGTTATCAAATGAAAATAATGAAGTTATAACAAAGTAATATCTTTAAGAAAATGAATTTAATTTTGCGATAAAAATAACCAAAACAGGCAAACAATATCAAATCAACCAAAGTTAAAAAGGAAGAATTTCTTTTTTTATTTAAAATAATGAACACAAAAAAATCTATAAAATCTCCAATCGCTGTTGAGGAAGCTTTTTGTTGTCTTTTAAGAGTATCTTTGATATAGTTCATTAATACTCTAAAGTTGCAAGTTGTGCAGTATAAGATTTTTCTTGAAAGAAACATTAAATATCTTTTATTAAAAAATGACCTTACCATATTTAATGGGAAATTCATCATTTACGGATAAAATAGAAGTAAGTGATATCAACAGTAGTAATATTTTTTAAACATTAATTAATGTAATTATATAATTGAATAAGAATTGGATTAACAAAGTTTCCTTGGGTATAACCCTTTTTTAAAGGTCTTACTTTTAGGGAAAACTAGAAAGTGAAATTTTATTGAATAGTTAAAAAGTTTTATTAAAAACATAAGTCTTATTAGGAGGCATTAGGGATAGGGTCAACATTTGGCACTTGATGCACAAAGTTTTTGTCCATTGTTAGTAACATGGCACTGTCAAAGAAACTATAAAACTTATATCTGTTATAACTTATATATAAAACTATAAACTTATATCTGTTATAACTTATATCTATTTTTAAAGATAATATCTGAAACATCTTGTTTCAACCAGAAAAAAACAATGTTTTAAATGAATGTGTAGAGCAGTTTAGTATCAGGAATGATTGTCAAATAAATGTTTTCGTTACATATGTGAGGGCTTGCTTCCGAGTGAAACACATCTTTGCCTGTTTTAAAATGAATGGAAATTATGTACTGCGATTTGTTTTTACTATCTCTAGTTTGTGAATTGCTCTTTCGATAAAATTTATTCTTCTCCCGTTATTTCACATTATAGGAAAAAGTAATATAAAGGAAGCCTGTGTTCGGGTATTCTAGAACTCTTTCATAATTTGTCGACAACTGACAATAAATGAACAGGATTTTCTTCAATTTGTATAGATATGGCGCGCTTGTGTTCAGGCGGCAGATGTAGAGGTGGATGCGTTACAAGACGAGCCTCGATTTGAAGTTCGTGTGCGATACACGACATGTCTATTATTATTATTATTAGTCAATGATTTGTCCTTATCGACGCTGTTAATTAAAGTAGTTAACTTTTCATCATAAAATGGTGCTGAATGAATTAGCTGCAACCTTTCAATGGATAAACGTTGAACCATGATCTGGTGCTTAAACTGATCAATGGAACCAAGTCATGGTGAAATGTTTCTCCATAGAAAGGATGCAGCTAATTTAGCTCCATTGTATGGGGAAACGTTGAACTACTTCTTTCAACGGTGCAATTACTACATAAGAGTTTTGCGAGACGAGACAAAGGCTTGCTATGAGAGACTAAAAATCCTTTCCTGCCCAGAATTTTGATCGCATTTCTACGCAATATCATTTTTCTAGAAGCCATGCCATTTTAATGGCTCTGAAACATCTTAGAAATGACACAAGCTACCCACACAACCACTGTAAGACTAAGTCACGAAACTAAAGTCATCTGGCTAAATCCTGTTCATTTATTGTCAGTTTTCGACAAATTATGAAAGAGTTCTAGAATACCCGAACACAGGCTTCCTTTATAATTCTTTTTCCTATAATGTGAAATGACGGGAGAAGAATAAGTTTTATCAAAAGAGCAAGTCATAAATTAGAGATAGTAAAAACAAATCGCAGTACATAATTTCCATTCATTTTAAAACAGGCCGAGATGTGTTTCACTCGGAAGCAAGCCCTCACATATGTATCGAAAACATTTATTTGGCAATAATTCCTGATTCTAAACTGCTCTACACATTCATTTAAAAGCATTGTTTTTTTCTGGTTGAAACAAGATGTTTCAGATATTATTATAAAAATTATAGTTTCTTTGACAATGCCTTTAGTTTTGCTCGCATTTCTACGCGATATCATTTTTCTAGAAGCCATGCCACTTTAATGGCTCTGACACATCTTAGAAATGACACAAGCTACCCACACAACCGCTGTAAGACTAAGTCACTAAACTAAAAGTCATCTGGCTCCACTCAAGGGAAATATATTCGCTCCACAATGACTATTCTTAAAATGTGTGATGTGTGAAATGATGCGAATTTTTTTCTAAAATCAACACATTTAGGGAAACAACATGTTTAAAAATTTTTCTAAACTCTTATTTATCTTTTTTAAAAGTGCATTGAAAGTGGAAATTAAATATGGATCTACTCCAATAACTAAAGGATGAAGCTGTAGCGATACGTGATGATACGTGAATAGATGAAGTTGTAGTGCTGTTGAACAAATGTTCATAGTAAAATGACTATGCAATATCATACGACAATGACTGGACACCCCTTCCCCTTTTGTGGCGAAGTTTGAATTATCGTCCCTGTCTCAAAATCACTAGACCAAAAAGCGTTTACAAAAGTGTAGCGTATTATCTGTGTAGCACGGAACGATGACTTGCGTGCAAATACAATTTCTTAGAATTTCGGAAAGGTAAATTATTCCATATTCAATCAGCTTATTAAATTAGTCGACTGTAAAAATATATTTTCATCAAGAGGAAATGAGTTGTTCTAAGAAAAATAACCCGTGAGAGAAAGATATCATTTAATCAGAAGATACTAAGAACATAATCAAAGTGTTCATCAACGGTACAAATACTCATCTACACACAGGTACAACAAGGTAGAGGGTTAAAGGGCATTCCCCTAAAGATGAAGAAAAAAAATTGATTTAAAAAAAAAAAAAGCTTCCACAGTATAAGGCTGTATAATAACTAAATACGGACAGTTGAACTCGGTTTGAACATCATAGAAGGGGCAGTATTATTTATAAGCGTTAACCGAGTAACGTTATAAACGAAGTTCTGATCTGTAGTGAATGTTTGAGTGGTACAGACTATTTTGACGTTATACTAAATTTATCGAGTTCAACTATATTTGTAGCCCCTTCCTAAACTAAAATCGTGGTACAGGCCCGTAACTATAAAAATCAAATTTCGGAAAGGAAGGGATTCTCTTGCTACGTCCCTATTTACATAGAACCTTCAGCTTCATCGGTTTTTTTTTTTTTTAAATAAAATAAAATAAAATGCAGTTAAGTCTACCTGAGCATTCCTTACTTGAATTTCTAATTAAATTAAGACTTTTTTTCGAAAGGTCGGCTCAACTGCCGACGATAGGCTTCACCAGTACGAGTTCCAGGGATGTTGTCACTTCATTATGTGGGCACCTAGTAGGCGCATCGACTTTGCCTTTAAGAGTATGGTTTCCTAATTTGGAACCCCTTCCATATGAAAGACCTAGCACCTGGATCGGCGTCCCAAGAGATATTATTTAAGCATGAAGGACATTGAAGCCACGAACAGATTTTACGTGCACCAGCTCCCATTAGCGCTCACGGCTCCACAGCAGTCCAGCCAAGAGAGGTTATTACACTCCCAAGCGCAGACCAAGGTTGGCACTACTTCACTTTCGGTCTTATAGGAACCGACCTTAGCCGGCTAGGCCACTGCGAGACAAATTAACAAAGTAACGTATTGGATAGTGCCAAACATCCAATAAAATGTTGTTCAGCAATATATTTCCTGGCGATTTCGACACAATTTCTGGAGGTACTGAATTTAAATTTCTTATTAAAGACTATCTTGTTTGCATGTTCTGTTTTTGTTAGCAGATATTCATTCATAATGTAATATTGCACTTCTGCATGAGATTAGTGAAATATTAATGTGACGATTGAGTGTAGGGAACAATTAGCATTTTAAAATTTCTAATAAGTTATTTTTACATGTAAGACACCATTCAATACATTAAAAAATAAAAGTGTTTTATGCTGTAGTATGGGCTTCATTTCGCTATCGTTCATAGTTTTTCAACTAGGGATGACAGAATTCTAAATTTCGCCATTAAGGAACATTAGAAGTAGACCAGTTGTTAAATAGCTTAAACTGTATTTGTTCAAAAATTATTTATGCATGCAAATTTCAGTTTGCCTCTTGCATACACTTAGCAGACATTCTGAAATATTTCGAGCCTCAGTTGTAATTAGTTTGACTTTTAAACTCTTCATAATGTGAGCGGATTTCACGCAATAGGAGATTTTAAAAAATGAAAAAAAACGTCACTTACCAGATAGTAGGCATAATCTGGAGCGGAAGATTTTTACAAAGTAGAGGAAATTATTTTGAAGGGGTAAGCTCTGCTTTCTGAACGGTTCATCAGAGTGCGAATGTCGCGGGAGGTTGGTCGATCGGAGGATGCATAACTCAATTGTTTCCCGCTGTTCAGTATTCCCTGTTCGAACTTACAATCCGCATCCCGTCTTCTGGAGTGGGACGTGTCTCGCATCGGTTTGGAGTGAGGAGAACAAGGGACGACTTGCTATATAGGATGAGGGGGCAGACTCGCGTGATGCGACTCCCGAAAACAGTTTAACGCTTAATTAAAACATCACTCGGATTAACGACATCAGAAAGGGTTACCCTATCCAATTGGAATCCCAGGGAAATTGGGTTGAAAAAGGAACAGTTTTGTGATAAAATTAAAAATTGGAAAACTCATATAATCTTTGGATAAAATCTTAATTTTTTCTAATTATTATCTTTTACACGGGTTTCAGATACTAATGCAAAACATAGAACTTATATAGACTTGAATTTTTAGTGAAGTGTACAGTAAGAATTAAAAGTTGTTACGTAAGTTTGCAATTACAGGGCATAGATTGTTTATAGTTTGAAACATTTGACCTTCAATAATTTGTCTTCCAGCCCGATTACTTTATGCGCTGATACTGTTAATTTAAAGAAAGAGCATTAACATGCTATTATTGCAAAAATCTCTGATATTATTAATGATCAGTGAAATATTATTCCACAAAATACTCTACAAAGAAGCAATAAAACAATCTAATAAAATGTATACCGTGCATTTTGGATCCTATCACACTAGAATGAACATTGCCTTCAGGCACATGCACATTCAAACAACAAGCGCAGTCTGCACTTTTATAAGAATCGATAATTGCGGGATAAATTTATCATTAGATTATTCTCACTGCATTAAATTGCTAAATGAGGCTAATTTTTAAATGTATTTATGTTATTGGGTTATTAGTGATCGTCCCTTTCTTTTTTCAATGCTAGGAAATTTGTTCACTACATCTCTACGTCTAGAACTTAGAAGTAAGATCTTTTTTAAAAGGAAATTAAACTTCAAGCCTTTTTGTTTTCCTTGTTTTATTTGTCAATGATAACAGATAAACTTGAAGCAAAACAATTAGTCAGCTTTTCTTTTAGAATATAGAATGGATTATAAAAAGTAAGTTATCCAATAATAGTTTACTAATATCAAGGATTAAAGAGGGGGCATAGGGGGCGACCGCCCCCCCGAGAAAAAAAGAAATTAATGTTAAAGATCCTATTTTGTTTCCATAAAATGGATGTATATGTAAATCTTCTAACGAACCGCCCCCACCTACAAACTAACCGCCCCCCCTCCCACAAACTTGCATTAATCCGCCATTGACTGATATCAAAAATTACGAAGTTGAAAGGGGTGTGATCTGTTCAGTTTTTTTCCATCAGAATGTGGGGAAATGGATGCACCTTTTGCTTTTGTTTCTTCGTAAAATCTGTTGGATGCTATATATCATGTAAAAAAAGTTTCCGAGAAAGTTATTTTTCTGCATTTTGCTTCTATATATAGCGCATAGGCAAGCTGTGTACTGAATATTTAAATGTACTGTACTTCTTTACTCCCCCCGCCCAAAATAAATAAATACACGTGTAGACAAAGTAATAATCCAAGATCTGATAACACATTTAGGTCACTTGTTTTAGGCCCTTTGAAATTCTTTAAAAAATACGGGTTAGGACCCCTTAGAAAGACCCCCACGTAGGGTGTCCATTTAACATGACGAGGATTTATAAGCGGTTTATTCAAACCAAGCACACTAATCCGAAAATACATGTTCGATTCACAACAACAACAACAACATAAAAAAGTACAATTTTAAAGCTACTGAATCTGGAATGGCGAGTCTGGCTGGGCCATAGAGATATGAATACAAGGAGGTGGCCTTAGCTATCTTCAGCATTGGGGGGAATAAAGTAACTGAGTTGGTCTAAGTATGGTGGAACATTTTGTTGATCCTTTTTAAATAATAGTGAAAGATGCACGATTTTACGGATTAATTATACTTTCTATTTTGCCGTTAGAAGCGAAATAGTATTTTTACACATTTCACGATTTTTTATAAGATTTCATGATACCCATTGTATTTAAAATTTTATAGGAAAAAATCCTTTGAAAGAGATCTAATGCTGTAATAATATTACGGTTCAGCGAGTTCTAGCCAAACATTTAAGATATCGCTAAGTTCGTTTAAGTTTTAAAAACTGGCTTTTGGCACTTAATTTTGTGATATTCCGACAGGATTGCGGAATGATATTGCGGCTTGTGAAGGTCCCGGGTTCGGGTCCTATCGCGTGGCTGTCGATCTAATGGTCTGGAGTTTTGGTAGGTTTTCTACAGATGCAACGTGAATACGCATTAGAACCCCTTAGAAAGTCCTTCTACCAAGGCACCCCCATCCTTGGCAGATAGCCCTAGTGTAGCATTGCCTTAATCGCACGAAATAACACAGTCACTGCCAAGCTTGCGATAGTTTGTGGTACACTTTAAGTATTTTCAGTACACTTTATCTAAACTTATTTCATTTGAAAGGGATACAATATTGCATTAAAATTGAGGTTCAGCTATTTCTAGACAAACATTTAAGATCTCACCAAGTGCGGGTCAGTTTCAGTTTTAAAAACTTACTTTCTACACTTAATTTAGAGATATTTCGTCAAAAGCCGCCAAACTGAACGCTAGTTCGCAAGATTTTGGACACAGCCGAAATAGTGATTGACCAGACTTTTCATGAATTGAATGTATCCTTAATGTATTGACAGTCTTTTGCATAAACCAGTAAATAAGTTACCCAGTCAATTGCATTAGAAGTAAATATGTACAGTTGCGGAAAAAAAAAGTCCCACTTGTACTTTTTTCGGCCGTCGATCGTTGTACAGCAAAGTTACAGATACCAATCGTTTTCGACTGACGTACACTTTAATTTGCTATGCATAAAAATTACATAAGGGACCATCTACATATTAAAATTCAAACCAAATTTTTCCCAATAGCAACCCCTAGATTTCACTTCATATTTCAAAAATTTAGCTTATTTTAACCCCGGATAATCATTTTCACTAAATTTGAACCGAAAATGGGTGAGTTATGAGAACCCAAAATCCCCCTCCCCATATGTTAAAATATTTTTTCATACTTACTTTAAATCATATCTCATATAATATTGATAATAAGAAGCTGATTTTTATTCGTACTATTTGAACTAAACGACCCAAACATAATTCACTATTATGATTTTTTAATAAAATATTAATGTGAATTATGAATTATTAAATTAATATTAAAAAAATTATGAATAGCAACCTAGCCATATTTCGATGGAAATAGATGCAGAAAGTAATATTACATGGCTGCGCAAAACTTCAAATTTTTACGTTCAGTAGTTTAATTTATATTAAGTAAAATGTGTTATTTTCATGAGTTAATAAATTTATATATGGTCCCTTAAGTGACAATTTTTTGAAAACTGCTTAAAATAAGCATAAATTAGATTTCTTTTGCGCAAAAACACAGTAAAAGATAGAGGTATTTAAAAAAATCAAATTTTGAAGCAAATAAATTAGAGGTTTTTAGAGTTTGATGGTGATTCTATAAAGCTTCTATTGTTGCGTCTGCTATCATATCCCCCCCAAATAAAGTATTTTCCAGGTATGGAATTAGATGCAGTAGATGTATATGTCTTCTAATACAACATCCTATTTCTGAAAGACTAACATCCTCAACATTCCAGGCATGAATTTGACCTTTTTTAATATTGGAAACATTAGGTCTTTGGACTTCCCCATATTTTCTCAAACATTCAAAATCACGTTTTTCTGTCTAAATTTTCATCTGACAATAAATTAAAGTACCACCAAAAGTCTTTTAAGAATATTGCTCATTGTAGACAATTATATTAAATGAAGAAAGTGAAATAACAAACAGTGATAATATTGGCTCAGCAAAAAAAAAATAACTGCGTTTTTTACATGAAATTCAAACTAATAAATTTTCAATCATGAAACCGTTCTTCTAGTTCGACCGTAGCTGGGTAACATTCATGCTTGCAGTCAGAAGAGCAGAGAACAGCCGCTCACTCCTGCCAAAATTTCACCTGTCTAAGAGAATCATGAAGGGAAATACTTAATAACAATTTCAAAATTAGAAAGATTTTAAAAATTGTGAGCAGTCGTTTTGCATTTTCCCTTTAAGTCTTGAGTACGAGCCAAGGAAGTTATGAATTCACGGGTCATTTGGACCTCTGACTAAACATTCTACTTTCTAACCTTCATATTCTCAGTACAAAAAACTTTGAGAGATGGAAACAATATTTTCCTTGAAAATAACATTTATTTCTTTTAACTCTCTCGAGCGAAATGAATGAAAAGCGAAAAGTTTGGAACCTACAAATAGCGCTTTTCAATTTGTAGAAAGTCCCTTAAAAACGCGCAAAAAATAACTCGCAATATCTCCGGAAATTATCGTAGAAAATTGGTGAAAATTTATATTTTGGGTAATTTGAAGGTTTTCTTTCGTTTAATAAAGTGAAAATACAGTGTTGCCATTGAGAAAAACGAAGTTGATGCATAATTAAATATGAAGAGGGCCCCTTATGCAAATTAAATTAATAGTAAATTAAAGTATGCGTTATTTGAAAACGAATGGTGTATATAACTTTGCTGTACGACGAACGATGCCGAAATAAAGAGCAAGTGGGACTTTTTTTTCCGCAGCTGTACAATTATATGTCACAGTATAGTTCTGAATACAAAATCTCAATATTCTACGGTTAAAAGTTGCAGAGTTATGCGAAATACGTTAGTTTTGGTGCCAACTTCAGCGATATTTCGAAAAAACTCTGCAAGGTCGATGACGGAAAAATGAGTACTAGACTGTATTTTTACTAGCCTACATATATGATATTCAAGACCAAACTTCCATTTATTTGGTATAAGGTACTAAAAGGTTGTTAAAATTAACACAATTTCAAGAAATATTAAAATTGTTGGTACAATTGAAGGGGGGAAATTGGAACTATCACCATAGAATAACAATGTTTGGCAATGCAATAGGGCAGATAGGTTACAGTTTCGGCTTCACTATGAGATAAGGTAATGCCATCTCCTTGTATTGAAATCGCTATGGGCTGCGCTTTTGAGATTGTTTCGCTACTGCGCCTCTGATAGCGATGACAGCATATGAATTTGCAAAAAAACACTTGCATTACGCAATTTGGAATAGATATAGTTTTATACTTTAGGAAATCTATAAAAACAAGCATCCCAGACTTTTTTAGACTTTTGTAGCCTTATTACACGGTCAAAATTTAGAGCAATTTTGGTTGCAGCAACCAGTTGCTGCAATACATTCCCGCAAGTCAGTGAGCCCAGATGAGAACGCAGGGTTGCCATAGTAAACAAACTCTGCTGTGTTCACAAACACCTGAGACTCGCCAAATTGGCGGTAGCTAGAGCATGTAATTATAAATAGCATATCGTTGGTTGTTTGTACCTCGTTTCTATATTCGGATCGGATTGTTATTTATTTTTATTTTCGTCAATCAAATCAATTCCCATGTCGATATTCCATTTCACGGACATTTGTTTTCGCACACGCTGATCCCTTTCACTACGAGCGGTATGGCCGACGCTGACTCTTCCGCCATCTTGTGTTGTGGCGTCGATTCCAGCAACCTGCAATTTTTTCGCCTCTGAACGAAAAAGTTGGAGTTGACTGTTCCCTAGGTAACCGAGGGAAATTTCCAGGAAAGAGGTTTCTGCAACTGGTTGCAGCAACCAAATCGCACGAAAACTCCTTCGTGTAATAAGGCCTTTACTCGACTCCCGCGAAGTTGTATTATGCATGCGAGGGGGAAAAACGGCTTTAAGCATCGATACAGTTTCATATTTCACCATTCGTAGAATGCAGAAATTATCCACGCCAGACTTCTTCGACGGTTTTCAAGTTTAGCCCGATTGCCACGAAGTTGTGTTATACATGTAAGAAAAAACCTGCCTTAAACATTTCGAAATCTATAAACTTTATATTTTACCATTCATAGAATCTAGAGATAAACGTCCCAGACAAATTTAGAACTTTTGATTGCTGAAATTTTCGTATTACACGCTTAAAAAAAACCTAATAACAATAGCTTCCTAAGGAAGTCGTATCACTCCTCCCAAACCTACTGAAATTTTGGAGGGCAACAGAAAAAATTTAAGGGCGGCACATATCGAATTTAAGAGCAGAAAAGGGAAGTTTCTTTTAAAGTTTCAAATAAATGTTTATTTAAAAAATTTTGAGACAAAGTTGCTGTTGGGGGGGGGGGAAGCACGTGACCCCTGTTACCTGCCCCCCTCCAACGCTACACCTATGGTTCACATGTATTATATACTTAGGAAAAATCTAATAACAATAGCTTTCTAAGGAAGGTTTACCTCCGCTCCCCTAATAAACTGCACCAGTTTACCCCTTTATTACAAAACGAAAGAAATTTGGGCATAAGATCCAATTAAATACCTTCCTCTTGTATATTACAAAAGAAAGAGCATTTATGATCAATATTTAGTAAAAATTAATCATGTGGGTGTTTTTAATGTTCGCACTTTTTCGTTTGGTGTTTTTACCGTTTGCGTTTTTTTCAGCACACCGCTTCTGTCATATGCAAATTTCCTTCATGCGTCCTGATCGTGTTTTTCTTGTCGTTCACAAAACTGCTTTTTTTTTTTTTACCTCTTCATAAAGCATTCACTTTTTTGTGATACACCGCTCCTGCTTCAACATTATTTAGGGCTTCCGCATGCGCTGAGCATTTTGCCATGGGGAAAAGTATCACTGCCACTTGAAAATCAGTTTTTGTACCTATAACCGTAATCGTGAACGCCAGTTTGCTGCCGTTCGCATTACCTTCCTGAGCTCATGCCCTTAAAGAGTATATCTGATTTATCATCTTGATCGGTTGAACTGAACGGCAGCTAGAGCAGAAAAATTATTAGCAGCGTTTTATCACAATTACTCTGTATCATGATTGCGAAATTTGTTTTTTAAACTTTAAAATTAAAATGTACAATGTTGACATGGATGAGATAAATTTTGTATGTTTGCCTTTAAAAATTAATCTGGATTAAATCAACAAATTTTGCTTTTCTTTCTTTTTTTTCCCCCCCTTGTCCCATACTACCAAATGACAATTTTTGGATAAGCTAGTTATTGATGATGAATAGCTCAATCGTAAAAGACGAAAATATTCAGCTGATATGAGGTCGCAAAACTCCAAATGTGTTAATAATTACATTCTGTATTGAGTGGGTTAAAAAATGAAAAGAATCAAAGCTCACTGTTTAAAAATATACAGATGTGTAACGATGTAATTAAGATTACATATATTTCGTCACCTAACTGCAAGTGAATATTTTCAATTGCTGCATATTAAGTAATTTGATTGTTTAAAGCATGTGACTACTGCATTCAATGGCGCGCTGGAGTGAGTGCTCGATCTCGCTGAAATAAGAAACATGGGGGTCTAAAAGTGAACTCAGGAGAAATAACGCATCGGATACTCTTGAGGTCAACGGGGATCAACAGAAACCACACAATGGCGCCTCTGTAGCACGTGCCACCCGCTGACGTCAGTCAATCCGTCTTCTTCATGCCCGATCCTTCGTTCTGACAGAGGTCAGATTCGAGCCGTGAGATAACCCACGTGATTAATTAGCCCTCGGACCCGGTTTCGAACGCGAAGCAGTGTCGCTCTTTTTTGTCCGTGTTTTTGTCCTTTCAATTCATTTTGATTTCGGATTTCTGATAGGTATCTTGGAGGAAAGACTTGCTCCCCCACTTATTCCGGTGCCGTTTAGCGTATGCTTTGCTCACCCATGTTATATTCGCCCATCAAGTTAAAGCCTCCTTACCCTGTATTACATTCTCCCATCATGTTAAAGCAAGTTTAGATAAGCAGAAAGATTAAGATGCAGTTTCATCATGTCAAAAAGTAAGCTTGAACGGCTTTGGGTACGGAAGAAGTGTTTTGTACGAGCTCTCTCTTATCGCGGTTCTTTACAGCTTTATACCATTGAGGGCTTGTTTGGATTGCTACCGTTTGTATAGCTATTGTAAAAGGGTGCTCAGACCGCGGAAGCATGGCTATTTTTTTTATTTCTATCTTGGATATACGATACGCTCTCTATCGTATGCATAGTACATTTTTTTTTTTTTTTTTTTTTTTGTGAAATCGATACCAATGACTTCGTATGCATGTGTCCTTGTATGTTGCGCAAATCTTTCAGATTAACCTATTTGAACTTAAAAAACTTCTATTTTTTACTTACAAAGATATAAACCTTTTCAATTTTTTAAATTTATTGGAAATTGTACGATTGTAATGATTTACTTAAAAGTTTCTGCACCACGTGGAATAGTATGCATAGAAAAATTCTTATTTGAAATCTTTGGGGAAAAGAATACTCTAAACTGCGAGTAAAACAGGTGACAGGAGGAACTTTAACCCTTTATCTACCGACGATACTTAGAAGTACCGTTAAATTAAAATTGTAAAAAAAGAAAAAATCTATCCATTGTAACCATTCCTTTGAAAAATAACTACCAAATACTTCATTTAATCGGTTTACACCACAACTGCATGTTCTATTGGAGTAGATTGTTTTAAATAGACAGCTTTCCCCTCACTTTCTAATCATGTCGAGCGCCGTCCTCCCCAAAAAAGAGCATTAGTGAATTTTCAGGCCTCTGTTTTATGATTAAAGGATTAGATTTTTTTAAAGTGTGTCAATCAAAGTATGACTTGACTTTCTCAGATTTGTTGGTCCTATACTCTTTTGAAAAAGACTCGTTAACTGTTTATCAAACCAGTCATCAAACGTAGGGCTTATGCTTATTAATAGATTCGTAATTTTCTTTTTTATTACATTAATCGGTATTTATCATTTATTGCCTAAATATAACAAGAGAAAACAAATTGATTGAAGTTGATATTCTTGGTAATTTTTAATTCAGTAAATAAAGGGTTGAATCAATTTTCCCAAACAAATGAACTTAAATTTCGCACCTTTTAACAGACACTCACATTTAAGAAAGTCTTGACAATCTAATCAAAAAGTCAGCAAATTGAGAATTTTGAGTTACCTCATTGATTTTTTATTATTTATTTATTTTGGTAAGTGTACTGAATGGTCCAAATTAAATTTTATCTCCCTGCAACACGTTGCAAAAGCAACCGGACGTCTTCACATTTGAAGCTGTCCATTTTAGACTACGGGAAACCTGACGCCAAAATAAATATTAATGAAAAAAATAGCCAATACTATGCGAATACTTGAACCTATTAACTGTATATAAAACTATAACTTTTGAATAAGTACATGTAAAGGTCATTGTAGATGTCTGGATTTTGGATTTGCACTCGAATGGAGACTAAATTTAGTGATGGCCAAAGTTTTTAGGAACGGTCCAGAAAAAAATTAAAAACTAGGGAACTAATAACTTTTCTATAATATTTTAAAACGGTATACAGACATTAAAATCCAAATATTAATGCGATGAATGAACTTTATTCAAGCTGCGTATCCACCCTCACTAGCCTCGAGCTAAAATCCACTTATATCGGATTCTCCTAGTCCTAATGCAGGGTTGCATGGATGGGGAAATAGATTTAGGAAAGGGCCATATAAAATAATTAAAATATTTAGGTGGGCCAAATAGATTTATTTTTTAATTTATTGTTTGGACGTACTGGGCCCGTGTGAGAAATGAAATGAAATTTTGACTGTTCTTTAATCATCTCCTTGAAATTTTGCTCCAAGTTACTAGCAGTAATACGATGAAACGCTCTCAAGATGTTCGTCGGTCATCTTATTCTTCATTTCGCTTTTACGGAGATTCATTGTTGAAAACACCTGTTATCAAATGTATGAGGACCCAAACATCGAGATAATTTTATCAGCGTGTTTTATCAAATTGGGGAATCGAGACTTCAGTAAACTTTTGCAGAAATCAAGCTTTCATGAATTTTTAAACAGCTACTTTAGAGAATCGTTGCATTGTATTTCAATTATTTCAAGTTCGGCATGAATCTCCTCGCAATTTACCGAAGAAAATATTTGTAAGTCACCTTCTAACTTTTTAAAATCTTAAAATCTTCCGTTGAACACGTTTTCCGAGTGGATTTAGTAGGCTAACATAAAAATTAACTTTTTCAGTGGTCAATTCAGCGGGCCGCCATTTCCCTGTCCTAGTGTATGAAAAAAATCTTTTTCCATATTGGTATGGTTACAAATTTGAAGTAAAACCGCCATAATGTATACAATTATACCAGAGTGGATAATCATTATAACTGCATTTGACTTGTAGATAATCTTTTTATTTTTTATAATTTATTTTGTATTAGCGGTACCAGAAAGTAATGTCATTTTTTCGAGTGTCAGTATTTTGCCTAGCCAAAACTACTGAAGCTACGAAACTGGGCACGCATATGAGTATTTTAGCGTAGGCGTTTCATTGAGGTGTATTTTCCATAAACTTATGAGGAATAGGGGACAAAAAACGTTCTTTTCACATATCCGGCGTGATCTCAAAGATGAAAAGAGATATCCGCAAAATTCTTGCTGTAAAATACAACACTCACGAATACCTAAAAATCGATTTCAGAACATTTCGAATAGGGATGGACGCGAGACGAGACGAGACTTCTCGCAATTTTGCGAGACGATACCTCGGGTCAGCTCTCGTGCGACCCGTGTCGCGGTCTAGGGCTAAAATAGACAATAGTCAGTACCTCAAGTTCCTAAGACATTCCTTATAAATCTATACTCCAAGGAAACAGGAATTTTAGGATTAACTTTCACAAATGGGCATTTTTAATGGGCCGTTGTGGTGCACTTAAAATATTTCTACTGTAAAGGTGAAATAATAGATTTTATCAAAATCGGATAGGTTTATATTGTTTATATGGTACATTCATGATACATTTAGTTATCAGTATACGATTGATTCATTATTTGCTTTTTAGCGCTTTTCCCCCCTCAAACTTCTCATGAACCTTCCAAACCTATAATGTTCTTTTGAGGTATAATGCAATGTTTAAACAGTTTTTAAAGCAATCAAATTACGCCATTGACTCAAAAAATTTAAATTGTATCTTTACAAATTACTAGCGTTAAGAAGTATACAGAAAAAAATGAGCAGCTAAAGTTTGTTAAACTTTTCTAAAAAGTTTTGAAACCGATTGTACGCCGCGGTGTACAATCGGCTTTCTTTTCTGGCGCACCGACCTAGACCTCTATGGTCCACAAGTTTTCACACTGCATCACATTCATATACAGGTTTTATGACGGTGACCTATTATATACATAACTAATTTGCGATCAATCGAATGCAAGGTTTAGACGCCAGCGAATTTCCGTTCATAGGCTGTAATGTAAAAAAATCCCTTTTTTGTATTCCTGCAAAAAGTAAGGCCTACACACACCGAAATCAATAACGGTTGTGCAATGATGTTCTGTAATATACTAGGAATGGACGCGAGACGAGACGAGACTTCTCGCGACGGTCTCGCAATTTTGCGAGACAAAACCGCGAGACGATACCACCGGATGCGAGACGAGACCGCGTGACGACCACCGGGTGCGGGACGAGACCGCTAGACGATCCTGCGGGTGCAAGACGAAACCGCGAGACGATACCACCGGGTGCGAGACGATATCGGGTCAGCTCTCCCGCGAGACCAGTCTCGCGCTATAACAGGCAGATATGGCTATAGTCAGTACCTCAGGTAAATAAGATATTGCTTACAAGTCGGTACTCGAAGGAAACGGGAATTTTAGAATTAACTTTCAATTGGGCATTTTTATTTATTATCCTTATATTAAAGAATGCATTTTGCAAATTAGTCTAATATTTCTTTACGGTGAATATTAGTATTTAAGTGAATTATTGAAACTTTTCCCCACGGGTATTGTGCCGAGTGTAGGTAAAATGCATTGATTAAGGAAGTTACCCATTCTGCTGGAGCATTCAAAGACCTATGCTCGGAAACAACGATGGTTACAGAAGGAGAACTACCGCATTTGCGTCTTTGCAACGATGGAAAGCGAAACAAGCAAAAATTTTTTGGGGCAAGTTGTGCGCCCGGGCAGCGCAACTACTATATAAATGTATATATATATCATTTCAATATTAATTCCATTTTCCGACTATTTCTGATTACATGTGATTAGGCTTAAAAGCACACCAGTTCTTATTTGGCGCTTTATTTTCAATTTTTCCACTCTTTCATTGCCTTAAAAGGCTATATTTAAACACTTATCCGGAATAAGCTCGTTAATTGGCTCCCATGTGCTATCTACTTTTTTATTTTTTTAAATTTTTTCACTTTATCATTGGATTATCTTGGGATTTCACTTTACGTAAGTACGCTATATATATATATATATATATATATATATATAAATAGCTAAACTTACGATTTAAGTAATCCAAACAATGATTCCAGTAATTGTAGGCAATATATTTCCTATTAAAAGTTAATATGAGAAAAAAAGAGAAAAAACAAACAAACTACGAAGCCAATTGTAATTCACAATAGATCACAGTAACATGCGACGAAACCAATTAAATATGGCATTAATAAGAAAATGAAATGGAAATGAAAACATTATATATTATTTAACACGTATCACGTAATGTGTGTTATCACGCAAGTTAACATTTTTCACAACCACTGGCGGATCCAAGGGGGGGAAGGTGATGGGACTCTCCTTGGCTCGAATGTAGAGCTTCCCGAGGACAACTCTGGCGGCCCATCAATACAACGGCACATAGGGCGTTCATCCGATGCCCCAGTCCGGCCCTGTTCTCAAGTACGTCTCGCAAACATTCCTAGTTCGTGTTAAAAGTAATTTGCTAGGAGATTCCCTTGCATGCAATTAGATTTTGATACTTCGTACCCGGAAGTAAATAGAAAGCAATGGCTCATCCAACAGAAGGGTGCAGGAGTCGCGCGTCCCCTCCGCCAGGGAAAAATGTACAGTAGATAAAAGGGCTTTCTTTTCTGACAAATTCATATTTCATGCAATTCTGGTGATATTCAAATTTTGCGCCCCCCCCCCAAAAAAAACCTAGATCCACCATCGATATGAAGACAATATGTGAAACCGCGATAAACGTGAGACGACTGTACATTATTTACTTCATGTAAGAAAGTAAAAATAAAGGAAAGTGAAAATTTTGGGTGTCAAATAATATGCGAGACTGGTCTCGCGTGAGACGAGACCGCGAGATGAAGCCTTAGGGTACGAGACAAGACCGCGAGACGATACCATAGGGCTCGAGAGGAGACCGCTAGACGATACTGCGATGTGAAAGTGCGAGACAATACGAGACCTGGGCTATTTCTCGTCTTGCATGGTCTCGCTTCCATCCCTAATTTCGAAAATAATCCTCCAAGGAGGGTATGCGTGAAAAAAAGGGGAGACTAGCCGTTTTTCGTGAAAGAAAAAAAATTCTATATAAAAATTTCGCTTTAAAATGGAACGAATATGAGTCCTATGCTTAGGCACAGCTTGTTTGTAATCAACACTAGTTGAAAATGTATTTCTTTGAACTTCATGTTAAAAAATGGGCATTACTTTCTGGACCATCTAATATTTTTGAAATTTGCGGGGGCCGTGATTTGCCCATTTCTGGACTATAGGAATTGCAACTGATCTCCGAAAGTGCAGTGTGTTCGACTGAAAGATTCCATTGTAATTAAAGACCAAACATAAACGAATGCTACTATGTTTGTTAATTATGTTAAAATCATTCCATTGATGAGATTTCTATATTATCTTCAATTATCTTCAACCAGATAGTATTTTGTAAATATTTGTGTCCCTGCTTCGCCTCATTAGAGAAACTATGTACACTTAGGCTAGATAAATATATGTTTCTAGTAAATGAACCCAAAAAGAAAAAACACCCCACTCCGTTTGATGGATTGTAGTAATATGTGATAATATGCTATCTTCTCTTGTTGCTTCTTTAGTATTTTCTTCTTGTTTCATGCAGTCTAGGCATCATGTGATATAACAACCGCACAAGTTGTGAAAGATACTGTCATTTACGTTGTTGAAGCCTTTTCAGTGCAAAAACAATGTTTTCATACTCCGTGGGTTTTTGATGAATGGGAGAGCCTAATGAAAGGAGAAGCTAGTAAGAATGAAATTCTGAATGAAGTCTCTGGCAGAAGTTATATTTTTAGAAACAATCCATTCTCAACTGTAGAAGAGCGGTTTCTATATTTAAGAGTACGCTAATATTAGTTTTTGAGGAATTTCTTGTTTCCGAAAGAAAATAGTTTCTTCAAGAAATTTTTAAGAGCTTTCAAACTGAGAACTTACTTAACTCACGTTTCTATGGAAATTATCATTGTTTTATGCTTCAAAACATGTTGAAGTTGTAGTGTAAAACACTTCTTAAAGTAAAAATATTGCTCACTGTTTGCTTGTAACAAATTACAATACGAGATCTTCACTTCCGTTCTGCTCTCTATCACGCACTCACTCACACTTTCATTTCTTAACGCAAGTGAAAACTACAATGGAATCTCCCAATTTGGATATTTTGGAAAAAGCACATACCATGTTTACTCGCGTAATAGTCGCACTTTTTTTGCCAATTTTTTATGGTGAAAATCTAGATGCGACTATTATGGGAAAATATGGGTTTGCATATCACACATTAGTGTATAGGGCACATTTTACTAACTGGGAATTATTTATACGGGGGTTGTATACAAATTTAAAAAGTATAACTGTTAAAAAATTAACGAGATGCTTTTTTTTTAACGTATTCTTTTCCCCCTATTTTATTTTGAACATTTTTTCATTTACATTGCCCACTTACCTCTAATAGATAAAAAACTAAACCGCGCTAACCCCTTTCTGGGTCATCGTATATATACATATATCCCGCGCACAAAATTTTCATGCTGAGTAGGAGGGTCCGAACTTGTCATAGCTAACAGTGGGGGGTCTCGGAAACACGTGCGCGTTTTCACTTTTCTGGGAAGAAATTTTAGCGCTAATTGTGGTCAAACACGATTGTCAGGGAGTGAGCGGAGGAAGAATGGGAAGAGAAAGTGGATCTACTGATATTTTCCTAAATTGCGGGCAATTACATGAGAATTAGAATGCATAGAAAATGGCAGCACTTCATGTTATTTATTCAAATTTTAAATTGACTTCCGAAAATATTTTATCGATTGATTTTTTCCATTTCACCCGTCAACCCACTTGCACGTCGAAAAACACAATTCAATTAAAAAAAAAAAAAAAAAAAAAAAAGACGCTTATCGCTAATTGCGGTCAAGCAAGATTGCTTGAAGGATGTAAGAGGAAAGGAGAAGGATGTATACTGAAAATATTCCAGAGCCAGTACGACTTTTTCCTAAATTGCGACAAAAAGTGTTTACGCCAGAATTAAGAGACAGTCTAACGATCAGTGTTGTTTGCTCAATGGTTTTGAATCAAGGCTTCGACTTTCCTATATCAATATACATCATCAATTCAGCAGCAAAGTTGACTTTACTGGAGAAAGAAACATTAAAAGTTTTGTTTCACAAACAGCGAGCTTCCTCATCGTTGAATAGGTTGAGGTTTTGTCGACGACAATCGCTTATTCTTCCGTGGCCACCTCCATGGGCGCCGGGAGAGAGTTCAAGGGGGTGCATTTGCACTCCTGGAGTTTGAAAAAAACAGCTTGAATGTGTGTGTGTGTGTGTGTGATATTTTGAATTCTACACGCTTAAATCTATTGATTAAGACTAACACTCCTTTATTGATTAAATTTCTTATCGGCTGATTTAAATCCTTTTACGCTAAAAATTTCAGAAAAATACTCCTTAAAGACAATAATTCGTAAACTCCTCCATTCACCTCAATGCTCCCAATTCGCTAGATTCGATTTAACTCCATTTTCACTAAAATCTTGTCTATTTGAGAATTCTGTCTCTCCCCACGAAAAGATGCCTGTAAGCTATCCTATTATTATCACGTGACCAACGCTCTTCAACGGAAAACGGTACATAGTCACAACGCGGGAATCGTGGCTTGCGGCGGGCATCTAAGAACAAACATGTCGTTATTAAAAATCAGTGGCGGCCCGTGGTCAAAAATGTTAGTGCAGCCGGAAGCATATGAGCCCCCCCCCTTTCCTCCGGAGAGGATTGGAAAATCTTTGTTACTGAATTCGAAAGTTGGCGGATTAAGCCCTCACCGAGGGGGAAAAAAAAAGGACATTACATAAAAAATGTCAGAGATCCTATTTTACTTCCATAAACTGGACATAAATTTCAACCAGCCGCTCATATCCTCAAAATTGCATTAATCCGTGTCTGATTCGAAGTTTCCTTAGAATTTTCTTTTGTAACAATAACTTGAGAAGGAAAAAAAAAAAAAAAAAAAAAAAAAGAAAGAAAGAAAACTTACTTATTTTATATAAGTCAAATCAATCCTCCTTTTTTTTAAACATGCGAATCGGTCAGTGATGTCCCCATAAAAAAGAGTTGTTTTAATTCAGATATCAATAATTTTAAAAGCTCTTTAAAATTTCCCAAAGTATTTTCTCGCTCGCCATGTCCTCTAAATGCCAGTTCTTGCTTACTTAAAAACAATACTGCTTTGATGGGTAATTGTCCATTCATAAGCGTCTATTCAGGCTTACCTTCTTGATAAATTCAGCAATATAAAGTCGAGAGTTTTCCAAACATATATTCTCCTTACCCCCTCCCTCACTTCTCGTCCGAGCCAATCAGTTAGTCGAGTTCTCAAGTTCAACCGCCGTTAAAAAATCTTTCATCGGCTGTATCAGCTGCATACTCCCTATGCCGGAGAGGCTGCTGACGTAGTCGTTGTCATGGCAACGGTGCTGCCAATTTTCTTTTCAGCGCTCTGGGCTGAACCAAAGATTTTCCCAATTGAATTGCGGGAAGATTAAAGTGCTTTTTTTTCTGAATGTGTGTCCGGCCACAATCTTTTTTTTTTTTTTCGGAGATTTTTTTAATTTACCGTAGGAATTCCACAATTCTAATCTGAATTTAGGAAAATTAGTAGAATAAATTTTTTTAAAGTATGTGCTGATAATTTCGAGTGCAGCCCGGCTGTACTTGCTGTATCCCACGAGCCGCCACTGTTAAAAATATGAATTAAAAAGAGTTTCTAAAGAGGATACTGGATGTACTTTACTTAATGCTAAGTCCTTTTGCTGTGGGTGATTACTTCTCGATGTATTCGCTGGTGATAATTTTATTTTATATCCGAATACCAAATGCATCTTTTTCATATTCAGAGTTGTGAAATAAATTCAAACTAAATATGGAGAGGATGCTTTCGGTAAAAATTTTGTTTTAATGGACATAGTTTCTTACGATTTGATTATAAAAATCTCGTCGCTGTTGTACAAATGAAGTTATGATATCTTCAGTGAAGTGAGTAAGTACAATTTTACCTTTTTCGTGTAAATAAATTTGGTTGCTGCTTTAATTAAATTTCACAGCTGGTTTAACAATGATTGCATTTCTGTATTCTGACTGTACTGTGAATTCGTTTTATAACTAGAGACTATAGTGAAATTATATTCTATTTATTAAAAAAATACTTTTTTATAGTCTATTAATATATATGTAATGTATTTGCCTTACAATCATAGATTACAGCTCTGGTAATAAAAAATGAAAACGAATAATTCAATATATTAATCAAAAACAGCAAATTTTCATAAAACACAGTTTTTCTAGCTTAAAATAATAATCTTATCGAGTACAGATATATTAATTAAAAAATCACTCATTTTGTAAAAACGCTCATTCTATAGCTTAAATAATCATAATTGAGTACAGTTATATTAATCAGAAACGGACAGACACTCCTCATTTTTGATTATTATTTAGCCTAAATGGAGCTGTTGTAGAATGCTCAAAAATTGAGAATTTTTCGCTCCATTGATATTTGTCGATTAATGGAGCAAATTTTACTCAATCGGGAGAATGGCTGTTTGAAGTCAATGATTGAGTAAAAATATACTCCGTTTGATTATTATTTTACTCAATAGATTTAAGCGTGTACACTTTGCCTGAAGCCTCTACCGTTTAACTTGCGTCTCGTGTTGTATTATAATTTGTATGTTTAAAAAATTACCACTGTTTGGCATTTAGGTTGAAATTTGGTGGCATTATCGGCTGTCACTGAACTTAAACGACAGACGTTGAATTTTTTGAAAATTTTTATTAAGTTTTGAGACTTTCTGAAAATTCCTTCAAAATGCGTGAATATTTGTTCGAGTATCACGTAAGACGGACTAAAGTGAATGATATGAAATTTGGTGACATGATAGGTGGTTGCACAAGTTAAACTACAGATGTCGAATTTAAAAAAATTTTTGATTAGATTTTGAGGGTTTTTTTCCAAAAATCGTTTCCAAATGCTTAAACTTTTGTTCCAGCTCTACGAAATAAAGACTTCAGGAAATGAAAGAAAATTTGGTGACTTGATATGTGGTCACTCAATTTAAACTAAAGGTGTCAATTTTTTCAAAAATTTTGATTAGATTTTGAGATTATATGAAAATTATTTCAAAATGCGTAAATATTCTTCGCGCATCACATAACAACGACTAAAGCGAATGAAATGAAATTAAGTGAATGATAAGTGGTCACACTATTTAATTGAAATCAAACAAAGAGTTGAATTAGATTCACATTACGAAAATCGTTTCAAAATGTGTAAATATTTGTTGCGCATCAAGTATTAACGACTAAAACGTATGCAATGAAATTTAGTGACGTGATAGGTGGTCACTCAACTAAAACTATAGGTGTCAAATTTTTAAAAAAATTTGCGAGATTTTGCACAAATTTATTCAAAATGTAAAAATATTTCTTGATTACGTATGAACCACTGAAGCGACTGAAATAAAATTTAGTATCGTCACAGGTGGTCACTTAAATTGTAGTCGTCAAAGTACTTAACATTTTTTACAGGTGTTGAGATTTTGTGGAAACTGAGTACATGTTTGTTCCATTCCTGAAAAATTACAATGGAAATAGAACGAAATTTGGAATTATGTTAGATACAAGTTAATTTAAATTCTAGATTCCAAAACTATTTTAAATATTTCATAGATTTCGATGTCCGATTTTGTCAACAGGGTTTCGGCGTTAGATCGAACTAGTTAGTCAGTTTCATCAAATTCAATTTGGGGCTGTCCATAAATGTCACACTTTTTTCCAATACTTTTAACCCCCCCCCCTTTTCTGTTACATTGCATAACACTTCACCATACCCCCTCTCCTCCCTTTGTCACATGTCGCGCTATATTACATAAACATATTTGCAGTTCAGAAACAAAGCGCTGCATTATAGATCATATGTCTATGTCATATGCTTTTGCGTACTCTCATGTGCAGTATACACATTTCTCGTTTTTCAAAGGGCGCAACCTCTGACCGTTTTTTTATTATTGCCTATGAAACTTGCCCCTTTTGCTTTAGTGTCGATGCACACCGTCTTTTATAGAAAAAAGTTTTGCATCGTTTTTAGAGGGATGCGGAAAAAATTGCCCCTTAAAAGAAATGTCAAAAACACTGACCTAAGTTATTCTTCCTTAAATATTGGTCATAGACAAGTACAGTAAATTACGAAGTTACGTAAAAAATGTTACAGAATTTTATGGAATCGATTAAAATTTTCCCAGAGATCTAAAAGTCTAAACGAATAAAAAGTTTAAATTTTTATGTGGCTCCAGTACAACAATTCCCAATTAGCAAAATGTGCCCATACATTACAGGGATGTACAAAATTTCAGTCTTTCATCGGAGAAAGGCCCAGAGATATGCTTGAAGTGGCAGATGATAACTTTAAAATTGGTTTAACTTTGCTAGGCAGCGGTTTTATGCCGTGTTCGTTAACCAAGTAACCTAAGAATGGTAGTTCAGTGACCCCAAAAATGCTTTTAGACAAATTGATTCTAATGCCGTATTTGTTTAGTCTTTTAAGAGTTTCGAGGTGAGTCATGTGCTCTTTCTCATTTGAACTGGCTATTAAAATGTCGTCTAAGTAAGCAAATGTAAAGTTTAAGTCTTGTAGGACTTCAGATATGAACCTTTGGAAAGTTTGAGCTGCATTACACAACCCAAAGGGAAGGAATTTGAATTCCCATAAGCCGAAAGGTGTGGTAATAGCGGTTTTGTGAATGTCGTCTTTGTGCACTGGGATTTGATGGCATGCACGGATGAGGTCGATTTTGGAAAATATTTTTTTTCCGTAAAGTTCATTAGCAAAATCATGTATATGGGGAAGGGGATATCTGTCAGGAATAGTAATTTTATTTAAAGCTCTGTAATCGCCAGTCGGACGAAAATCAGTACTATTGGGTTTTGGGACCATGTGTAAAGGGCTGGCCCAACACGAGTTACTAGGTCTACAGATTCCCTTTTCTTGCATGTATTGAAATTCCTGTTTAGCTATTTTTAATTTCAATGGATTTAAACGCCGTGGCCGTGCGAATACAGGTTGTCCTGTTTCAATTTTATGCACTGTATTGTGCTTTACTTTCATATTAGAAGGATACGGTTTAAGTATGTCGGGAAATTTTCGTAATATATTTTTAATTTTTAAATCCTTAGCAAGTAGACTAACGTTAGACGAACTCTCGTTGCAAGCGGAACCTAGAGCTGCCTTTGACGAACCTGGATCGCGTAAACAAAGTCTTTTCAGATCAATTAATAAGCCAAAGTGTTTTATAAAATCAGCACCAATTATTGGTCTGCTAACGTCTGCGACCACAAACGGCCACTGAAAAGACCGGTTTAACGCAAGATCGAGTTTTACTAATTTAGTTCCGTAGACTTTGATACGAGATCCATCAGCAGAATACAATATAATATTTTTAGGTCCATTATACTGAGTATTTTTTGCTCTGGGTAAAACGCAGATATCACTGCCACTATCAATTAGATATTCCACCCCAGATATTTTATCTCTAATAAAAAGACGGCGACTTATAACGTCCTTGTACGTATAGTCACATTGCGCCGTATAATGCGACCGGCCCTCTAGTTTTTTTAAGGAGTTATAATTGCACGGCTCTAGACATTTGCGAGCACAATCTTTAAATTTTTTGTGGTACCAGCACACCGTTTCAGAGGAGTGGGAGGGTGTTGACCGAGTAGAGGGTGTCACACGGTGTGGGGGATTACGCTGAAATTTATTATTAATGAGTCTCGTACGACTAAGAGTGCGTGGTCTAAATTTATCTTTATCTTGCAAGACCTTGTCAATTTTTCGAGTTAGTTCTGTCAATTGTTTTTTAATTCCTGCACCTCATTTTCCGAGTTAGTAGTATGAGTGTCTAGACTTTGTATTTCTGAACTAGAATTACCCGTGACTTCTATGATTTTATCTGCCATGAGAGCTAATGTATCTAAAGTACCCTCATATACAGACAAGATAGCTTGAGTGTCTTTAGGCAATCTTTGTAGAAATAGAGTCTTTAAAAACTCTGTTTTATCGGGTGCCAAGTGCTTCATTTTCCGTAGTAAATGGGAAGGTTTTTCATCTCCTAACACTAGTTCCGAAAGTAATTGCTTTATCTTTGTTTGTTCGGAATCCGTGAATTCGGCTAAAAGCCGTTTTTTTAAGGTATCATACTTTAGAGTGGGGGGAGGTGTTAAAACTACATCACTTACATAACTTAAGATATCAGCATTTAGACTAGACACTATGTAATAAAATTTTGTAGAATCTTCACTAATGTTCGCGATGTGAAATTGTGATTCTATATTAGCGAACCATAAATCTGGAAATTTTTCCCAAAAGGGTGGTAACTTGAGAGCTACGCGACTAATGTCGCCGGTTTTCACCGCCTCTACAGACGTTTTACCATTCATTTTTAGAAAGCCTGACCGAGCAACCAATTAAATGGGGATGGAGAAAAATGTATAAATGTTTGTTTAAAACTTGCCACCTGTCTTGTCCGTTGTCTTCAAATACTTGATGACGGTGCGCGCAGGAAAGTCGAGGCAGCAGCCCAGAGGAAATCTTTACCCGTAGAACACCGTTCTTTGCAATAAGGCGGCTCCATCAAACTCACCGAGGGCCAGCTTGACTGTAGATCTTGCCAAAGCTGCTGAAGAGGCTTGACTTTGAACATCGATCGAACTTCCAGATTAGCACGCTTTGTTTCTTACAGAAGATGGGTTTGTCCTATTCCGGGTCACCAGTTGAAGTGGCAGATGATAACTTTTTGCCCTTTTCATTGTTTTTGCCCGTTTCATTCACGATTGAACACAACTTTTCCCAACATAACACTTTATTAAAACGAAAACATAAAACAGATAAAACACAAACTGGCACCTTGTGCCGAATACAAAAAGGGGACTATACCCCAGGCGTAGTAACTCGCTACATACGTTAGTAACTAGCTACAGACCTTATATAGTGTCGCTGTTCACATAGCAACACTGTTCACATTAGCATATCTCTGCTTTAGCATAAATCTGTTTTTGTGGAAAAAACTGGCCTGGTTGCGAAAACCCTCTCGTGCATTCAAGTCGATTCTCTTGGAGACTCGTGTCCTGGAGGTGGAGAGGGACATAACGCAAAGTGCTGCCGCCGCATGCTTAAACAAAGTTGGTAAGGGGCTATACAATACCAATGGTAGTAAAAATATTATGTATTCATGCAATCATTCTTTTCTTTTTTAATTTGTGTACAGCCCTGTTCTAATTTGTTTATTTCTCTTTTTCTTCAAAGGCTCCAGAGCCTTGAAAAGCGGCTTAAGTCATCATATATATATTTTTCATAGCTCAAAGTCTTTTACAGACTTCAACACTTTTAGAATGTCTCTTTACAAGCTGTGCTATACACTGAAATAAAGGATAAACCTGTATCAGCTACGAAATTAAAAAAATAAAGAAATCTTAAAAATTGAACATTTTACAGAATGTGTCACACTTTGAAAAATTTTGCTGTGCAATTTCATGTTAAAGGATTTTTTTTCAGAAAGTTTCATAATAGGCACAGTTTTTTTCGTTTATTACATAGTGCAGCTTATAAAGAATCATCCTGAATGTTTTCAATCATAATTTCATAATATATCAAGTATCATAATTAGTTTACTTTATTTGTATAGTAAGACCGTGTAACAGGTTTCTGCTTGTGTGCTCGGAATTCAATTGTTAGTGTTCCATTCTCTTGCAAGTTTAGAGAAGTTCATATCCAGTGAGGCAAGGAATCTGTTGGGCCATTGATGTGGTACAATGTTACATTGTCCAGTAAATCCACTCTGGTTTTATAGCTAAGCGATCTTGAATTTTTACAGAGGTTAATATTATTTATTATACGGTGAACATCTCCCACCGTAGCTCATTTATTGCTGGCGGTGGTAATCTTCAGGGCCGTATCCTGAAAAAAATTTCTGGGAGGGTATATAAAGATTTCAGACTGGGTCAAAACGGTGAAAACGGCAGAATTTTTCACAAAAAGACTTCATTATTATTTTGTTAACAAAATTCTAAATATCGGGGGAGGGCACCGGACCCCCCTGGGTACGGCCTTGGTAATCTTGCTATGATTGACATTTCCTATTGGCACACATTACTGACTTTCATTTCTACTGTAATCAACTGTGATGCAGTTGATATCGTAATCAGCGATATCGTAACTAAGTCCATACGTTTGTCGCTATACGAATGCGACTGGTGTAGACTTCTACCTTCGTTCTTATGGTGGACCACACAGACCTCGAATCGTTAGCAATTACTCGAATGCCGCGAGAATAAAAAATGATGTGGCTTGCGCTGGCCCCTATACTGAAAATACCGAATACTTCCGGAGGAGTTGTAGTTTCATACAAATGTTTTTAGACCATCCAAGAACTTCAGTGTCTCTAACAGACGAGTGGCAATTGTTGATTTCGGATCAACTTCAGCGCTTAATCAATGACATAAATCATCTTTCATTGAAGTCAATGCCTGCCTTTGCGTCTTCTTAGTGAAGAGTTGCGGGCCCTTCTAAGTTTTCGATGAGGGCGAAGCTTCTTGGACTTGAATATCAAGTAACAAAATATATTTGTTGTACATCTGTAATTTGGGTTGAGAAAGTAAATTCTGAAAGCAACGCACATCACTTTGTAGTTGTTAGCATAAGAAATGCGTGGTTGTAATTCAGCTCTGTGTATAGATTCCGATGCGAGAACCTTTCCAACTGAAAGATGAATCGCTGATAAATGAGTATGAACAAAAATAAATGCAGTGGTGTAATTGAGGATAACGATCACCCAGAGGCGTGAATAAATCTGAGCTTCTTCGATAAGTCGGAACGGTCATATTTAATTACTGTTGAATGTCCTATCAGTTTACTTCTGGAAATGTAGACATAAGACTGATAAATATTTATAGATTGAGTTTAGTCGCTTTTAAAATGCATCAACGTTTGATAGATGGATTCGCAAGAAGCCTATTTCTTGATACCTACACAGCAATAAATTAATACATTATGCATAAAACATTTTTGATATCTTCGTATAATCCGTGCTTCTCAGATTTGAAGCTATTAATTCTGTCACTTTATGTAAAATTGTCTAAAAATTGTTGCGGTTCCTAAGTCAGAATAGCTGCGAAATCAGAAAGTTATCACAAAAAGCAAAGCAAAGCAAAAATTTTCACTGGAATCTGTAAGTAACAAACTTGAAAACTTAATGAAACGTAATGATGGGCCTTACTATAGTTTCGCCGCTGGTATAGAGTCACTCGATGAAGATGTAAATTCTGTCACTACTATCCCTGAACCTAGTCAATTTTTTTCTTATTCTCATTCCTCTATGAGAATGCTAATTACAAAAAAAAAAAAAATAAATAAAATAAAATAAAAATAATTAATTAATTTATTAAATTTTAACAGTAATTTGCATTATTTGTTTTCTTTTTATACTGCAGAAATATATGGTTTTGTAATAGCAAATACATGATTCCAATGTGCATAGTAATAACGTTATTTTAATCATTACAAGGATATTATTCAATAAAAAAACTTATATGATATATTGAGAAAGAAGCATAAACAACAGTGATATAGTGCCAACAGAAGTGAACTCTGAAAATTCTGCCCAACTCCAGTGACTGAAAAAAAACTTAAAGGATGAAAAATATAAACACCAATTTAAAATTTATCTCAACAATTTATTTTGTTCATTAATACTGAAGTAAAAAACTTAACGGTAAAACCCAGAAGTTCTACAAAGTAATCCTTCTCCACACAGTAGCCAGGACGGTTTGAGGGAGTCCATTGATACTTCCATTTTGCAAACCTTTGTGCAAGTAATATTTTTTTCATAGATAAATAGCAGCTTTTTATACAGCTGTGCCGTTTTTTTACTGCTTTTTTTACTGTACTGTTCTTTTTATACTAGTTTTGCCAAGCACTTCCTTCGCACCCCTTGCCAACACAGTTTCTCAGGGGGAGGTGTGGAATACGCTACCACACCTCGGCGAAAGTAGTAATATTACATTATTACCTATGCATAAAGAGCATAAGGTGATCAATGTTATACAAACGTCACTGCACATTCAATTTTCACCCAACACCTCTTCCGCACTGCAAACGAGCTTCTGTTCAAAATAAATAAATAAATAAATAAAAATAAAGGTGTTAGTTACACCCCCAATTAAAGATGGAGAAAATTGCAGATGAAATGGACAACAAATAATTGAGAACCTACTATATTATGATTTAGGAAAAAGATGAAAAATTTCATGTGAGAGAACGACAACTGAAGTGAAATACACTTTTCGTGTAACAAGTGTGTCTTGTGAATATATTTGTGAATATATTGAAGTGAAATATTTTCTACACATGTAACAGAAGATATGTCTCTTACATTAATTCTTACTTCTAATCTCTATCTTTCTCACCATCAAATTATTATTATTTTTTTAATCGTAAATTTTAGAGTTACAATTTTTTTTGTGTCAGCCCTCTGACGGTATCACCCGGTGCGGCCCGCCCTCCTAGCCTAGCGACGCCACTGATGCTTACATTCTTACTTCAATGAAAACTCTTCAAAAAATCCAACCGAAATGATATCCTGTACTACTTTTATTCGCACCAAGTGAATATACATAGCAGTAAATAATGAAGGCACCATCTATAAAACTGCCGCTCAAACCAGACCTATCACAACGAAAAGTAAAAGATGATGAATAACACAGTAAAAAGCAACACAAAAAGTAAAGCTTTTTGTAAAGCAACAACCCTCCCGTGAGTTTTCCCGTATTCCTTGATTCTGTTTCCAGTCACCTGGCCTGTCTGGAGGGTGATTCGTCAAGCCAATGCAGAGCTAAAGAACTGGTTTCACATCCATTTCAGACAGACCTGACATCGCTGCAGACAACTGAACACATCTCTTCCGATTACAGATTCAAAAATATTTCACAATAATTGTGTAGGTGAAAATTGTCATTGGGCTTAATGCATATCTCATTATTGTTTCCATGATTACTTAGTATGGGAGGACGTTCAACTACAAATTTCTCGGATTCTTTCGAGGCTAAATCATCCCCATCCTTCTCCGGAGAAAAACGTATTAATAACAATAGAAAACATTTAATGAATGCTTACTCCGTCAAATTATTTTGAATACATTTTTTCAATTAAGTGAGAAGTCCTTACTCATATTTATATTTACTAAAAAATTATAAACCTTCTATTCAGTCTCTGAACTCGCATATCTCATTGTTGTTTCGTTCTTTACTCTATGGATTTATTTCGTTATTTAGGGTTTAATTAAGTGCTTCTCGACATTCTTTATAACAAATTATTTAAGTGCTTTTCAAGAAAAAAATATCTTTGTGATAATAAAACGCACTTATAAATTATTTATTTTGTAAAATTATAGTCGAATTTTATACAAAGAACTCTCAAAATCCTCTAAAGAATTTCGCTGCAAAGAAAGCTTGTTAAATAGAATTTTTCGTAAAACACAGTCCAAAAAAAATGTAGAGGAATCAGCAGAAAATTTCCTTACGATTTTTGCAAAGAACGAGCGAAGTCTTTGACCCTGTTATTGTTTCCAAGTGAAAACTGTGGCTGCGGCAAACGACACGAGCTGCATATCAAAATAGCTCAAGGTTTCGGTGCGATAGTGTGATAACTCTCATGGATTATCCTGCATTTACACCACAAATAGAGAAGTTCGATCAAGCAATTTCGTTGTGATAACAATTAAAAACGGAATACATCAGTAATGCACAGACGGTCTAAAATAAAAAGTTTGTGAAAAGATCACAATGATTTTTTATTTTTTTTTTTTAAAGAGAGAATACAGTTTCTCTTAAAGTGAATTGTTCCATTTTTAAGTTGTCAGGCTGTAAAATAACTAAATATTTGACGTCTTTATTCAATAATAAAGCTGTGAAATAAGCTATTGAATAAAAATGTCTCTAAATATTCGCAACTTTTATTCAATAGCTTATTTAAGTAGGCTTTAAAATAATTTGATAGTTCCTAAATTTGTTTTAGTTTGTTTATAATTTATTTCATGATCATTTTCTAAATATTCATGCTTCTTTCGTGTTTAATCTCTACCATCAGGAACTGTGAGGCTACAATATAATGAAGAAATTTCATGTAATTACCTGTAAAGTCACCCTCCTCTTTTACATATAACATTCATACATATATATTTCAAAACATAATGGAGTAAGATAGCCTTCCTTTAGAAACTAGCATACGTCCATAAACTAAAAATTAATCCACAAAAACTAAAATTAACATACTGCAAGATAATAGAAGACAAAATTTCACACATATTAATAATTAATACAATCTAACAAAAGTAAGAAAAATAAAGAAGAAAAGAATATTAATTTAATTTCTAAAATACTATGTCTGCATTTGGACAGACATTACGGCTTAAAGCGCTTTAAAGAGACTAATTATCGACTTCAGCTATAAATGAGGAAGAAAAAAAAACCCACTAGGAATTAAAGAATAATCCTAATAAATGAAACATAAACCACTAACTCAAAATGAGATCGAAAAAAGTAAACAAATTAAATTAACCAAATTAAAGTTGAACAAATTTCACAAAAAATCTTAAACAAAAATCTAAATAAAATCTTGTATTACGAAATAAAATCCTGTACGTAAACTTACTAAGAACTGCGTTTAATGAATAATCTACAAAATAAATCTGCGAAATATAAATAAAAACAAAAATCGAATTAAACTAAATCGTTTCAATATTGAAAAAAAAAAAAGCACATATAGCAAGGATATTATTATAATTATCACCAGGGTGAGAATTGACGAGGGGAAGGGGGCTGCCGGGGATCGTCCCCGGCTAAATAATTTAATATCCCTGGCTAGAGAAATATTTATCGAACCCTGCTAGGGATACTATTTATTCCCTGCTGTAGAAATGTTAATCTCTGTCCCTACAAGTTCAACAGTAAAACGATTTTTAAGTATTGAGAATAGAAAGTCTTCTTTCGTTTACTAGACAAAGGAGCAAGTTACAAGCATCTCTGAAATAGATATACACATGCCTCATGCCACTTCTCATTCTGTAACCGGGGTCAGGTTTTAAAGCAAGACTGCGAAATGAACGAACAAGCACTGCTCTGCCGCGAGCCGAATTTGAGGGAAGACGTAGAATTGACATAGGCAGGAATTTATGTGCATAGAAAATCGGGAGTCGAGTTTTGTTTGAATTTAAGTCACTTCCAAGACATGTTGGCGGCTGCATTTGTCATGTAATACCTAATATATTATATGAGTGGAGCATTTTTTTCTTTCGTTTCTTTTTTTTTTCTTCTTCTTTCCAAATGTCCGCTCCTGGAGATGTTTTTTTTTTCAAATGCCCCCCCCCCTCCCTGGAGAAAATGTTCAATTCGCACCCTGATTATCACTAACAAAAGGGACAAAAAAGAATAACCATATGCCATATGTGTACGAGAAATTTATTATAAAACTAATATAATAAGATTCATAAATATAATAATTAAACCATTATTTTAAGATCCATTAATATGCAGGATGTTCTATTAAGGATCGACCCAATTTGACGAAGCATAAAATAGATCAAAATGATTGAGAATCACATAGAAATGTCGGGTCAAAAATATTGTTTTCATACACCGATTAATAATCACTTAAAGATAGGTGATTAAGTGTTTATTAACAAAAATGTTGTTATATTTCTCGTCATTTCATCCTTTAAAAAGAAATACTATCCATAGATATTGATTTTAGCAGTGGTGTAGCGGAGAACCTCAAAGAATAGGTAGGGCACATTTTGAAAAGAACCAACCCAAACGGGTTTATGGTTATTCAACCCTCCAGTGGAGAGAACCGTGAAGAGTTAGGGACCCCTATTAAATTTATGGGCCAGCTATTAAATTTAGTCGGTAAAATTTATTAAAACTACCTTCGGAGCACAATGTCAAAAGCGAGATTAAGAAGCTTATCTGTTTTCTCTACTGAATCGAATGGAAGCGAATTTGTACCCCAAAGTTCGAAGACATCATTAAAGACGTTCGCTGAGAAGAATCTGTTGACTTACTCGATTCATTACTTAAATAAGTAGTTAATGTCAATTTCTGTATTTAACTTTACCTTAGGTTAAAGTTGTGTTGTAAACTGGATTTTTTTTAATAGATTGAATGCGGCTATTATAATACAGTTTGCTTGAGATAGATTTCTGCGTTCCTGTGTATGTATTGTTTATTTTTGCAAACTATAAGGTGCTTGCTACATAATGTGACATCTGGAAGAGTGAAGTGGGGCCAAATCAAAGTACTTGAGGAGGGGCCATTGTTTGTACGCTACGCTACTGGATTTTAGCTCAGTATTTTTTAGAAGAAATCATTACGTTTTAGCAAAGCATGGTAGGAAATTTCCCTAACAATTCCACAGCTTTTAAAAGTGATTGTAAGTGCATGAGAACAGCGTTTTCGCCCTTGCATTTGCTTCGCAATTCATAAATCGTTCGATATGGCCTTCCTCTCCTTAAAATTTGTTTGTCTGTTAACAGAACAACTTGTATATGACTGCTCCTTGTACTACATGATTGGATACAAAATTACGAAAGAAAAATATTCACATCCTTTGAGGATGCATATTAAAACATAGTTTCTGTAAATGCTCATTTTTAATTGCATAATTAATATACTGGTGTTTAAAATTAAGGACTATAAAAGGATTCTACCGCCACCAAATTGGTCAATTTCTCTTGTGTTGAAGGAATCATAGAGAGTTTTCCGTTCTCTACACATGAAGAATCGCCGAGAATCACTGGTGTAGTCACGAAGAACTCTGTATCAATCCTTCAACGCAATAGAAATTGACCAATTTAGTGTCAGAGGTATCCTTGTCTAAGGCGGATTCCTGTTTGGCAATCTTAAAACCATGAGTAAAATACAACACGATTTTTATTTGGGTTGTGTCACCTCATCGAACAGCCCTATGTGGTAAAAAGTATGAGTAATCTTTAAACCATGAGTAAAATACAACACGATTTTTATTTGCGTTGTGTCATCTCATCGAACAGCACAGGTGGTAAAAATATCGCTTTTGGGAAAACGGGATTTATTGCTGCAAGCGTTTTTCGTCGCCTTTATTGGCACTGTAACGGCTAGTTGTTGTAAAATAGTGCGCGGTGGACACATTCCATATTAGATGGACCATTCAAGAGGTATGATGGATCATGATGTGACCGATTTTGATAAACCATTTGTATTAATTAACAACTCTTGATATTGTTGTGTTGTTTCAGTGTAGTTTCATCTCTGATGTTCTATCTCAGTGCCAAGTTTTTCTACAATAAACCAAATATTTCTTCAGCTATCAAAAATTTTGTGTTTTTCACCTTAATTTCGGACACCAATACTACTTAAATTTCAAAACTGGTATAAAACTATTGTTTTTATAAGCAAACAAATATGTGAAAACGGCTGATGTTTTTGAAGAAACGTCTATATGTTTGGGAATAAGTGTACACTTGATACAGAGAATTTTATCGCGATCTGTACCTCTATTGGCCATTACCTGAGATGTGGAGTAGGACAAGCCCTTAATCTCAGAGCCACGGTCACCCTTCGAGCTTGAATACAAATTTGGAAGTACTTTGATGCTTGTAGTTTAAGTGACCACCTATGATAATGCTAAATTTTATTTAATTTGCTTCAGTGATTTATACGTGATAGACAGACAAATATTTACACATTTTGAATAAATTTTCGCAAAATCTCAAAATCTAATCCAAATTTCCAAAAAATTTGACTGCTAGTTTAAGTTGTATGACCACCTATCATGTCCCTAAATTTCGTTTTATTTGCTGAAGTAGTTATTTAGTGATCAGTGAACAATAATTAAAGTATTTCGAACGAATTTTTGCAATCACAAAGTCTACTCATATTAAAAAAATATTTTTGCCTATAGTTTTATGAACGCATACTATGCCACCAGATTGTATTTCATTCGATTTAGTCGTTATTACGTGATGCACGAACAAAGGTTTACACATTTTGAAGCAGTTTTCGCAAAATCTCAAAATCTAATAATTTTTTTGAATTCTACGCCTATAGTTCAAGTTAAGTGACAACCTATCATGTCACCAAATTTAATTTAATACGCTTTAGTCGCTAATACGTAATATGCGAACGAACAAGGTTTCATTGACAGACGGACAGGACAGAGCGACAGACAGACAAAAGTAGTGAAAAAGGAGAGTTCTGCAATACGGGGCACATACCGCCGGAGTGGAGGTGTGGCTGAGTGACATTGATTGATGAGGTGGGGGGGGGTATATTTTTATCTTATCAGATGGAGGAGTGTTTGAATGACAGGTTATTCATAACCTTAATAAGTGAATGTAATTAACCTTATTTTAATGAATCAACCCAATTTTAATTTAAGTGAGCCCTCTAGTGGTTTTTTTCAGAATTAAGACCCGATATTTTTTTAGAGCCGCCATCTAGTGAGAAGCAAACGCACTGCTAAAATAATACCCCCCCCCGATAAATTCTTTTGGAACGCGCTGGAATCGAACTGGGATCTACAGCGTGGAAGGCGAGCAGAAAAACCACAAAAGTGTAATTACGAAGATAACTACGAACCCGAGGAAACTAAACATCAATTAATGAACTCAGAATATCTTGAAATTCATAAATGTGTAAACAAAATCTTTACACTGCTCAAAACAATTAAAGGGTATCGGGGTTATCGGTGGATCTTGCGGCTGGGCAATTGTTTATATGCTTGATATATAATCGACAGATGTGGTAGTCTATATGAGAAAAAAAATAATGATTAGCAGAAAATAATGCATTTTATTGAGCATTTGGATACAAAACGAAAAAAAGAACACAGTTTGTGCATGCGAGAAAAAACGAACAAATAAAGGTTTTTCCTTGAAAGAAAATGTTTTCAACAGGGGGTATGATTTCCCTAGACTGCCAACAGCGCTGAACACCTTTGAGGCATGGAGTCAATGAGGCTATTAATGAGGAGCTGGGGTATTCTGTCCCACTCCTCCAGAAGAGCTTTTCCAATTCTCGAAGAGTACGTGGGGGTGGTAGGCGGCCAGCAACTCGTCTCCCTAGATATCCCAAACATGTTCTATTGGGTTCATGATCGGAGACTACGCTGGCCATTCCATTCTTACTCTTCCTTCCCCGAAAAGGAAGTCATCGAACTAGCGTGCACGATGTGGCCTGTGGTCGTCGCCCATTAGCATGAAGTTATCTCTAATTGCTGCGGAGTTAGAGACCAAAAAATGTCTGAGAATCTCATCCCTATATCGACGACCGGTCAGAGCTCCATTCCGAATGATGTATAGATCGGTGCAGAAATCAATAGCAATACCAGCATAGACCATCACTCCCCCACCGCCAAATCTGACATTTTCCAGAACGCTCGCAGGGGTGTTTCTAGTGCCACGTTCCCTCCAGATGAAAGTACGCCTATTATCAGGATGAACAGAAAAGCGAGACTCGTCAGAGAAAAAAGTATTGCGCCTTTCGTTTCTCGTGCAGTTGACATGCTCTGTTGCCCACTCCCTGCGGGGGCCCTACGTTGCCTTGCTGTTAACCTAGTACATACCATTGGTCGACGAGCATACAGACTTGTAGCGTGGAGTCGGTTTCGGACAGTTTGAATTGAAACTCTTGTGCCAGTAGCCAAATTAAGTTGTTGTTGAAGAAGAGTGCCATTCATATTTCGGTGTCTCCGAGCCGTCAGCGTTAAATATCGATCTTCATTGGGCGTTATTTCGAAAATGACCTTGTCCTAGTCTTCGTCTTGTATTTCCAGTTTCTATGAAACGGTTCCAGATCCTTGATATCGCACTTTGTGCGACTCTAATGGCTTCTGCTACTTCGACTTGTGTTTGACCCTCTTCTAACCGACCAACAACTTTCCAAGCTTTTGATTCATTTAAAAGTCTGTTGAGACATCGCATTCATCAAAACTAAGCACTTACGGAATGTCGATCATTCTTTTCCACTTTATCTTTTATTGTTGAAGGCCAAATTTCATTCGCTTCCATAAAAGTGCCGTTTTTGACGTGAAACTAAAAATTTGCATACTCCGAACTTTGAAAATGTGAAAAATTTGCATTTCCGACAGTCTTCTTCCATTTTCTGCAAAAGAAAAAAAATTCTCTTATACCGTTGTTTTATAAAAAACTTAAAATATCCTTTAGTTTTTTTAAGCAGTGTAAATGTGCAACATGCGATGAAAGTTATCCTTCACAAAGGAGACTTGTATGTTTAACTCCTCTGGAAGACGAAAAGTATTCCTCAATGGATAACAAACCATTTTTCATGCTAGATATGCTTTTGTTCCAAGAGAAATATGCAAGAAAAAATTTACGTGTCTTTATGACGGTGTATTCATTTAGCCTCTGAAGACTTTAGGTATATATTTTTGACTTTATGTATTTATTTTGACTTTATGTAATATTTATGACTTTATGTATTTATTTAGCCTATGAAGTAACAATAAGTGTTTACTGTCATTTCATGAAGAGGCGCTATATATAATAATATATATATTAATCGGTATAATAATATATGTATTTTTATATCTATATATAACAATATACGTTTTTTTCATACGTGAATGAGTGTCGTGAAACGATAATACTTGATTATGTCACGTGACTGTGGAATGTGCTAGAACATTTTAGCTTATCGCACTGTCTTAACAGATGGCAATAGTGCGGGTTCATGCATATTTTCTTCAGAAGTTTTGCCGTTGGTAAAAAAACACCACGTGATCGTTTCAATTGGTATATAAGCGTGTTTGTGTTCATTTAGACCATCGTTTCAGCTAGAGAAAGTGCTACTCTGCTCAACATCAGTTTTGGATTATACGCCAAGTGAAATTTAAAGTTGTCTTGTGTTAAATATACAGCTAATGACCTGAACGAGGAGTACATTTCCGATTTTTTCCCGAAGTGTGAATCAGATAACTTGTTCAAGGAACTATTTGAATTGAAGTTTTATCTAACAACTCTAACTGTGGCGGGAAAAAACGCCAAGAAGTAAAGTGTGTGCGTACGAAGATTTTGGCTTTATATAAGAATATTCTGGAAAATCAATACGAGTAAAAGAATAGATACCATTGATTAAAAACCTGCGTGTTTCTGTGGAAAAATATGTGAGCTGTTCTTTTAATTATATGTTAATTAATTATTATCATGATGGAATGTCCAAAATTGGTCATCAAAACGAGTCTTTACTTGATGCATCGACGCCATTTGCCGTTTTGAGCTTCAGTGTCAGGAGAACCATAGAATTTAAACGTAAGCCGTATGAACAATTTCGCATAGATCTGGAGAGCAGGTATCTACATCAAGAAAGTACCCACATATAAACTGTACGCACGCGATATTGCATGATGCCGATAAAATAAAATAACACCGAGAATTAGTTTTACATTTGGTAAATTACACCTGGGCGATCCCTTTAACAAACATCCAAAATTAGAGTCCCTTCCTGAGAATGATTGGCTTTCTCACTATTACATTAAACGTGCGAATTCTAATGTGTGCTCTTTTGACGTGGGTTTGTGTTGTTTCGTAAACGTTCAACGTGATTCTAATAAGGGCATACGTATTCATATTAGAACATTCTTTGAAAATACCCATCGCAGATATCTCCCAACCAAGAGAGGTGTCGTGATGACCGTGCCCACCTGGTGTGAATTTGTCTACAAATTGTACCAGCTCAATTTATACTATAGTTCAACCTCTTTCATAGCGAATAACCAGTTGGTCATTTTCCGAGTCGCTGATAATTTGACATATTTGCAGCAGATCTTTAAGCAAGGAGACTACTACTCGGTAAAACTCTGTGTGCTTACATTATTTCAAGACCAGATAAATCGGACACTTGTTGAACACACTTGAGTTCAACACACGTGTGTGACACAAGTGTGTTGTAAGACACTTGTGAACTCGTATTCGATATCAACAAGTGTCTTTTGCCCACCATGTTTAAAACGCAACTTTCGATTTTATTGACCGAAGGCAATCATAGTTGTGCAATATCTTTTCACTGCACCCCGGAGGAAACCAAGAATAATTTAATGACTATGTTATCAAGAATTATTGGAACATGTGAACAAATTGTTCCAATGTGATGGATGCAAATCTCAAAATCCCTAGCAGATTAAACATGAATGCTTAAATCTTACTAACAGCCAAAAGTATCTTCATGTGGGCGAATCTGCCGTTTTACATTTGCGTATCCAGAAAATTGTAAAAATACTAATAGACCAATAATTTACATGTGTGTATACTTTCGATTTCTTCCGAGAAATTTAAATTCATGAAATTACAAAACTTTTTGACAAAGAACTGTCTACAATGTAATATAATTGTAGATATTTTTAACCATCTCTAGTGTAAAGTTTTTTCTGTATATTATCACTTTTGCATTTAATAATTTAATGCGATGTTTAAAAATAAATCTTTTCAGTGTATACTTTGGTACGATTAATGAGTATTATTTTTTTCTGAAATCGGAAGTGCTACTTGTAAAATGATAGGGTGAAATAGGATTATTGCATATTCTTTCCTAATGGTAGGTGCTAACCCCCCCCCTCCCCATAGACTTATCTGACTAGTGAGTTATTTGATGACAAGGGCTAAAATTATTTTATTTTTTTTATTATTTTTTTTACGATATTCTGTAATCACCAGGGTGGAAGAGTTTATCATCTGCAAATTGCTAGACTGTCTCCAAAACTTTGTCTTGCACAAGGAAAGAGAAAATAGTTTACTGATTTCTCTCTTAAACAGTGTTCAATATGGTTGCACATATTGCATTTGTAGCCTGAAATTTTTCTGTAGGAAGAAAAAAAAATCCCGCAAAAGTTAAATAAATACGTTTTTTAATCGTTGCACGTCGTTTTGAAATATTTTTTTATGCATTGATTTATTTTTTCAAGAAGTATTGGAACACAGGTAAATAAACATCTCCTTAGTAGTTGTTTTTAAAAATTATCAACTAAAAATAGTTTTTTAATTTATTCATTCTTTTTATATGTGTTTAATAAATAAAAGACATATAGTTACATAAACAAAATTTTATTATTTCTATAAAGAATCCCAAACGGGTTTTACATAACGTGTTTTAAATTCTGCCTTCCTGTGTGGTCTTCGCTGCGTTACAGGATATATACATACATGTTTTATCTTCTTCGTTCTTTCGCTGTGTTACAGGAGCTATATTATGAAAAAACAACTCAATTTTAGTTGTACAGTTCCCATTCTCTTCTTCCTTTATCATCTTAATTCGACTGTTTTTAATCAAATGTTTTGGGATACTTAGTTCACAAACTTTGTAGAAAAGCACCTTTTCCATTTATATTTGTCTCGCTGCGATTTGTAAAAAGGCAATGAAACAGTTCCGCTATACGAGAATGGCAAATTGCTTGATTTTTATAGTTATTTTCTCCTTTTACATTCCATGATATAATATCGGGGCTTTTTTTTCAACATGTTCAATAAATTAGTTGCTTGGTTCTTGTATCTTAAAGGTGCTGAATTTAAAATTTCTGAATAATAATTTCCCATTTGTTGCTCTCCTTCTTTTTCTTGTTTCATTTGAACTTTTTCTTCAGATTATTCTTGAGTACTTGACCATGGTAGATTAAAATCTTCCAATTTCATCTTGCATTATAACACTTCATAATAGCGTTTCACTTTTTCATGATCGTCTAAAAGAACTGTTTAATATGCGAGACATCACCTTTTCGAATTCCGACAGTTGTAGCTGGGTGGGAACATGCTTTGTTAAAGATGCTTTGGGAACGAAATTATATTTTGTTACATATTGCATTTTTAAAGGAGGATTATCTTGAAATCAGACCCATAAGAAGTGATAATGCAGCCGGTATCAAAACGTTTAGAAAACCACCTTTTGTATTATCAATTTTTTTTTTTTTTTTTTTTTTTTTTTTTACATAAAGAGGTGGGATTTTATTAGCAATTTGTCGTAGTGTGCTTTTGTATTTTTTTAAACAACTCTTTTGATGCTTCGTTAAAGGGATATTTCCTCTCAGCACATTTAAACTACATTCGCAAACGGCTTTAATAGTCGTAGAGGGTAGTTTTTTAAATTTTGCGGGCACACTTCAATTAACTGAAGCTGTTCACTGTTCACAGTCACGTTTCACGCTAAATAAAATTTTAGACTACATCGTGTTATATATTTCTCATCTGATAAACATGCTGCGTTTGATTTGTTTGAATATTTGTACGCAAACGCATGTTTTCAGGTGTATCATTGCGCAAATCAATAAACAAGGAGTAGGGTTTTTCAGTGACATCTTCATAAATTTCTGGAAAGGCCTTTGTAAGTCTTGGGAACAACTGCCTGCCAAACACATTATTTGGCTCATGTCTCTACGATTCTTAAATAGTGCAATGTAATGAGCAATAAGTGTAATCTCTCGTATCTATTTTCCTTTGTGAAAAAAATTTTGCGTAATAAAAATGACACTTAAATTTAAATGATGAATCCCTCTTGTAAAATTGTTTGTTAAACGTTTATCATTACCACACTCACTCATCAAATCATCAATAATAAATAAGGTGCGAGTCTTGAAAGTTTGAAGGGAATCCTTCCATAAAAGTCACTTCTTCAATTTCATCAAACAAAGGCTGGTGTATTTCGTAAAAAAAATACTATTTTATCACGCACAGTTCCCGTTTAAATCGAATTAATTTTTTCACCCACGTACTATTTCCACTTTGAGTGGCAGTACTTATAACCATCATGAAGATTTTATTAACTTTGGAAACTCCATCATGAATGAAAAGGCACACACAATGCATACCATTTAAATACTTTTTATTGATAAAATTTCACTACATTAAATCTCTTGGCTTGAAAATTGTACACTCGCTTATCATTATCAATATGCTTTGTTACAAAATATGACAAAATTTGTTTTAGATCTTTTCCTCTGCACTTACAGTAAAGATAATAAATACAATATTGTTCACACACAGCTGTTACATTGCTTTGAAGAGTTAAGGGGTTATAATTAACATACTTGTATCCACTAATAATATTCAATATAGGTCCTTTAAAGAACTTGGCTTAAATCCGAACGAGACAAAAAAATCTGAACGATTAGCTGACGACATGCACATTGCGAGCCAGTGGCTTCCAACGTCTTTTGATGTATCCACATCAACGATCAGACAGCTAGGATAGTCATTGATTTCGGTAAGTAGTTCATCACTAGCATACACATGTAAAAAGTACTTTTTTGTACATGTGTCTTGGTATAAAATTTCATATAGTTGAACAGTGTTCAATTCATACTTCTTAATTGGAAAAATTACATAAAAATTTCGGCGATTTTGTAATTTCAATTACATTTTCAAATTCTGCGTGGATAAATATTGAGATGGTCTTGATCAGGGCTTCACCAAATTTAATTTCCAATCGTAAATTTCCTTGGTGTTGTAAATTCAAATGAGGACCATCACACATGTCCGCACTTAAATGAAAAGCGTAAGGTATGTCCTTTTGCAAATTCTTCTCCGATCATTTTCCGATTCGCTTCCTGGGTTAAGTAGAGTCCTTTGTCTTTATTAAAACGTGAAAATAATCGATGATAGGCTCGTACCTAGCTATTCTTTTCAAAATTTAATTTTAGCGGTTTATTTGGCACGGGATTTCCGTCAACGGAAATACTTAAACAATTCACCAAACAAAAAGGGATTCAAGTTGTACTCTCCGTTCACCGCACCCTTATATAACATCCCACGATTGCACGTTTGTGTAAGGCTCCCAGGAAAACATTATCTTGTAAAAATGACCAACTACCTGCAGATACAGAAAAAACTTGCACGTCACACGATCAATCGGATATATTGCAGACGTTTCTTCCAAAGCATTTTGCGTGTGCTAAAGTTAGGGCCGAGTTCATTTTTACTTTCCTACATTCTCAAAAGGTATTTCTTCATTTCACGGAAATTTTGCAGCAATCAGTGCTACCGGAATATTTCCGTTAATGGACGAATATCCGTTTCTTTTTTCTCCTCTCAATTGAAGAAACTTCTTTAGAATTCACGAAATTGTTTCGTCTTCTTCAGGTTTTCGGGAAGAATTCACGGAAATATAACGTTTCCAAGAAGTACAGAAAATATTCGTTGAAAAATGAGGAATAAATTAGCGTACAAAGACACTCTCTCAAAAATTATTTCTTCAATTCCTGGAAATTTTTTGGCAGCAGAGCTGCCGGAATATCTCCGTTGTTCGACGAATATCCGTTTTATTTTTTCTCCTGTCAATTGAGGAAAATTCTCCAGGTTCAACGAATTTTTTTCTCTTCTTCCAATTTCGGGAAGAAGAATTCACGGAAATATTACGTTTCCAAGGAGTACGGAAATTATTCGTTGAAAAATGAGGGATAAATTAGTGTATAAAGACGAATTTTTCTGAGAGTGTAATAAATAATGATGCATGTTCTAATATCCCTTTATACTTAACGTTGGTTGTAGGAGACATAGGTCAAAATTTGGGATGGGTCCGAATCACTTTCATTTTTATATCCGCCAGATTTTATAAAGATGATTTTGTTGAAAAATATCACAATGCAATTGTCTAGTGATATCTAAACTTTTAATCCCAGATGAATATTCATAACGTTTCTTAAGTCCTTCGTTTGCATCGGTTGTTGCCTGCGGATTTGATTCAGCCAGATTATTATCCTTGTAAAATCATTCGCAGGTAAGCAAACTTTTCTTGGCATCCTCTCCGTAATTCAAAAGCGTTTCTATGTAAGCACAAAAGGCAAAAGGGATAACTATAAGTAGAGGTGAAGATTAATCTTTCATTCAGACTTACATCCACTTGTGAAAACAGAGCTTGCAAGAATAACTTAACCGGAGCCTTTGTTATCCAGATCAGTTCCGCCCGACTTATTAATTTTCACTTTTGCATAGAGTTGTGAAGAAGTCTAAATAATCCTCTCCACTGTTAAATGTATTAAATTCCACGGGATCCCACATATCGAATGTTGGCTATTGGGTGATATTCAATGAATTATCATTTTTCAATTGCTGTTTGCGTAAGGGGGAGTACAAATAAATCCAACTGGGATTTGGCGCAAGGTACCGAACTTCATGAATAAAACCTGACATGTTTAACCAAAAATAACGTGTGTTTTCACCTGCTTCCTTCGGCGTCTACCGATAACTTTTCAGACTGCTTCCTCTTTTTATTACGCCCCGATCCAATCATTGTCTTCATTTTAGCGGCACCTTAGTCAGTAAGTTGCTGACCAGCTTCTTTGATCAGCCGTTTTGCAGCTATTTTAATGTCGCTCCCTTAGTCAAATCATTTAACATATCACTCATATCATTTACGCTGTGCAATAATTGCTTCTTCACAGCTTTGTGCTGTTGTTGTGGGATTACGGCCAATTATCTACACGGGGGATCTCGGCCGATGGGTGGAGTGCCCTCCATGGGAGTTTTTCTAGGGGATCCTAACCCGTATTTACTCCTAAGTTTCAGAGGAAACCACGGAAAACTCAAAACCGTTTAGATCGGCGGACGCGACCTAGTTATCCCACAGCTTTGGCTCCTGATTTAATCAGAGGTACGGCCGAACTAAAATGGGAACGAAACAGTCCACCGAAACCGTAACCTTTCTGCAATGGCACACCTTGATAAAAGCTTAGTCCTCCACCTGTTTTATGCTTATACTACTCAAAGGATTTGTAACAGCATTGATATGGCACATATATCACGAGAGGAACTTTTGACGAAAGTGTAGTTTCACAATCAACTTCCCACGTTCAAATGAAATAATACGGCCTGTGTGGGTCCTTATATAACGATTTCAATCGTCTGAAATTTTTTTCTACAGAATGGTATATACTGAACGCTGTCAAAAGTTTCATGCGTCACTTCTCCATCTTTTGTTTTCACTGCAATCACACGTAGCAAAGGAGGGAAAATATCCCTAACCATTGTGGGTTCTATAATGTCGGTATACACATATAGCAGTTGATTATCATAGTTAGGATCTGCTATGAAGGGACTTTCAAAAACTCTCGGATAATAAGAGGGGATGGTAGTTTCAGATAATTCATCAGGTAAAAAACCCAACGATTCAGCCTTCCAGGTAATAAATTCAAACGCTCATCCTTTTTAAGTTGATTTTTGCTTTTTTCGTGTACCTGTTGTAGTTCAAAACAATTTTCTCTTGAAAATTTTGATAGTTTATCGCTTTAATAATATCATTTGGGGATTCCTAATAACCGTAAGATACTGCAACCTTTTAAAAAGTTCCCTAAATCATATTCGTATTCGTTTCGTCCCTCTACAACATTATTCCACATGTGAGGGTATATGAGCTCTGTTAACCCAACCTCCCACTCGCCATTCAACTCTAACGGCTTGGGTAAGCGCGTGTTAAATTTAGAAATTTTATTTTCAGGGAAATAACTCAGAGAGCTATCGGTGGGAAGTGTCATGTCGAAGCTCATAGCGGTGTATCGTATTTAAAAAAAAAAATTCTCTTATTTATGGGGTAAACACATCCGCTGATGGCTACCACTGATTAAATTTTTCAGGGTAACCTCTGAATTTAACAAGGTATTCCTAACGACCCTGTTGAGTTCGATTTTTTAATATTTTTTCTACATCAAATTTTTCTTTAGGTTGCACCTTTTGAAGTTCTTGTAAATAAAATGTTCCTAGTATAGTTTCATCCATCAAGTACTTGATCCAGTAAACAGAAGGGTCTCTCGGCACACACTCTGTTACTGTAAACACTACTTCCGACCAGTTGGTTTTATAACCTTTCTCAAATAGGTCATTTCACATCAAATCAAACACAAAATTGGAAAAAGTTCACCATGCCTTTTCAAATTTTCCTCAAATTTTGTGTAAATGATTTATAGAATAGGATACTCCAAATCTCAATCTTGAAGGTTCTACGATGATTAATTATCCAGAAATTAAGTATCGTAGAACCTTCAAGATCAAGATTATAATTAATTACCCAGAAATTAATTATGCATATTAAGTTTTCTGCAAGATACGCCATTTTTTCTCTGAATTTCTTAAATAACTCCTCACCTGTAGAAGTTACTGAAATGAAAATTTGTTTCTAGGCGTAACTTTTTAAGCTGATTCCAAAAATGTTATCAAAATTTGCTTATCTTCTACAGTTTATGCATGAGCATTGCATTTGCTAAAAAACATGATGAATTTTTTTCGGCCTGTTTGATCAGAAGCACATGTTTTAAATTTTTATATGTTGTTAAGATGGTATACAACTACATCCAAAAAAAATTTCATCTTGGCTTTCTGCTCAGAAGCTGAGCAAAAAAAAAAAAAAAAAAAAAAAAAAAAAATATTAAATTTTCAGTGGCTTTTCGTTTATTGGGTCTAATAATAAGTTTTAAAAAACACGCCAAAGAAATGAATATGCAATAAAACCTTTATTCGTCAAAGTAATCTTCATTAGTTCCAGCACCCACCGCCAACGATCAGGTAGCTCACGGATGCCAGCAGCATAGAAGGATTCATATTTCGATGCGATTAAGTCATCAGTGGATTTTCGTACTTCTTCCACTGTGGGGAAGTGTACAGAAGACAAGACATTGTTCATCGATCGAAGTAGATGTAGTCCGAAGGTCAAGGACACGTTAGTAATGTTTGGATGGGAAGTTTTGGAGCACCCGGTGTATAGTCCTGACACTGCCCCTTCATACTATCATTTATTTCAGTCAATGAACAATACCTTGTCTTCTGTACACTTTCCCACAGTGGACGAAGTGTGAAAATCCATTAATGACTTCACCACATCGAAATATGAGTCCTTCCATGCTGCTGGCATCCATGCGCTACCTGACCGTTGGCGATAGGTGTAGGTGCTGTGAAATAATGGAGATTTCATTTCTGCTCATTTCTGCTTCAGTGTTTTTTAAAACTTATTACTAGACCCAATATACGAAAATTCCCATGAAAATTTAATAATTTTTTTGCTCATCTTCTGAGCAGAAAGCCAAGATGAATTTTTTGGGGATGTAGTGGAATACCATCTTAACAACATATAAAAAGTTAAAACATGTGCCTCTGATCAAACATGCGCCTCACCATGGCACAGTGGTTATGTCACTGAAAATGGTAGACGGCCGAAGTGTGAAGATCCCGGGTTCGGGTCCCATCGCGCGGCTGTCGATCTAACGGTCAGGAGTTTTGGTAGGTTCTCTCCAGATGTAACGTGAATACGCGTTAGAACCCCTTAGAAAGTCCTCCTAACCACGGCATCCCCTATCCTAGGCAGATCGCCCCAGTGTAGCATTGTCTTAATCACACAAACCTGATCAAACATGCCGAAAAAAAATCATGATTTTTTTAGAAAATGCACTGCTCATGCATAAACCATAAAGATACGCAAATTTTGACAACATTTTTGGAATCAGCTAGAAAAGCTACCTCTAGAAAGAAAATTTCACTTCAGTAACCTCTACAGATAAGGGTTTATTTAAGAAATTCAGAGAAAAAAATGGAGCATCTTGCAGAAAACTTAAAAATTTGCATATTATTTCTCGGTAATTAATTATCGTATTCCTGCAAAATTGAGATTCGTGGTTATCTTACCCTATAAATCATCTATATGAAATTTGAGGAAAATCTAAGTTGTGGTGAACTGCACTGTTTGATCTGAAGTGCAATGACCCAAATGCCAATTTATACTTAGATACACGCACTGTATTTCCCCCTTTAAAGCTGTAGGTTTTTTCTTTATTTTTTCCGTACCTCCATATAAGGTGAACCAAACATTTTGCTGGTTAGACTCTGTGACTTCTACGAGCGTTCGTTTAGTACTTGAATGAAAGGTGTGATTATAACTGTGCACCAATTATCCAATCCAATCTATATAAATAAAACAAGATGTAAACTGTCCGTTTGTCTGTCTGTCTGTGTCTCGCGTAGCTCCGAAACGGGTGATCGTAGACCTACCAAATTTTGTACGGAAATTCTCCAAGACGGGTCTCGACACACCTCGAAGCGATTTTTTCGAAATTTGAATTATTTTAGGAGATATCAATAAAAAACGTGTCGCAAAATGATCATTTTTGTTCTCGCCATTTCGCAATTGTAACCCTGCAGTAGAAAGAGGGAGAGGTTAGCTATCGAGGTTGCCATGTTTGGCGAGTTTATTAAATGATTCAGATTCTTAAAGTAAAAATAAAAGAATAACGATTCTTTTTTTTTTTGTTTACATTATTTGTAAGGTTATTTTTTAATTAAAACATCGTATGCATGTGAAATCAGAGCAGGAATGAAATGTTTTGTACTCAAAAGCTAAAAAGGATTTGAAAATTTTCCGAGACTAAAACGTGCAACTTTTTAATTTGGCAACAAATAAAATGGTTCATATACGATTTTGAGGAGATGTGATTCTAGCGCCAAGCGCTATTTATCGCCTGCTTCTGCTACTTGAATTATGAATACACCTGAATGAGTTTCTAAACTTTATTTCAGTTCGATTTGTGCATTTTTCTGCACAGCTTTTCCCATCTATTTCTGATGTATTACATCCAGAAAAAGGATAGAAATATCAATTTTAGTTGTGTTTAATCACACTCATGAATAAAGATATACTTTCCAACTTAATGGAATAAGGAAAGAAAATAGGGAAGACCCGTGGATTATAATACGCTTTTAATACATAGCGCTTTAGTGCGTATTTAAAATCTGAAAATGTTTCAGATTTTCTGAGTTTTTTTTTTTTTTCCCTTTCCATTTTTGCTAAAGGCCAATACATCCAGATGCTCTTCAGAATTAATATAAGACGAAAATAATTTGTTCCTTTTTGCAGGTTTTTATCATTTTTAGCCATCTTATTTTTGTAATCAGGGGCGGCCCGACACAGTAAGCAACACATCTGGGCGCCGGCTTCGAAGGGGCGTCATTTCGAACTCAAAAACTAAGTAGCATAAAAGGGGGCGTCTTTTTTACATTAGCAAGGACGACACTTATCGTAGGGCCGTCCATGTTTGTAACCATCTTAATTTTAAATTCCATTCAGAATCTGAGAGATTTGAGTGCCAAGGATGCCGGTGAAGAACAGGAGTCTCTCCAAACAAGATTTATTAAGATGGCGAACCAACTGGTCGCCGGAGGCGGCTAGTAGATCTATATAGCAACAAGTTCGTTTACGCGTGAAATATTTCCGCATTTTCGTTTTCAACGCTCGATTAAATCTTTCGGCTACAGATGTTTTTTTGGGTTATTTTAAGTAATGAAAAATCGTACATTATGTTGTTTTAGAAAAGATTGAAACTTTGCATTTTTGAATTCAGTACCCTGATCTGTTGGTAAAAGTTCAGGTTTAAGTTTGGAAAAGAAGGATAGAAAAGCCTTCGCAATATCATGACGCCTCGCTTCGATTTAAGGGGGCCCACAAAACTGTACTTTGAGAGGACATCTCTACACGTTAACCTATACCCAGTCTTTTAAATTTGATAGGTCGACCAGATCTGCTTGCCACTGATGATCTTTCGAACAGACAATCACACGGTTTGTTGTAAATTTCTTGCTTGCTGGTTTGTGTAGAGTGTACACGTCCACACCTTCTAACCATTTCCGTATATGTATTTTGCTCAGTCTTTTTTGGGCAGCACGGTATAAGACATCTACACCACCAAAACTTGCTTCATAACCTGGATTTTGATATGCTTTCTTCAATGCAACATAAAGCGCGATTATTCGATTTATTAATTCGCATAGTCATCATAGCAAAAAAGTTAAATTTCTTGTTTCGTTTAAACGTGTTGCAGAACTCTCCTTTCTCACTACTGATAAACTTTTTTTGACGGTCGTACGGGGTTCCCAGGTGCTTGAAACAGACATAAATTTCAAAATTTCTGAATTCCAAGTAATGCATAGACAAAAGTCTAATTTTATTTACATAGATTTCAATTTTTTATGATGCCGGGAAATCAAGAGTTTTGTTTTTGTTTTTTTCTTCAATTCATTGGAGGCCTTCTAAATGCATCAATCATAAACGCTTTCACAACCAAAACTGAGTTTAAACATGATTTTAAATTGGACAAATTTAGAGATTTCCCCTGTTTGTTTTATAGATATTCGAATGAATGTTTAAAATCGAAGGTGCTTGACTGCCCGATCGATTGAAGATACTTTAGTTGTAGAAACTGGTAACACCTGAAGGAGTACGCTTTGTATTATAAGTGTGAATGTATTTACCATCACTGAGACGCTGTGGCGCACGTAGGGTACGGCAGGAAGGGCGAGTGCCATAGGATACAATAGAAAGGGGGCGCATATTTAAATTGCGGGATCGATGCAACAAGATAAGCAATTAACCTTTTCGCTCCCATCGTTGGAAGGATCCGACGACAGCGATTCTCCTGTCTGCATCCATCGTTGCTTCTCAGTTTCGTTTTTGAATAATCCTGTTGTGAGCCAAAGTTTTGCTTGCAAGTGCATGCGCTGGGCTGCAGCATGTACACTCAAAGAGCCATGTCTGGAAGCAATTATGGATAGAGAAGGGAGAATCGCTATTGCTGCGTCCTTGAAACGATGGAAGCGAACAAGCTGCAGTCAATAAGGCACTAAAATATTTTGTTTTGAATCATTGTCCTCAGAGCCTAAATTGAGATTTTTTCATTTGCATAATAAATTCTCATTCTCAGATACCAATATAAATAATCGCTCTAAAGAAAGTTTAAGAATTACTATACAAACAAAAGTGATCGGTGTCGTTCTTACTAAGAGAAGAGCGCAGTTTTGTTGTCCGTGCCATGGGTGCTCACGCTACTTACCTGGGTGAGCCACTGCTGAGACGATACTGTTACTTTTCTATTTTGACTTGGCAATAAAATCGCCAAATACTGAAATTGGGTCATGTGTTCCTTTTATAATACTATATACATATGAATAGCGCCACTTATCACATTTTAGGCGTTAAAAATTAAAACTAAGTAAGTTTTTTGAATCACTACTTTCTCCTGGAAACAGCGATTTTTATCGCTGTGTGGTCGCCTTGTTAAAGATGAAGTTATCATTCTATTTGAGACAGAATATTCTGCAAGAAAAAATAAAATAAAACTCTATTCTTTTTGCCACACCTAACACATTAGAAATCGATTAGCCAAACAAAACATGTACATCCTTTCCTCTTGGCGGCAGAACACTGCTGTCCTTGGGCTTGATATTCAAAGATGAGCCTATTTGAACCAGTTATTTCCCCCACCATTTATATAGGTATTTATGGATAATCACAGGGTGTACTCTTATGATTTTGTTATTTTTACTACCTTGATGAACCAGCCTATCGTAATATCATGAATAGCCACTGACGTAGAATAAAAGGTCTTTGTTTTGAATTGTTTAACCCTTTAACGGACAGTCCAACCACTTTCATTATTCGTACAAACGCCTGCTGTAATTAATTAAATTTCGTCGTTGAATTTCAGAGCAATCCATACTTTTCACTAAAAAAATAAAGTTTAACCCTTTGTTGCGTCATGTCCACTCTAGAAGTCAAAAGTGGTATATATTTATGTATACTATTTATATATATGTATACTGCTTACTCTATAGACAAACTACTCGCTGTCCCAAAGATATAGACATGGATCAAAAGGACATCCCAAGCTAAAATAACTTTCATGTATTTACAGAAATGATTCAGGTACATGTGTTAAAAGGATTTATTCGGATTTATTGTAAAAAAAAATTAATTAATTAAAATATTAGTAAAGAAACTGTATTTTTTTAGTGTAATATCGCCTGTCCAACAAATATAGACTCGCCTGACTTAGAAATATTATTAGTAAGAAATTTTTTCCCCCCAAGACGATTGTTAATTTACATTTCTTGAAGTTATTTATCGTCTGTTGTTCGGACTTTTATTGTTTTGGAATTATTTTTTGGCTTATTTTCGACTGACAAATCGAAATTTTTATAGATACGATAAAATGCCTAGAGGTAAAGAAATTTCGAAAAAGGAGAGCATCAAAGCTTTGGATTCAGAACCTAACGGAAAATACTCGAAAGAGATATCCAAGATTGTAAAGGTATAAGTAAAACCTCGATACAACGATATAACGAGGTGAGATTATATTACACTGGAATTCCGAGGGACCACAAAGTTGGCAGCTAGAAAAATAAATAAATAAATAAATAAATAATAGGGTAGTCGGGGGTAAAGGTCCGCACTGGGTAAAGATCCGAATGCGTTTTCTTTATTATTTAGAAATCTAAGTTAGCCGCACTGACTTTTTCATTCCCTAGATAAAAGAATTGAAGAATTTTCCCTAGATGGCATTGGTTTTGCAAAGAATCATGGATGTGCGATTGTCAGTTTTCATACTATGAGGGAAATTACTTTTAAGCGTATTTTTATGTAGTTTTTTGAATTTGCTTTCAATTTTACCGATTTGGGTTTTAAGGGTATTTAGTACGTGAAGCTAACCTAATAATGATCTCATTACTTTATGCTTCAAGTATTACTACTTTTGACCCAAACCGCAGGAAAGCAATTTTCATATCTTCATCAAATGGGGCAAGAATCCGCATGGATGTACGATGGGGTAACGATCCAAATGCGAATCTTTGCCCCTAATGCTTTAGGGTTCATAATAATAGTTTGTTGCCTAGTAATGGTTTTGTTTGTTTGATAGTCGCATGTTTTGTCAAGTCCTGAGCCTTCCAATAACCATCATATTGTAATAAGTTCTGGGCCTTCTAATGATGATGTCCATCAGGGCCGGAAAAATCTATTGCCCGACATCGAAGGTCATGTAAAATTTTCAGCCAGACATGTATTTAATTTTATTTATTATTATTATTATTATTATTTTTATTTACTTTTTTTTTGTCACTGATTCGGTTTGTGATACACAGCCCGGCAAGGCAGGCTGTGTATTTCAACCAGGCAGGGCGTCTATTCATGTGTCTAACTGGAAAAACATGTGATTTAATATGAATAATATCAATGGCATGGACTGGCCATTGCTAAGAATAGACATAAATCCAGTGGAGAATGTGTGTTAACATCTAGCCCGAAAAGCATACCAAAAAGGACGTCAATATTTTTCTACTAATGGCCTTACAGCCAAGGACTTATTTAAGGAAGGGAGATCCAGGGGGTCCGGACCCGCCCCAAAATTTTGATTTTTGTGAATAAAATGATAATAATGATTTTTTTTTCTGACTTTTCCACCGTTTTGATCCCTCCTAAATTTTTTTTTCTGGATACGTCCCTGCTTACAGCAGCGATAAAGCAAGGTATAAACTATAACCAAAGGCTATGCAGAACTTAGTATTTTCGATGGAAAACCGTGTATTTGAGGTGATTAATGGTAATGGAAACACAATTAATTACCAACATTTGTAAACGTGTTCTTTGACCTTAAATATAATCCATAAAATAAATATTGTGTATTAGTGGCGTAGCCAGAAATTTTTCGTGGTGTGTGTGTGTGTGTGGGGGGTGTTACGACAACTGCAACTCACATATATGTATGCGTGTGTGTGATAAGAGAGTGAAGAAGAGGCATTTTGTATGGCAAAAAAATTCCTCATGGGGAGTTGTGACCCCATATACCCCCCCCCCCTTGGCTACGCCACTGTTGTCTATACTTATGAGAAACCCTATTTTCTGTTTTTCTAAATGAAGTCAGAATTTTTTGTGCTTTCAAATACAATTTAATCCTAACTTGTGCTTCATGTGATGTTTATTATTATAGGGTAATTCCGGGACTTATGCCGTACATTTTTTTGAATTTGTGTAAAAAATTCCAGAGTACATCTACAATAAAATAAATCATACTGTGCTATTTAATGTAGAATATAAAACATGTATACTGTGACAGAAAATATAAAAAAAATAATTAAGATTTTTTAAGATATATTTTCTGCGGGTGAAACGCCGGTCTTGTGCGGGAGTTACGCCGCGCCTGTCATTAGAACTTAATGAGTAATAAATAAAAAATATTAAAACAAATACTCATATCTGGACTATAATTACCTATGTAATAACAAAAAGAAATTAAATAAGTTCAAAGAGATGTATTAGTAGGTTTCAATCACTATTAGTTCATTACTAAATCAGTTCACTATTAAAATTAAATACTTATTTTTTAATTGAATTTTAATTGTTATTTCATCAACAACATAACGTTAGTGTATTTGAGAGGAGGGAAAAGAGTAAATTAACGTTCATTTTGTTTGATTTGTTTTGACACTGTTATATTCTTTCGTTCTTACATTGTTTTATTCTGTTATAAAATGCGGGCGTTTCTAGTAAAATCTGTAAAAAATTTAAAATTAATCTGGTTTATAAAATAAATATTTCAAGACAGAACGTTAAAATGCAAAATAGAGACGGGGAGATAAATTACAATTTCAATTAACGACTAATAACATGCCCAACTTCATGAGTCTGTCAAAATGAAACAGAAAAAGGTGTTAATAACACATAGTTAAATCTAGCAAATATTCTCCATTAACATAAATTCAGTAATATAAAAAATAAGAGACGGGGAGATAAATTAAAAATTTACTAAAAGCGGCATCCCGTACAAAAGAAAGTGCAGAATAGCAGTGCGGCATGTATCCCATTTCGTACGATACAGACGTAACACATCACAGTTGCCTGTCTTTGCAACAGAAAGTGGAGTAACTATACACACTGTACTCTATACAGTTGCTACACTTAGTTTTGACTTTGAAATCCTGCAGAGATTCACTAATTAGCGCATAAAAAACATTTAAGCGTAACGTGTTTAAAAGTTTGGATAGTGAAATCATGCGCTTATCTCAAAATAAAGTTTTTATAATTACAACTAAAGCACTGAACGGGATTCCTGCTATACACCATTTAAGAAACTCTCACTGCACACCTATAGTTTTTTTATACTGCGAGTGTGGCTGCTATCTGTTGACAATTACCAGAAATACAAGGGGTACGGCTCTCGGGTGAGGTGACTCTCCCGGAATTACCCTACACACACACATATACAGGGTGTCCAGCCTTAATGTGACCCAATAGCTAATTCCCGAACCATTCGGTTTAGATATGCACTTCCAATTTGAAAAATGTTTTTAAAAAGGTAAAGAATGATTTTACGTGCTTTTCGAAGCAAAAAACCCATTTAGAAAAAAATTACAAAAATTAAATTTTTAAACGGTCCCCAGGTCCTATCACTTATATTTAGGAAAAGATGCAGTACACAAAAACAAAGTAAACACAAAAAGTTTCATTTTCTTAGGATAAAAACTGACCAAGTTATGGAACTTTGAAAATCATACATTTCATCCATTTTCTCGGCCAATTTCAAGAAGCTAGTAAGTGACCATCTCCAAAGTGAAATTAATTGGAACTCTGCCAGGAAACATTCGCTCTTGCACGTCACTCTTATGTAAATCGTTTTTAAATTTAAAAGTACACACATTACGTTAATATTACAATAACTGAGTACTTAAGAAACAAAATTTATTCTGTGTACGTGTAAAACATAGATAAAATAAAATATTTTGGACGAAGAAAACTTTTCAAAAGCAGTTCCAAAAACTTAGACTTATTTGCCTGCGGCTTCAGACTGATTTGCTGCGGTACTGATCATGGCGAACGTTAAAAATCTGTTGTGTAGTCGCTTGCAATTGCATACAGTCGTATTCTAATATTACGAATTCTAGTACAGAACGAGATGTATACAAATGAAGAATACTGCGAAATGGTACTGTTGTATGGGCAGTGTAATCGAAATAAGAAAGAGGCGGCAAGACTTTATGCCATTAAATTTCCCAGTCGAAGACATCTATCTTATAGTACAATTGCCCGTGCTGTTCAACGCTTGTATAGAACTGGGAGTTGTCATAGACGTATTCCCTTGCCTCGTGCCACACCTTCAAGCTTGCGGATACCCGCTGAGGATGTTCTAGGATATGCCCTGGCTCATCCTGAAAGTAGTGTCCAGGATATTAGCAAGGCTTCTTCCTATTCAAAATCGACGGTGTGGAACATATTACATACGTACGGTGCATTTCCTTATCGTCCAGTCCTGGCGCAGGATCTAATGCCTGGAGACCAGTTGTATACATCTCGTTCTCCCATACTAGAATTCGTAATATTAGAATACGGCTGTATGCAATTGCAAGCGACTACACAACAGATTTTTAACGTTCGCCATGATCAGTATCGCAGCAAATCAGTCTGAAGACGCAGGCAAATAAGTCTATTTTTTTGGAACTGCTTTTGAAAAGTTTTCTTCGTCCAAAATATTTTTTTTATCTATGTTTTACACGTACACAGAATAAATTTTGTTTCTTAAGTACTCAATTATTGTAATATTAACGTAATGTATGTACTTTTAAATTTAAAAACGATTTACATTAAGAGTGACGTGCAAGAGCGAAAGTTTCCTGGCAGAGTTCCAATTAATTTCACTTTGGAGACGTTCCCTTACTAGCTTCTTGAAATTGGCCGAGAAAATGGATGAAATGTATGATTTTCAAAGTTCCATAACTTGGTCAGTTTGTATCGTAATAAAATTAAACTTTTTGTGTTTACTTTGTTTTTGTGTACTGCATCTTTTCCTAAATATAAGTGATAGGACCTGGGGACCGTATAAAAATTTAATTTTTGTAATTTTTTTCTAAATGAGTTTTTTGGTTCGAAAAGCACGTAAAAACATTCTTTACCCTTTTTAAAACATTTTTTAAATTGGAAGTGCATATCTAAACCGAACGTTTCGGGAATTAGCTATTGGGTCACATTAAGGCTGGACACCCTGTATATATATATATAAAATTCATTCCATTCTTATTTTTACTGTGAATTTTACGCTTTCGTCTATATTTTTGGGACACACTGTACAGCGATTAATTAAAATAAAATCCTAATAAAATTATTTATAATTATTTCTTAGAGCATTTTAAATATAGTCCCGACAAATTATTTAAAAAAAACAGCAAATGGTGGGAAAAATTTATAAAACTTCTTGAAAACGTTTTTTTGGTGGGTCTATTAGTAGAAACAGAAAAGCTCCCCAACTTTATCCCCCAAAGCGCGTTTCCCCCTTTTTATAAATTTTTACTCAAAACATCTCATTTTTCGATAATAATTGACTTTACAAAAAGTATTCTTTGTGAAATTCAACATAAAAAAACTCCTTAGCGAGTTTTAAGTGAGACTAACGGTTTTTGAGCTATTGAAGTTGGAAGAAAATTATAAATCCATTTTCAACTTCGTTTTTTTTTTTTTTTCCTACATATATTTTATGCATGTATAAGCATAAATAATAATATATGTACAAAGCATAGCGTCAGGAGGGGATAGGTGGGTATGTGAGCCCCCCACTTTGAAAAACGTTTTATTTTAAAGCGTCCCCCCCCACTAAAAAAAACAAAGAAACAGAAAGAAGTCTTACTATTCCTATTCTAAAATATGTCATACGGCCCTTGAATCTCATAATTTTCGGTCATGCAACGCTTATGTATGTACAACACTTAAAAGCCTACGTTAAGAAAAAAAATTCCCCTCGTTAATTTTCAATAAGCTGTACTTTTTAAATTTGCATATGACCCCCGTAAAAAATTCCCAATTTACACACCCCAATTAATAAAATGTTCCCCCATCCAGTTATGAGGTGATGTACAAAGATTCAACATTGTATCATAAAAAGTGTCAGGAATATGAAGATAAATATATGCTGACTTAAACCACTTTTCAGCTGAAGGGACTGCTCTTGAAGGGAAAAATTCACGTTGAATAATCGCATTTTAGGGGACGTATAGAAATTATACGTAATAATACGTAAATAAACATTTACAATCTAATTCATAGCCTCTGATCATTTTTAGTTAAAGATATTCCTGACACGGTTTACGATGAAGGGCTGATGTTTTTTGCATCACCTCAGCAATGAAGGGACACATTTTGCTACATGGGAAGTTTTTTTGTACGGGGGGGGTCATATACAAATTTTAAAAATGAACATAAAATATATTTAATAATCGTTACGAAAATAAATAAACTGTAATCTTGGAATTCTGCTGATCCTAATTCTAACTATACTATATTTTTTCGCGAACACCAAGGAATCAACTTTTAAATTAATTCAGTAAATGGAAAATCAATATGTGTAGTTACATATGAGTTTAAAAATTTTAAACAATGTTCCAAGGGAATATTAATCTTTTAAAGCTCCCAGACATTATCTTATGGATTAAAAAAAAAATAATCAATACCAACCTAGCTAGAAAAACACGTCTTTCACAAAAACTTTTTAAAACTACAATAGATTTCATTAATTCAACCACTGGCCAGAGAAAAATTTTAAATAAAAAAGACGAAACTTTTCAGTATATATTAGTTCAACATTTCTTACCTATCTGTTTAAATATTCATAGAGTAAGACATTCCCGATTTAAGCCTGATTTATACAGTATTTGTTAAATGTTTGTAATTAATAAGATGAGAGAGTACAAACATTGTGCATGGGATATAAAATATGGGTGTGTGAAGCTGATATATTTAAGTAAAAAGATAATAAAAGTTCGTGGCATTCTACATTTATATTCTACTCAACATCTTTCAGCTATTCAGCAGGCGGCATCTCGTAGAAGTGGCGACATAAATTCATACAACTAAATCAGTGGGGCTCGTCTTAAATAGCTCAAACCGGCAGGCGAAGCTCATGTCCTCAGAAACCATATAGGGGGATTACAACACCACTGGGTTGCGTTATGCCTACGAGGTACCTATTAAAACTGACTACCTCCTGAGTCAAACGAACAAATAAAGCTTTCGCGCTCAACTGTTTGCTCCTGAAATATAAAGTTGTCTTGAGTTTATGTATATACATACCGATTTATATGCCTCAGATAAATTATTCTTTAACCCGGTGGAAAATATAAGTAACAGATCATTTATTTTTATGTGTATTCGGCTTTGTTCCCCCGTGAAACAATGCCTAATACATATTATCTTCGGATTTACATAACATCCCGGATGTAAAACAAGTCTTCTCTACTTATTATAAAAGAAGGTGTCTGTGTGTCTGTGTGCGTGTGTGTGTGTGTCTGTCCGCAGCGTTACGGACAAACGGCTACACATAGAAACACCAAATTTGGTACTCGGGAAGATGTAAATATGTAGTTGTGCACCTCGAAGCGATTTTTTCAAAATTCGACCTAGATTTTTTTTAATTTTATGTTTTATGCGATTTTTGGCATTTTTTCTCACCTAATTCGTAATAACGGCGGAAATTACGCTCGCAGCAAAACGGCATTTGTATCATCGGATAGAGGAGGAAATTTTCTTTTAAAAACAGTTTGTTCTGAATACGTAACATGATTTACCGATTTTTAGGAATTTTTTTACTAAGCATCTGCTTCGCGATTGTTTTTCGTAAAATAATTTTATAACTGTCGCATCTTGAATTCTATCCGTCATAACTTTTAGATATTTTGACAAATCGTGAAACATTCTTTTCTCCCTCTTTTAAAATAAAAACGAAAAATTATGTAAATTAGATGATTTTTTACGAATTTTAATGCAGCCTAATGTTTAGAATTTAATAGCATCAACGCGATCTTACGCCATTCATTACATTGCGATCACGGCACGAGAATTTATGTTCGGTTGTTGCCACAGAAAGGATTAGAAAAAAGGATTTTTTCAACCAATCGAGTTTTTAAATGGTATGTCAGAATTTCAATTCGCAAGTGAGGATCTATGACGTCAAATTCTTTAAGATACGTAAAAATTACTCCATAATTTTAACTCATTTATTCCAGCTCTATTTTCAACACAGGGAGACGATATTTTGATTAAAATTTACTGTAGAAATAAACTAAGAAATTCACGATTATTATTATTAGAAGTGGTATTTTAATCCGGTGCTTATTTAAAAATTGAAATGTTTTCACGGCGCTGAAAATGTTCATTTTAAAAGTTACAAAGTTCGTTTCAAAGCGCGATATATTAAATTTTTTCTATTTACTATTTTTATATTTGGCCTTTAATTTAGCGCAGGCGTTGCCTAACATACGCATGCAGGTTGCGAGTATAATTTTATTTTAACGTTGAATTACGTTCCTCCATAAAGGTTACATAACGCAAAGTTTTAATGATACCGTTTGAAAACAATTCTGCGAAATATCGAAATTAACTCCCTCAACCTACCGGGGTATCCTTTACGGCAGTCAAACAGTGACGTCATAAATAAAAAAATGCGTGAAATTTGTAAACTCTGCAACTCTAACGCCCTGTCACAATTAAAGTGGGAATAAGTAGCTCCTCGAGATTACACAGTTTGATGTTTTTCAGGAGACAGGACTATGGAGGATATAAAAGATATCGCTATATTAGATACATGGATATTTAAAATGGCACCCCTTGGATATTTTCTCCCCACAGTAAGATGAAATGGTTTACGGCGCTAAATACGCCTATCTTATAAAACTATGTATAAATTAAATATATATGGAGAGTTTCCTTAAAGGCAACCATTATGTGAAATGATTATTATTTATGATAATGCGTAAATTGCAAAGAATCGCCACAGAATCAAAAGATCCCATTGAGGCCAAATAATCTAAGCTGTTTCTTTTAAGGGAGCCTTGAAGAGGGAGAAGCGAATATAGATAGTACAGTGGACTCCGCTTAATGTGATCAGTTTGGGACACCGTGATTTTGATAACAATAACCGATTGATAACAATAAACGATATGCAAAATTAGATAAATTTACCCTCCCCCTCATTCTAATTTACACTTACTAAATTTCAAAATAAAATGGAAAAACTCACCTTATATTTATGTACTGTATATTATCCTTTAAAACACAAGAATTGTATAGATAATTAAAAAAATTATCAATGGTTGTTTGTCTACAATTTTTTCTTAGAAGGTTATTAATAAATTGTTCGTATTCATAATGTTTTTTAAAGTCATCGGAGCGGTGTTGAACTCCACGTTTCAACACTTTTAATGCATGTCTCATTTCAATCGCATGTCAATTTTCCGCTGCTGGCTTATCGGCATCTTTTTGTTCGCCGTGAATTCTCTTGTAAACAATATTTTCGCGTGTCTTCCATCGCTGAAACCAACCATTTGTTGCAACAAAATCTTTTTTTCCCATTTGAGAAGCTGAACTTTCTGGTTTTTTTTGCATAAGGGGCCCGTTGACTGAAGCATCACGTTCTCGAACATTTTCAAACCAAAGTCTTATGTTCGAGACTTTGGTTTGCAAGTTGAGCGATGAGCCTTTTCAACTTGCTCATCGCTCTATTACGTTTGCACTTCGTATTTTCATTTTGTTTATCTCTTCTAATAAGTTCATCACGATTTTTCAAAATTTTACACAATAAAGGCTGAGAAATGTTTAACTGCGCTGCAGCATTGCGCTGACTCATTTTTGGTAACCTGTCATAACGATTTAAAATTTCGATCTTTTGTTTTAACGTTAAATCATTTCGCTTTCTGGCTTCCATATCGATAAGCTGCATGTAAGGGAGCAAGACATAAAAAGTGAATACGCTCCTTCTGAGTTCCGATAATGTCCAGTTCACATGCGCTGAAGATTGAGGGAAACTCCCGGGGTAAACAATGTATTGAAGGAAACGTTCTCAGGAAAAAGGCTCCCGTTCCGTCTATCTATCATGTGAGGGCTGTGGTTTTATGGGTTACCGTTTGTCGGCTCATTCCGACTGGTCATAAGAAAAGCCATAAATTTTTCGATTACAATGCCCAGCAAGTGAAAACGCGCCAGAAAACGGTTATCTGACAACCACTGACCAAAAGCAGGATGTGCGTGGAGGGGGGAGGGAATTCCCGGAAAGTGTAATTCCTCACTCCTTTGTTCATTCCCCATTTCCCTAGGTGGAAGTATAGGTGGAAAAGGGAGAATTCCGGGAAATTCAAACAACAGCAAAGGGAAAGAAAAGAATGGGTTCCTTTTGAATTCGCGATCTCAGGACTTGAATACGCCATCTAGCGGCCTAACTAGAACTACTATGTAGCAGGCTTGCTTGGCCAGCTCAGCTCAGCTTACGTACTTACATATTACTGTTTTGAGACGCGCTTATTTCAAACGTGTGTAATTATTGGGGTTTTTTTTTTTTTTTTTGCCAAAATATATTATGGGTAACGACAAAGTTAATTGCTGTGTTCCTCAGTGTGATTCTAAGGGGAGAAATATTCCTCGACCCAGTTTCCACAGATTTCCGTCAATTAAAAGAAATCAAAACAATTCATCCGAAGCGACCATGCGGAAGCTTAGGAGACAATGGATTAGCGCTCTGAAAATTGGCAAAAACGTATCGGACAGAATGGTTGTTTGTGGGAAACATTTTCTTGAGAGTGATTTTATACCAAGAAGTATGTAAAATATACTTAGCCGTTTTTTCTTTAATGTTTGAAAGATCTAGTCATAAATGCTTGAATTAATTTTATGAACACAATTCCAAATGCATGTCCTAAATGATTTCTATGCTATTTATATTGATTTCTATATTATTTATATGTATACTTTAATATGTACGTTTAAAGGTTCTATACTATCCTGTAAATCGACAGGTTTTTGACTTGTGGTGTTAAAAAAGTAAAAACCTCCGTGTTAGATTTAACAAAATACCAATCTAATGTTACATATTAAACGTTTTCTAGGATTTATGTACTTAATTTGAAGCTAATAGATCAATATATTAATCTTAAATGTTAAGAACTTTTCTAAACAGCTTCACAATATTTACTCAGAAATAACCTGATTGAAAGATAATTTTATCGCACTGTTGTGAGCCCCTCTTATACCTAAATGTCACTCCCAGTTGAGAATTGAGGCTTTGCATTGATATCTTTAGTGTTGTGTTAAAATTCTATCCAGTGCTGTTTTAAAATGTATAGATATAGGGGTAGTACTCTTTGTTGAATGTGTTAACATTGATATAGTTACTATATAATATGTGATAAAAGTACTAAGATATTTTTTATCTTGGATGCATATAATTGTTTCTCTTCTCCCCTTAAAATTATTGAGAGCCCCCTTTCTGTTAAAATCAGAAAGTAATTGTGTGTTAGTGTTGTTCTCTTTCCATTTGTCCGAACTAATTTCAGTAAAAAATTTAGCATCACAGAAAAACAAAAACTCAGAAATGTCTAAATAACCATCATAATTTTGGTTTAAATTTTAGCTGTTTATGATTTTGGATGAAAAATGTTGTAATGTGAAAAATATCTATCATTCTGCATTTTTAAAAGATTGACAAAATTCTGGCTGTAAGTCTCCAACATCTTTCTAATTTTTCATGATATAGCTCAAAGATGAGATTCTTCAGCTTTTTGTGAATAAAGAGGAAATCACTTTTTTCTCTGAAAATTCTGTACTGACAAAATTGCCATATGGGTCATTCCATGTCAAATCAACGAGGCTCACAACCTGACCCCCACAGAATTCAATGAAATTTGGTATGATAGTTGTATCTATAGAGAAAAAAATTAATGTGAAATTTCTAGTCCATATCACTTTTAGTTTTCGAAATATTTAATTTTAAATTTTGTGAAATTAATGCAATTTTAGAAATTCTTGCACTATACAATTGGCTCCAATTTCTCTCCTAATTATCATAGAAACTCCATTAAAGTGTCTATAGAAAATAAACAGGTTGCCCTTTCTTATCATATGCAACATGATTAAATTTTTTAAATTTTTAATTTAAAGTTCATCATTTTAAAATTTCAAAAAGTATATTTTTAATTTAAAAAAAAAATTATATGTTATTCTTCTATTTATTGTTAACAATGTCTGAAAGTTTCATTCTGGGATTACCATGGGTTTTCCAGTAATAAATTTAAGAAAATTGCTACCATCTCGATTTAATAACTACAAAAGAAAATTTTTGTATTTTAAAATAAAATTACATTTTTAACTTAATATAAGAATTTTGAGAAAGAACAAATAATGTTGATAATGTTTTTCAACACTTTCATTGGGGGTAGGCAATGTCTCTCCCCCCCCTCAATAAAAAAATAGAATTTTACTAAAACAATTATTTGTTTTTAAAATTTCAAGAGCAGTTGAGTCCAAATTTGTTTTTGCTGGGGGTTTTAATGAGGGTGCTTTCAAAGTAGGAAATGGGGTGTGCCTCCCCCCTTTTAATAGGAATTTTCAGAGTTAGTCTATCAAAATTCCATTTTTCTTTTTCATTAATAATTTTAAAAAATCATTATGTTGCATAAAATGCTTCCACTATTCCAATGAGTTACAACTATTCCTTTAATTGTCAATTTTTAAATAATAACATTTTCAGGTTAAAAAAATAATAATAATTACAGTAAGATGTTATTTTTATGTTGCATGCATATTCTGAACTATTAAGTAAATATTTCAAGTGTTACCTTTAATTGATGTGTATTTTTTTTAAAATTGAGTTTTAAATTTCAATGTAGTAAGGAAAACTTACAACTTGCAGATTATGCAGAAAGTAAAATAAAAAAGGAAGTAAACCATTGTGTGATTTTTTTCTCAAATTTATTGGATGCAAATAGCATTCTTTATCATATAATTTATGGGTAATAAAATGATGGCGATAGATTATGTGGATGGAGAAAGTTTACTTTAATTTCATCTGTATGTGGATAAACACCCAGAACACATGAGCAAAACACCAAAAATTAGCAAATGTTACCTTTAAATTAAAAGATTGCTTGATATAAAACTAAAAGAAATAAATCATGTGACATTCTTTCCATAAAAAACTTTTTTCCACCTCTAAAAGGAGAAAATAGGCATAAAAACCGCGTTGCTTAATGCAGGCACAACTATTGTCGGAACAAGCTACCCGTCACCGAGCACATTTGTTTATATCCAACATCTTAAAACATCTCTTGAAAATAGCATAAATGAATTCAGAAGACCTCAAAACTTGTCAATACACCAAAATCTCGAAGTCGAATTTTTTCATGATTACAATACTTTCCTTATATGGTACATGTTCGGAAAGAGATAAATGGTGCTCCATTTCATGTAGTGTCTTAGGTATTCAATGCTACAACTTGAGCCTAAAAAACAGTATGATGTAGAAATAAGACATTTTGAAAGCCAGGAGTTCTCTGCAAACCATTAAGCTTTCCACTTTTTTGATAGTGAATGACACTGACGTAGTTTTTTGAGTCATTATACTGCAATGATCAGGTTAGTACTCATGACACAAACTTTACATTAAGAGTCAAATAATTTTGCTCTTTTTTTTTAATTCCACATCACGAATAATTTCGAATTACACATGTAAGGAAAATTTTCGTTTCCTACCGTGCGAAGAACGGGCACGCAGCTAGTTTTGAAATAAGGGAAGAGTAAGTTTGAGTTTTCTCGTAATTCACCGTGAATTAACAGTGAGAGTCTCCATTTTTTATATTTTGGCGAGTTTGAATTTATTTTAGGTATTGATAGCTTCATTGATTAATTTTTTTAGCAGATTATCTAAACAGTAGGCATTAATTTGAAACAAGTTTTGAAGCATATAATATCCTTAATTTAAAATGTTAATCGAAAAGCAATATTAACAACATACTTATGCAGCTTAAGCTACACTTTACCTTTAAAGATTTGTGGGAGTAGTACACTGTAAGAAATACACCTGTAAGGAATACCTGTAATTTTACTACAGATATTGATGTAAAATAATACAGCACATCTGCTCCAGATTTAGAGTACAGCACTCTGTGCTGTAAATCCACACACCAAATGACGTAATGTCTTTGATAAACCAATCAAGCAGAACCTTGTACAACAAACTGGCACAGTTTTTACATCATAACGTATTGGCGTTACGTTTACCCACACGTCGTGCTGTAATCTAGGTAAATACTTTTTTCAGGGTAGCAATAGTAAATAATACTAATAAAAGCGGTCGCCATTAACGTGATAGTTTGCTGAACACTTGATTTGACAATTGAATCATCGGTTGCTGTTACTATCTCGCACTTATAAATTATTTTTATATTAAGTTTTATGTGCATTTTTAATAGAATAAAATCGTAAAATGAAGGTATTATTATAGTTTTCTTTCTTGGTGAACTGAAATGACTCTAAATTCAATGAATGTTGGAACTCAATTATAGCTAGTTTAAATTAATACTTCTATAACTCGCGATTTAGTAACCACTGGGTATCGACTCCTGTGATGTGTTAAATGGAAGACACTGTAATTACACAAGTTTTTTAGTTTCTTTAAATTTGAACACTATGCGGCTAAACGGCTATTTTATTTACGTTATTTTGTATTCGATTCTTTTTTACTGTACATTTGTCAGCAAAATGAATCATGTTTAATAAGGGTTCATCAAAACGTATCAGTTGCTGGTTATCCATTATTTCATAGATTATCATAAATAAATTTATATCATTTTGTCGAGATAAATAAGCTGATAAATTAAATAATTACTTTGTTTCTTGATTGAAAAAGGAAATGTTGCATGGATTAAATAAATAAATGAGTAATAAATGAAATCCAAAGATACTAAAAAATTATGGGACTAAAGAATTTTTCAACGTTTACTTTTAATAGATCTCTGAAGCCATCCAACTTATTAAAATTACTAAATAATTCAATATCTTTCATTGAACTTGTCATCTTAATCATACAGAAAATATACGGAAAGATGTTTTTATGAAACTTCTTCAGCTTCTAACATTCTTTCTCTTTAAAACATACAAAATTTAATCAAACAAGGGGGGTGGTAGGGTGGAAATAGAAAACATCATAGCAACTCGTCTGACAGCGGTTTAGGTGTTATCTCGCCGCAAGAATGGGGGACAGCAGTGACCACTTGCTGGCTAGCTATTTCCTGCGTTCCAAATAAACCAGGCGAAAAGGGAGACCGCCATTTTCACCCACACACGAAATGGACTTAGGGAAAATATTCTTCCTCCCGTTCCTCGCTTGTTGCCGTGTTTTCAATTGAAATAGAAAATTTGTCATGCAGGCTTTCATAAGCTATTTTTTATTTTATTATTAGATAGGCCACTTTTCAGTGTTTTGTAACTTCAATTTTTGAAACTGAAGAAAAATTTATTTGGCGTGAAATAGAAAATTTGTGATGCAGGGGCTTTCCTAAACTATTTATTTATTTTATTATTAGATAGGCCACTTTTCAGTGTTTTGTAATTTCAATTTTTGAAACTTAAGAAAAATTTATTTGGCGTGAAATAGAAAATTTGTGATGCAGGGGCTTTCATAAACTATCTATTTATTTTATTATTAGATAGGCCACTTTTCAGTGTTTTGTAACTTCAATTTTTAAAACTTGAGAAAAATTTATTTGGCGTGAACCATAATTAATATGCACAGTATGTATCGAAACATAATTTGTGTTTCAGAGCCGTACACCGGACATGGACGGGAGAGCTGTACGTGTTTTTAAAGTGTCAAATTCCATGTAGAATTTTTCATTTACGAAAAAGCTGCCTTTATTTTCTAAGTAAAATAATTTAGGAATCATTCCGCTTATCTCGATATTTACAGTTACTTAGAAATTTGCAAGCCCTGTTAGCTTGCCGGAAGATATCTTTAATGCTTTGTATAAAAATAATGATAAGTATAACATGAAATCGAAACTAAAAAATGTAACTGTGAAAAATTATCTAGTACCCCAATCCTAAATAAAATTGGTCAATTAATGCTTTGATTCAGTGTATTATCTATTTAATTCTTCTGGGCCGAACACAGCAATACATTTTGGAGGGGTACCAAAGTATAGTACAAATTAATCAATATAGTACAAATTAAAAAAAAAAGGAATAAAAATGGAAACAATAAGAGACACACGCGCACGCACACATATATACAGTCGACTCTCAATATCTGGAAGTCGGCTGGACCGGCAAAAAATATTCGATATAACAGAAATTCGAGATATCGGAAATCGCACATAATATCTTATTCAGGGGCATGTTTTTACCGTGTTTAACACACGGTAAAAATATACCCCTGAATGAGGGCCGTAGCCAGAAATTTTTCATGGGGGGGGGGGGGTTACGACTACTACAACTCATATATATGTATACGTGTGTGTGATAATGTAGTGAAGAATATACATTTTGTATGTCAAAAATTTCTCATGGGGGCGTTATGACCCCCCTCCTTGGCTACGCCCTGCCCCATTAAATCAACTCTATGAAGCAAAATGTTTCTACTTTTCTGATGATAAGTGGGTAATTTGATCGTTAGTAATAATGTTAGAAGAATCAAAACGGTACCAAGGTGGACCAGGGGTCCCCCCCCCCCTCCTCCGTAATTTAAAATTTTGTTAACAAAATGATAATGTGAAGTCGTTTTGTGAACAATTCGGCCTTTTTCACCGTTTGGTATCCCTCCAAAATGTATTGCTGTGTTCGGCCCCAGAAGAATTAAATACATAATACACAGAATCAAAGCATTAATTGACCAATTTTATTTAGGATTGGGGTACTAGATAATTTTTCACAATTACATTTTTTAGTTTCGATTTCATGTTATACTTATCGTTATCATTATTTTTATACAAAGCATTAAAGACATCTTCCGGCAAGTTAACAGGGTTTGCAAATTTCTAAGTAACTGTAAATATCGAGATAAGCGGAATGATTCCTAAATTATTTTACTTATAAACGAAGAAAATAAAGGCAGCTTTTTCGTAAATGAAAAATTCTACATGGAATTTGACACTTTAAAAACACGTACAGCTCTCCCGTCCATGTCCGGTGTACGGCTCTGAAACGCAAATTATGTTTCGATACATACTGTGAATATTAATTATGGTTCACGCCAAATAAATTTTTCTTAAGTTTTAAAAATTGAAATTATAAAACACTGAAAAGTGGCCTATCTAATAATAAAATAAATAAATAGCTTATGAAAGCCTGCATGACAAATTTTCTATTTCAATTGAAAGCACGGCAACAAGCGAGGAACGGGAGGAAGAATATTTTCCCTAAGTCCGTTTCGTGTGTGGGTGAAAATGGTGGTCTCCCTTTTCGCCTGGTTTATTTGGAACGCAGGAAATAGCTAGCCAGCAAGTGGTCACTGCTGTCCCTCATTCTTGCGGCGAGATAACACCTACACCCTGACGGTTCACAGGATTTTTGGCTGGGGGGGGGGGGTCCAACTTTTAGGGATGTTCCAGATTGATAAAAATCAGTGATGAAACAGCTCGTTTTCATTAGATGGAATTCATCAAAACTCGTCCCATCCAGTTCCCTAAGAATACACTACACAGTACAATAGGAAGTAAAGTAATAGTTGTTCAGTTTTGAGAACAAGATGGTGTTATATGCTCGCTTTCAGTTCGTTTTTGAAAGTTGAGGAAAACGAGAAAAAATTTTCTTTTTTTATGTATTAGAACTGAAACTATTGCTACCATTTTTTGGAATTATATTATTTACTATAGATATAGGATAATAATCAATCGAAAAAAATATCAAAGCCGATGGGGGTGGAGTCCGGACCCCTTGGACCCCCCACCCCTTGTGTGCGCCACTGTCTGACAGATTTGACTCACGGATTGTTGTTGCAACTCTTAGTTTTTGTGGCGAACTTAGCTGGGCTCTCTATCCAATAATAGTACCTTCAACTAGAAAGGTATTGAGATATGTTCCTGCAATGTGTGTGTGATTCTATATCTTTTTGGATCTTTTATCATTTCAGTTTTTAGTTGACAAGCGGAAGGGGTATAAAAAGGGTGCGTCAGTCAGAGGTTTAACTTCCGAGTGTTCTATGGTACGGCAAGCCTACATGAAGGGCATCTGCATACGGAGAAGGGGAAGGGTGCCTTTCGGCCGAGGCCTTTTTAAAGGGTTCTAATTCGTATTCATGTTAGATATGGGAAAAAATACTCATAACTCTAGGCCGTTAGGTCGACAGCCACGCGGTAGGCCCGAATGCAGGACCTTCCCACTTTGGCTATCTACCATGTTCAGTGTCTTATCCGCTCGGCCATGATGGAACTATATTTAAATTTCTAAATTAAAAAACCACTTACCAGCTATCAGTGGCGTAGCCAGAAATTTTTCATGGAGGGGGGGGGGTACGATTACTGCAACTCTCATATATGTATACGTGTGTGTGTTAAGGGAGTGGAGAATATACATTTTCGTATGGCAAAAAATTCCTCATGGGGGGGGTTGAGACCCCCTATCCCCCCCTTGGCTACGCCCCTGTCTGCTATGTATGCAATGTAGAATTCTTTCTTCCAACTTTTTTTAATGACTTTGGATATGTATGTATATATATATATATATATATATATATATATATAAAATAATTTCGCAATGCAAAAATGGCATATAGATTCAAATCAAACATCCATAATTAAGTATTGAGAATATATCCTATTTGTAACGCGCAAATGCAGCCATGACAAACAGAATTGAATTATAGTTATATTTGTTTCAAAACAGAGTACTTTGAATGAATCCCCACTTCGTGATATGATGTTTTTGTGCGTATGTTATACTTTGATTTGTAAGGGTTATGACATTACACGTCGTTCTCTTAAAAAAATTATTCGCTAGGGTGGTCCTTAAAATATCCATTTTTGAAAATTTTATGAGACACTCTCTAAAACAACAAACTTTTATGGGATACCTGCTCTGTCACAATAAATAAATTAATAAAACTTCGATTACATTTTAAGGTTTCTAAAATTAATTTTAAGAATCTCTTACCAAGTGTAGAACTTTAAAAAGTTACGAAGGTTTTTCAAAATTTGAATGTACCTCGCACATTCTCTAATTGGTAAAAACATTAATAATGATCAATGACACAGGATGTTTTTTTTATTTTTTTAATGACAAAAGAGATGTCTTAGAAAAATGAGACGCGTTAGTTTCTCATTTTTCTTAGATACTTTTTTCTTCTTAGATTTTTCTTTTATTTTATGTGTATGTGTGAAGGAAGCAGTCTATTAAAAAGGGCTTTTTCCGAAAAAGAACAATAATAATAATAATGATGATTGTGAAGGAAAAAAAGAGGAGCAAATATCAAATCCCTTGGATGAAAATGAAGATGAAAGTAATTTGTACAAAAGTGACAATTATTCTTCATTTAAAGAAGTGCAAAAGTTCATCAGAGTTCAAGTGTCCGTTTCGGCTTTCGATAATGAAAAGCAGCGCAAACAGAACTGAAGACTATTAATAAAAAAATGTTTTTAACTCATGTCTCCTTGACCGTTACTGGGGCGTAAAATTTTAGGAGATATTGTAATATTTAATAGTGGAATTGTTGATATAATAAAAATCATTCTTCAAGAGACTAATTTCTTCCAATACCAAAATTTCCAAAAGGAATAGGAGAAATAATAGCAGCTGCTATTCACTAAACACTCGATTCCAGGAGAATTATTGATCAAGGAAAATGTTGTAGTTTTGAAACAGTTTCAATGAAAGGAGAGTTCTCAGCAACACGTGGATATTGGGTCCTTATTGAGTTAAAGAAAAATTTCGGGTGGCTTGCCGTCATTATATTTATTGCTGACAGTCAATTGAGGTTATGGTGGGGTCTGCCATATAGTTGTCTGTTCAAATGATTTGCGAATTTGTTGAACTTAGTAGACCACGGTGCTTTTCAAACTGCCATATTTGACTTTTCAACTTATGAAAAAATGATCAACAGTGCATCGGTATCGCTGAATTTGCATTAAATTAACTTGAGAAGCTCCAGATTCGGGACTAAAAATAAGTTTTAGAGTTTTCTACATATTATTGATTTACTGCACATGATTAAGAAAGTTCCCCGAAACAGAAATATTCTTATCTTTTCTCTGCACCTTCCAAACCTGTTGACCAGGAGAGGTCGTGATCTTAGCAAATAATTTTCTGTTCAACTAAAAGGGAAAAGGTATCCCTTTTAAGTAAGCTTTTAACTATTATTATTGCTCCTCTATCTTTTTTTATGTTCGTGAAAAATTTGAAAATTGTTATCCTACAAATAAATAGCTGACATTAGGTAAACGCCATGATTTTTCAGTTTTATTCGAAAGAAAATTTTTAAATTTTTTTGTACATTAAAAAAAGAATGTCTTTTTCAGATGTTTAAAAAATTGAACGTAATTTCAATAGCTTAGAAATGAATTTAAAGTCCTAACAAATTTCGAAACGGAAAGTATTGATTTTGGCGAAACTGGAAGTACACTAAAGAATGTATTTCATGTTATTTAAAACATAAAATTCTTAAAAGCACATCTCCCTATAAAAACCCCAAATCAAAGTAGCGATCCAATATGTGCAAATTGAAGATGGGGGTGGGGGAAGTGGATACTTCTGGCCAGAGAATGAAAGATTAATTGGTATCTTACCAAAGACAACAGTTATCCTTGGCTAGAGAAATATTAGATCGATCTTTGCCAAATTATAATCTAGCCAAATTATCATGTCAATTATTGAAGACGTTCTAAATTATGCGTCTTTTTAATTAACCGTAATTACAGGTATTTACGCAATTGCTACTATCATTACAGACAAAGAAATATTTCTCTATCACACCTCCAGAACCAGGCTCTTTTATATACTCGAATACTAGAACGTGGGTTGGCAGAAAAATACGCTATAATATCCGTTTCTTCGTTTTCACCGTACAAGCGATTTCTGCGAGGGCCAGGTTTTAGATGAAAAGTACCGGTAGTTCTCAATCGCTTCATCGTCCGGTAAACAAACATGCGAGAAATTCCAGGTAAATTCGGATATCGTCGTCCGAATTCTCGAGCAGTTTCTGCATTATTTCTATTGCACTAAGAATAAATCATTGTTAATTCAAACGGCTCGTCTTTTGTTAAAAAACCATTATGCAGTACTAGTTATACTTTTTTATTTCGGAAATATGAAACTAAGTATTACTGCATAATTTTTAATACACTATTTATTCTGATAAGTACAAGAAAAGTTTGGCTGAGTTGTTCTGATAAGACTTACTATTGGAAACAAATGAGTAAACTCAAAAGAAATCGTCTGCATTTCATTATGCAGTTAAAAATTGTTTTACCAAAAACACACTGCTGGCCATCGTAAATGCAACACCCTGAAGGAAGCATACAAATAATATGAAATTTACAACATGCATTAGCTGAGGTGAGATATGCAAATGATTAGAATTTCAGCGCAGACGCACATCAAGCGCGCCTGTGGCGCCACCTCAAAGCGCTATTTAAGGCTTGGAGATTTCGACGGTTTCAAGTACAGCAATTGTGTTTTTCTTGCTTTTTTTTCAAAAAAACGATAAATTATGCCTCGTAGGAAACAACGATCATCTTTTGATCAAGTATCCGAGTTTGACAGAGGAAGGATAGTGGCATACCGAGATTGTGGGTTATCTTTCAGGGAAATCGGTCGTCGTATTGGACGAAACCAAACAACTGTGATGCGGATATGTGATCGTTGGGTGCAGGAGGGTACGACGGACAGACGTGATCGACCGCATCGACCTCAGTGCACCACGTCACGTGATGACAGGCAGATTGTACGCATGGCAGTGACGGACCGCTCAGTCACATCACGAACCATATCACAGCAGATTCAGTCTGTAACGCATCATCCAGTGTCTGCGCGTACCATTCGACGTCGTTTACAGCAGAATGGTCTGTCCGCAAGACGTCCGTTGCTTTGTCTACCTCTGACGCGGAACCACAGACGTCTCCGCCGCCAATGGTGCGATGAAAGAAGGATGTGGACGACAGAATGGAATGAAATTCTCTTTACTGACGAGTCACGCTTCTGTATGCAACACCACGACGGTCGGATTCGAGTCTGGAGACACCGTGGAGAGAGGATGCTGAACAGCTGCATTATGCACCGTCACACTGGTCCTGCACCGGGTATTATGGTATGGGGCGGTATCGGATATCTCTCTCGCACTCCTCTAGTACGCATTGCCGGTACTTTAACCAGCCAGCGCTACATCTCCGAGGTGTTGGAGCCAGTTGTCCTTTCTTACCTTCAGGGCTTGCCAACAGCCATATTTCAGCAGGATAATGCACGGCCACACGTGGCACGCATTGTCCAAGGGTTCTTCGTCAATCACCAGATTGAATTGCTTCCCTGGCCGCCGCGCTCTCCGGATCTTTCGCCGATAGAAAACATGTGGTCCATGGTTGCTCAACGACTGACCCAGAGTTCATCCCCAGCTGTCACACCAGATCAACTTTGGCAACGTGTGGAAGCTGCTTGGTCTGCTGTACCCCAAGAACACATTCAAAGTCTCTTTGAATCAATGCCGAGGCGTGTGGCAGCTGTGATCTCCAACAACGGCGGCTACTCTGGGTACTGATTTTGGCAGGAACCACGCTTCATAGAATGCTGTAAATTTAATCATTTGTTACTTGGTCAACATGTTATCTACACAATAAATTTTGTTGTGATATCTCTTGTTTTTCTTGGTGTTGCAATTTGGGTGGCCAGCAGTGTATTTGAAATGGTTAAATACCACTTACAGGAAATAAAAAATTTTCTGAGTTCGCCTGTTAGAAAGTTGTTTTGAAAAATATAATAATTTTCAACGGAACCATGAATCTCCCCTAAAAACGCAAAAATGGCTCTAATGTAAATATTTTCATACTGTTTCTTGAACATAAGAAGTCACGTCACAACTTTCTTGAACTTATTTATTGGACGACACAAAACATCACATCACATGCAGAACAATTGAACATTAAAAATACTATCGCCAACTCAGGGCCAACTAACTTCAAAAACTCAGCTTTAATTAAAATATATTTCATAAAAGCAATAAAATTCCTTCATTTAAACTATTTCCAAAAAAGCAACAAATAATCATGCATGAATCAAATTGCCGCCAACATTACTGGGCGAACTAAACACACGAGTTCAAATCGAAAACTCCACATCCAATTTAAATCACTTCAGTCCGCAACACCCCAATTCACTTCATATCCAACAATAGAAAATACAGTGCTACCTAACCAGCCCTTGCCTGACATCTGTACTCTAAGTACATAACAACCGAATGCAGTCCAACAGGATTGTGCAGGAACACATACATTCTATCTTTTATAACATGCCACAAAGTTACATTTCTATTTTTGTATATGATCCCTTTGCCCAGCCTTCCATTTTCAATTAAGCACAATTCACTCAGTTTTAAATTTATAGCTATGTGGGTTTTTTTTTTTATATTAGTCTGGTTGGATGGAAAATAAAAACTATCTAACTGGGAATTGTTTCGCATGGGGGTCGTATAAAAATTTAAAAAGTGTAACTTTTTGTAAAGGAACGACATAACTTTTTTCTTAATGGATTCTTATTTCCGACCTTATTTTGAGCATTTTTTTCAATTTACACCAACCACTTATCTCTAATAGATAAAGAATTAAAGCCCGTAACCACCTTTTTGGTACACACTGTATATTCTGTTGCAGAGATAAAATCTGACTGAATGTCAGATTTATAATTTTCTTCTGTATCAGTGGCCGATCCAATCGTTTCCTCCCTTGAGCACCTTTGTACTTAAAAATGTATTGAGTTGTTATGGAACTGATCCTACTTTTGAACCCAGGGTTAGATTACTGAAGCTGATTATCGGAAGGATACAGCGCTAAATTTTCCTTTTTTTGACCGTTGGAATATGCTTCGCTGGAGCCTAGCTTTGTGCAGTGTAAGGCTGCGCTCTATCGGAGCATTCAAAGATTCACTTGGAAGTAACACTGGTCATAGATCTTTACGTCTTTTCAACAATGTGAGCAAACTGATTAAATCTGGGTTCAATGATAAAAATAAATAGATGGATAAATAAATAATAACTCATCTCTCGAAAAATTCTGTGCATTCTGATCCAATGCTTCGCCATCCCAATCTCCCTTGAATCGTTTCTGGATCTACCACTGATATTCACTCTATATTAAAATTTTTATATCCTCTAATTTCCATTTACTTACATGATCTAAATTATGTTTTAGACGGAGCAGGAGATGTGTTACGCTTGCGGACAACTCATCTCGGACAGATACCTGCTGCATGTGAACGGCAGGTCGTGGCATCCCCACTGCCTTCGTTGTTCTGTGTGCCAGGCAGCACTAGACCGGCAGCCCTCCTGCTTCATCAAGGACGACCATGTCTACTGCCGGACAGATTATGTAAGGTGGGCCAGGGCCAGCCGCTCTCATTTATCGCTTCTCTTTTGTCTTGACTCCTTTGCTTGTACTAATGAACGCACGTTCTTGTGTTAATGCACTTTCAATTGGACACTCGCTTCCGAGGAGGAAATGGGATCCCATCTTTCAAAGTGTAAATGGATATTGAATCCCTGAAAGTTATTCATTTTATTGCAAAGTGGGAGTGAGTAAAGTGAAGTGTTATTAATTTTAACTGTCTGGGCAACAGAGAGGTGAAATTCTGGTCACTGACATGCAGTTTTCATTGCAGTGCACATAACATTCTTCGTTCACTGGAAACATACACTTACGTGATATCCATGATTTTCAATCAAATTTAAAGTAGAAAGTGATATTTAGAGCTAGTTTTCACTTAATTATAGTTGCTTAAATCTAAATTTATTGGTTTTTATAGCTTTAAAATTGTTTGAACCCAGGTGTGTGTGTGTGTGATGAGACTTTTTTTTTTCTTTTTTCAATGGTAAGGTGGGAGCTAGCTTCGCATTCTTAGTGAGAAATCTTAGTGTATTTTTAATGATGGGAGAGCGAGCATGATAAACTTATGTTCAGTAGTGTGTTAAATTTTAAGTATGAGATACAGTTCAATAAATTATTTTTGAATGAAAACAATATATTTTTATTCTTTCCCAAGATATAACATCATTCTAAAACGTTATTTTTGGAAGCGTAAATAATCACTCTATCGAGGTGTAAATTTCCAACTTCTTTTTCAATAACACACTGGATGCTCACTTCTTCAGATGTCAGCTATACTATTTAATTCCTCTGGATTTACAGCGTGAATATATATGACAATTTTCCCTTACTAACATGAGTTTGAACTTATAAATGAGTATCCGTACTAGCAACTGAAGCACATTATTTATCCTCTCTAAAATCCAATTTCATTGTAATATTATACTCTTACATTTTATGTTAATACTCTAAAACAAAAGAGTAGACAGTCACTCTGTCATTCTTAAGATACTTATTGGCAGCAATGCATCTAACCTCTAGCGATCTATAAAGATTTAATCCTTCAGCATGTAAAAAAATGTAAATTCTTTTTAAGCAAATTACACTCATGTCCATAAATTAAGGATAATTCAGAATCACACAGAAATTGATCTCTAAAATAAAAATTTCACCTGTGGAATGATCACACACATTTTGAAGAAGAATATGCAAATTACAGGAAACCACCAGATGGCGTGGATGGTACGTCACAATGACGAGAGTGTAAGACAGGGGTATATAAGGAATGGTGGCAAAGAAGTAAAATTGTTCACAAGCGCTGTGAAAGCCTTTCAGTGCAAAAACCGCATAGTTATGGCACAAAGGAGGCATTTGGATGTTTACGTGGCAGAATTATCGGACGACTGGAATGTGGACGTACCCAGCTGGAAGTATCCGAGGAAATTGGAATCGTCCAGAGTGTCTTCTCCAGGCTTTGGCAACGATTCCAAGATGATGGTAATGTGAGTAGACGTTACAGCACAGGTCGCCCCCGAGGTACAACGCCGAATGAGGACCGCTATTTGGCAGTTACTGCCAAAAGAAACAGACGGAGTACAGCATCAGACCTGTCTCGTCAGCTCTCTTCAGCTACCGGTACGACAGTTTCAAGCAGACCGTGTACAGACGCTTAGGGCACATTGGTCTATATGCTCGTAGGCCTGTCAGATGTGTTCCACTTACCGCAACTCACTGTCACCTGCGATTAACCTGGAGTAGAGAGCATGCATTGTGGACACCGCAAAAGTGGTCTTGTGTGATGTTTTCTGACGAGTCCAGGTTTAGTTTGGAGTCTGATTCTCGCCGGACATTCATCTGGAGAGCGCCAGGTACCCGTTACCACCAAGAGAACACCATTGAAAGACACCGTTACGGTGGTGCAGGATGGCTCGTTTGGGGAGGAATTATTCTTGGTTCCAGAACTGACCTGCATGTTAAGAGTGTAACGATGACAGGCCACATCTATCGGGATGTCATTCTGGAACAACATGTACGTTTGTTTCGGGGCGCCATGGGTGCTGAATTTTTGTTTATGGATGACAACGCCCGTCCTCACCGTGCAAACATTGTAGACGAATGCCTTCAATCGGAGGATATCACCCGTATGCATTGGCCAGCATACTCACCGGACTTGAATCCAAAAGAGCATGTGTGGGATATGCTTGGCCGACGAATTGCAGCCCGTCAACCCCCTCCCACCTGTGTACCGGAACTTCGGAGTGCATTGCTTGATGAGTGGTGTAATATTCCCCAAGATCAGATTGATCATTTGATAGTCAGCATGCCTAGGCGTTGTCAGGCCTGTATTGCATCGTCCGGGAGACATACTCCGTATTAACCATCCTACTAACCATGTTATACTGTTTTTTGTAAATAGGTTCTTTTTTGAAATTTGGTCAAGGGAGTAAAACTTGCAATTTTTATTAATTATGTCAAACATATAGCATCTTTTTTGATATTTACTTTTTGTTTAATAAATAGACTTTACAAATAAGTCAAATTTGTTTTGCTTCTTTCTCTTTCTTTGCCTGAACTTCATTATCCTTAATTTATGGACATGAGTGTATTTTGGTAAGAGTAAGTTTACCAATGTGTAAATTGTCAATTTTAACTCAATAGCAGATTGAACAGAATGCTCTTTTGGGGGTTAATTGCTTGGGTTGACATTTCACACCTTACTCTTAACAGGAACACATTTAAGGTTTCAAATGAACATTTACAGGACATGTAAAAATTTTAAGGCCAGTTGAACACATTGAGAATTCTATTAAATGGATAATTAATTTTTCAAATATTAGATCTGTAATGCTTATCATTCAATTTTAAAAATAATACGGTGCACAACAAATGTTACTTTTAAGGAATTTAATAAAAAATAATAATACGCAAAAATAGATTAATTTAGCCCGTGTAAAATATTTAAGACCAATTACAGTAATTCCTCAGAGAATCGAATTTCTAGTAACTTTTGAATGTTTCGTTACTTAACGACTTTCAACCTCAATTTTTTTCATACACAAGACTATGTTTTGTGACAGTTCAAATTTGATTTTTATGCATTTATTTTCAATGCTTAATCTCAGTTTTCAGTTGAGAAAAGCTGTGTCTTGCCTGTTATGGCAGCCTAGTCTTACAAAATCACCCCACAAATTCTCAAGAACACTTAGATCAGGACTTATCGCTAGAGCTATTCCAAATATTCAACATTGGTGGAATGAATCCAACTTCCGGTATAACGACTTGTATGGATATGCATACACTGTAAAAACAAGATACTCAAAAATAAGCGGAATGTACTCATGTGTGAGTACATTCTGAACTTATCAAAGCTCCGAGTAATGTGTTCTCAAATTTAAGAAACTCATGTACTCATTTTTTTGAGTTCATGCAAGAACTCAAATATGAGTGTACATATACTCAAAATTTTCGAGTACATTATATACTCAATTTTGAAAACACATGAAAAACTCATTTTTGAATACATACAATAATTGATTTAATGTATTTTTGTTATATGCATTTTTGTTATATTTAATACGAATATATTAACTGTCGATTTTTGTATGAACTCATACAAAAATCAATATATTCTTATTAAATATACTATTTTTTAACAAGTTGATTGAAATTTAGGAATAAACCTTATCCTATGCGTAAGTAAAGTGGTTACATTATTTGAATGTTTTGTGTAAATTATTTCGTTTTGTTACAATTTTTATTTATATTCGAGACAATGATCACAGAATGTAACTATGACTGTATCTGTAACTATTAATCTGAGATATACTTGACTAAAGTGTAGCGATTCCCTAACACTGTTTAGAAACATTGACATGAAAGCTTTTAACATCTAAAGAAACTTCAATATGCTTACTCTTGAAACTTCAATATTCTTACTCTTCTCCCCCCCTTCCCCTCCTCTTCCCCCAAAAAACCGGTCACTAATACAGTGACCGGTTTATTCCTAAGCACATATTTAGTTATACTCACGAATGTAACTCATTGTTAGGTGAGTGTACAGAAAAAATAAGCAATGAAAATAAACATAAAAATAATCAAAACATAAATATCTCTCCTGCGAAAGTATTCTTATAATATCAAAACAAAATTAGTTTACTAAACCAATACTACCGGCAAATGAAATAATAGCTGTAAAGTTATACGACCTATCAGCGTCTTAAGTATAAATAAACAAAAACAAAACAAAATAACTATAACTTAAAACAATCAAATAATATAAAAATTTACTTACGATAATATGCGGGCTATTTGTAAATTTTAACTAATTCTTCTATCATTATATATGATAGATTATTTCTTCCATTTTTAAGCAGCGAACGCCACAAACGCTTTACAACAATATGGCGATATGCCGTCGACCACGTTGATCGGACTCCGGTGAGGGGTGGTTGAGAGAAAATGAGATCTTATATGTACTCATTTCCTCGCCGTTCTCTTTGAGTGTTCTTTCGCGCGTTGTAATAAGATATAGTTCGTAAATTTAAAGTACGCTACTAATTTATTCTTATAATTACTGACCAGGGGTGGATCCAGAAATTACTCAAGGAGGGGGCGATTTTGTACCTGAAACAGGGGGATAGAATGCGCAAAATCCTTTTATAATTAATTAATATAATCAATTATACCAATTAATGTAATTAATTATTTTATTAGTAAAATTTATATATGAGCGATGATTAAAAAGGACAGGGAGTAGTACCCGTAATACACCCCTTAGAAAAAGGCGACATAATTTTCATTATACTTTCATAATATATTATAACAGATTTTTGGACTTCGCCCAGGAGGGGGCGATCACCCCCCCCCCCCGCCCTTCCCTTGCATCCGCGCCTGACTGAAACGAAATATTTCCGTATACCACATAAACGTTTATTAAATAATTTACCAATGTGCAAATGACGTAATAAGGGATTATTATTATATTTATCTACATGCTTATTTTTTAGTTCGAATTGTTACTTATATTTAAGCACGTTATGTACTCGTTTATGATGCAAATGTATTTTAAAAAATATGAGTGCATTAAAGTACTCATTTTTAAGTAAATCAATTTTAACAGTGTAAGCAATATCGCCAATATTTGGCGAGAAACCGCTACCCTAATGTTATGATTAATTTAAAAGTCCCAATCTTATGTTTTAGTTAACTAGTTTAACATACATTAAAATGCAAAGCTTAATTACTTGATCGTAGAATACAAATTTTTGAATAAATTGAACTCCAGACAAGCAGATCACCGCAAAAATTCGTAACAACAATTTCAAGATTTATATTACATTAAAATCGTCCGGTGATGATATGTTAATCAATCATCAAGTGATCGCTTTTCTCGAGAGAAAGTGGCCCTTCCGTAAAGAAATGTGAACACTGTTTCCGTTTAAATCATATTTCGCGAAAAATTAATTGATATTTCGCTGAAAGCTCTACATAAAATTTTGCATTTGGAAATTCATTAGAAAAACATAAAATTCTCTATAAACTGACTTTTACAATTGAGCCATTCAAAATAGCTAAGTTGATGTCATGGGCAAATTATTATGGATTCCATCTCCCCCCCTCCCCTTCTTACCTCACAGTACAGAGGTTAAAAAGAAGCTATATGTAATAGAGAAAACTACGATGTCTTTTTTTTTTTTTTTTTTTTTTTTTTTTTAAGTTATGGATTTTCGAAAAATACTTGTGATGAAGATTATCGTACAGCTGCGGAAAAAAAAGTCCGACTTGTACTTTTTTCGGCCGTCGATCGTCGTACAGCAAAGTTACAGATACCAATCGTTTTCGACTGACGTACACTTTAATTTGCTATGCATAAAAATTGCATAAGGGGCAGTCTACATATTAAAATTCACACCAACTTTTTTCCCCCAATAGCAACCCCCAGATTTCACTTCATATTTCAAAAATTTAGCTCATTTTAACAACGGATACCTATTTTCAATAAATTTGAACTGAAAAGGGGTGTGTTATGAGCACCCAAAATCCCCTTTCCCATATGTTAAAATATTTTTTTCAGACTTTAAATGATATCTCATATAATATTGATAATAAGAAGCTGATTTTTATTCGTACTACTAGAACTAAACGACCCAAACATAATTTAATGTTATAATGATTTTAAATAAAATATTAATATGAATTATGAATTATTAAATTAATATTCAGAAAAATTATGAATAGAAACATAGCCAAATTTCGATGGAAATAGAGGCAGAAAGTAATATTACATGGCTGTGCAAAATTTCAAATTTTTAGGTTCGGTAGTTTAATTTATATTAAATAAAATATGTTATTTTCATGTGTTAAGGGGCCATATATAAATTTATTAAGTGACAATTTTTTAAAAATTGCTTTAAATAAAAGTAAATTAGATTTCTTTCGTGCAAAAACACAGTAAAAGATAGCGGTATTAAAAAATATCAAATTTTGAAGCAAATAAATTAGAGGTTTTTACAGTTCGATGGTGATTCTATAAAGCGTCTATTGTTGAGTCCGCTACCATATTCCCCCAAATAAAATATTTTCCAGATATAGAATTAGATGCAGTAGATGCATGTCTTCTAATACAACGTCCTATTTCTGAAAAACTAACATCCTCAATATTCGAGGCATGACATTGACCTTTTTTAATATTGGAAACATTGGGTCTTTCGACTTCCCCATACTTTATCAAACATTCAAAATCACGTTTTTCTGTCTAAATTTTGATCTGAATATAAATTAAAACTCCGCCAGAAGTCTTAAAAGAATATTGCACTTTGCAGACGATAATATTAAATGAAGAAAGTGAAATAACAAACTCAATGATAATATTGGGTCGGCAAAAAGGTAATTGCGTTTTTTACATGGAATTCAAACAAATAAATTTTCAATCATGAAACCATTCTTCAAGTTTGACCGTAGCTGAGTAACATTTATGCTTGTAGCCAGAAGAGCAGAGAAGCAGCCTCTCACTTCTGCCAGCATTTCACCTGTCTAAGAGAACCATCAAGGGAAATACTCATTAACAATTTCAAAATTAGAAAGATTTCCAAAATACAGAGCAGCCGTTTTGCATTTATCCTTTAAATCATGTGTACGAACCAAGGAACTTCTGAACTCACGGGTCATTTGGACCACTGACTAAATATTCTAATTTCTACCGTTGATATTCTTACTACAAAAAACTTCAAGAGAGATGGAAAAAATATTTTCCTAGAAAATAATGTTTATTTCTTTTAACTCTCTTGAGCGAAATGAATGAAAGGCGAAAAGTTGGGAAAACACAAACAGCATTTTTCAATTTGCAGAAAGTCCCTTAAAAAGGCGTAAAAAATAATTCGCAATATCTCCTGAAATTACCGTGGAAAATTGGTGAAAATTTATATTCAGTGTAATTTGAAGGTTTCCTTTCGTTTAATAAAGTCAAAATACAGTGTTGCCATTGAGAAAGGCGAATTTGATGCAGAATTAAATATGAAGACGGCCCCTTATGCAAATTAAATTAATGGCAAATTAAAGTATGCGTTATTTGCAAACGAATGGTATATATAACTTTCCTGTATGACGAACGACGGCGAAATAAAGAGCAAGTGGGACATTTTTTTTCCGCAGCTGTACAATAAAGTTTATCGTACATTAATAACTTTTTCATGTGCATTTAACAACAAAACACTTACTAATAATCAAGAAATTAGTACTTTTCGTACCTATCATACATGACAGAGTTTTTACATTTACATTTACGTATTACAAATTGCAGAATATCCTTATTCTTGACAATCGTATACGTCGTTTTTCACTTATGACAAGTGGTGAAGTCGTGATTAATAATTTTTATTTTTCTTAAGAAATAATTTTCCTACCGGAATTTATTTGATTTCATCATCCGTCGTTATCAACTCTTGTTAATATTTTAACTATGTAAACTTGATTTTGACTGATTGTTTTCATCATACTAAAAATTGAAATTGATTCATTTTTTTCTTGATAATTAATAAGTATTTTATTTGTAAATATACATTGAAAAAAAATTATTGATGCATAATAAGCTTTCTTGTACTTGCCTTCACCAAATTTTTCAAAAATTCACATTAATTTTTACAGACTGTGTTACACCAAGGGATGGACGCGAGACACGCGAGACAAGAAAGAAGGCTGTCTCGTCTCGTCTCGAAAACACTTTTTCTCGTCTCGCGCGAGACGTCTCGCGAGTCTCGCAAGATTAAGGACAGCGATTTTGTTACCCTATTTATAGTAACATTAATACTATTTTTATTGAAAATTAATATTAATAGTAACAATTAGTTACATATTACATATTAGTACGTATATTAGTAACCATATTAACTCATATGTGCATTTGAAGTGATGAAAATTGAGATTTAATCCGTATGTATAATGTGACATGGCAGCGAAAATGTACTTGTTTTTATTTATTTATTTCTGGAACTGCGTAAATGTAATATGTGGGGTTGATGGGAGTTTCATTTGCTTTTGAAATTATAAAAAGCTTTGAATTTTGTCAGAAATGATGCAGAACTCAGAACATGTTGCGCAAATAAAATTTTAATCTAATTAAGCGGCCCCAGTGTGCGGAATGGTGAATTCATAAAAGTTTCAATTGGGCACGGGATAATTATAGTGAAGCCAGCTTATCCCCCCCCCCTCTCGTTTTAGTATATCAGATATGGGTTTCATATTTAATCGGGAACCCGGGTTTAACCTGTTCATTCACACTAGGAAAAAGAAGAGACAACAAAGAAGACTTGTGAACCAGGGTTGTTTCTCAACATGGATCTTTGAATGTTCCGCTGAGTCCAGCGTTGTATTTGCGCAATCGCTCCAGTAGATCATTCATTTGCGTTCGCATAGCTTGGCTTATAATGGTGAAAGAAGCATTCTTAATAACTGATGAAACATTGTATTTATAAATAATAATTTATTTGAGAAAATAGGAAATATCCATAAGATTTAATTAAAGATAAATTAAAGACATGTATTCATCCATTTTGATGAAATTTAGTCAATATTACAAGTAAACAAAATATCACAATTATTAAGTACACAATTAGAGCATAAAATATCAAAGTAAGCATACTTGCATCAACTATTTTTTAAAAAATGTAATAATTATAGCCACACATTCTAAATAAGTTTGAAATTTTTCCATAAAAAGTAGTATATTTGATACTTGAGCATACTTGAATAATTTATTCATAATTCTGAATTACACCTAAATGTGAATTAGACATTAAAACTCACTTTCAAACCTCATTTTTAAGCTATCTAAATATTTACAAAAAAAAAAAAAACAAAGAAAAAAAAACCCAATAATTATCAGAACTATGACACCGAATATATGTGTTGGCATCAGTGATTAGTTGAGGGGGGGTGGAGGCCAATTAAAAGAATAATCTAAAAAAAAAAGTTCTCTAACAAGATGATTGAATTCCATTGATTTTTATTTGCAAGCAACGATTACTCCGCGCAAATTAATAATTGAATGGTTTCTTAATATAAAAAAAAATCATTTTGCAACTATTGTATATAAATTTATACATTAAGGGTTTTTTGAAGTGAAAAAATCTTTAGTCGCGTTGGGCACTTTTGGGATGGATAAAAAGAATTGAATTGTCATGACCTTCATGCTGAGATACATGTGGAGGAAAAGTGAATTGTGACGTCATTGAATTTTAGTGCTGCCATACGTAATAAATATTACTTACTTTTAAACTGTATCTTTTTTGCTTTCGCAGTATGGTACTGTGCTTGGTATTCGGCGAAAATGTCCACGGATTCGGAAAATACCGGGGAAGTCGATAAGCTGACTTAAATTTCGAAATTACAATTATTTTAGAAGATATTAATAAAAAACGGAAAAATAAATAAACATAATGGTTGCCAGGTTTGGCAATTTTCGCCAGCATAAAATCATTCATGCTTTGCAACAAAACAATTCCAAGTACGTAGAATCGCGTGAAATTCACAAACATGAAGTAGAATTACACTAATTTTACGCCAAATTAAAAAGTATATGAAATAAATAACTCAAAGTGTGTTACACAGAGTTGGCAATTTTCAAATAGTAAGTTCTCTTACACAACAGGAGTTTAGAATTAGCGATTATTCGTTTTTCCAAAACAGAATAGCTAATTGTAGCTGATTTAAAAAGCGCCATCTTGGCAGTTTCAATCTGGCAAAATAGTATCTCTCCAAGCAGCGTGAATCTAAACCGCAAGTTCCACAATGTTAGAACCCAGTATCTTGAAAATGAGAAATAATTAAAATGCAGATTCTTTTTAGCCGGTTAGGTTCAGCTTGGGTATTTGCTACCAGTAGAAATATCTGGCCTCGTTAATTATGCATTATAGCAGTTATAGTGCAGATTAAATGTTTGCCAGCGCGACGAGATGATATATTTCGTGGTGCTAAATACGTCAATCTGCAAAGGATTATCTATATGAATGTATGGATAACGGTTTTCTTGGTAACCTTACATGAGCAGTAATTATTGGTTATGAGATTTTGGTAAATCGCCAAATAACGAAAAGTCGCCATGGGTGGCAATCTATCCTATGAAATCCGTAGTTCTTATCAAAGAAAACATAAGAAGTACGGTTTTCTTAAACAAATTATTAAGTATACATGTAAGTAAGTCGCCAAATTATGAAAAATCACCATGGGTGGCAAATACGCTAGGTGTTCAATAGGTTTTACATAATTAAAAATACAGCTGAAACAGATGTTCTGATTTTATTACGCATTAGCTTCTAATGCGTATTTTTTATTTCCGTCTATTATTTTTCATGATGAATTTAACAAATTCAAGCTGTATAATATACCATGAAGAATTTACAACTTTTTTCAATCCCTGGTTATAAATGTCATCCAGTTATCAAGCAGATTGACAACTTGTTTAAAATATTGTTTGAAAAAAAAATGGAAAATACATATAAAAGTCTACTATTAAAAATAGATAAAATTAAGAAAAATTGAATTGGGATTTTCTTTGTGGGAGCCCCCGCATTCGGGGGCAATAGGCCCGGGCCTACTGGGCCTAGTGGAAAATCGGGGACTCTTAAAGATTGGTAGATAGAGGAAGTGTGAAAGCCTGAAGTTCTGGCATACCGCGCGTTTATGTTCAAACGATCTAGAGTTTTGAGCTGCTTTCTTCGGATGTAACGTGAATATGCATTAGAACCCCCTTAAAAAGTTTTTACCCCAAGCAACCTCCCCTTAAAGCCTACAGTCCTCATGTTAGTTTTGCCGTAGTAGAACAACGCATTCATTATGCAGTTTCGCCGAATACCAAGCACAGTACCATAATATAATCAATAAACCAGCCAGGTTTAGAAATTTCTGAATTAAATGCTTAAAAAAATATTTTTGATCATGTTAGTTCGAATTTAATTTGTTCGCATTTTTCTTCTAATTATTTGCCGAAACACAGTTGAAGATGATATGTTGTAAGCAGGAGCGTAGCAATTCAATTTTTGGATGATGGAGGAGGGGGGGGGTGGCTTTCAGTTTGTTTCTATCGATTTTAACCAAAACAGACACCATGATTGTGCTGATTTGTGGTTACTTTATCCCTTCAACCAAGGGCATGGGATGGAAGGGTTCGAACCCTCTGAGCCCTCCTCCTTTCCTATGTCACTGGTTGTAAACTTTAAACACTACTAAAACTCGCAGAATTAGTACAAGGGACATTCCTAATTTAGACAGTAAGACATGGGTTGTAAATGTGGTCTTTTCCAATTTTTTCTTGGAGTACAAATGCTGAAAAAAAAAAAAGTCTTATAAAATTACTATTAGATTCCGGCAATTACTGATTTGAAAACTCCCTTCGCACGCTGAAAGTTATATATATCATATTCCCATGAGGTCGGTCAGAAAATTTTCACCTCCCAGTATCACTAATAAATAACTTTTGAAATTTTAGGATGAAATTATTAGAGGTATTGTCAGCCCTTAAAAAATGCTGCAGAGGCTTAGACTCCTCAAGCTGTATAGAGTCGGAGTTTATGTCTAGAGTATTAGTTGCTAAATATTGTCAGGTATCTGAGAGCCAGAAGAACGGGATATAGGTCACAAGGTTGTACAATCTAGATGTTCTTTCATATATTCAAAAGAGTATTTTTCGTAAAACCTGCCACGCTGCATTACAGCAGTGTCAAATTTGGAGTGCAATAAAGATTTTAAGATGTCAACCGGATTGTATAGTGGGTAAAGCACCGTACTTCGGGTTCAACTTCCGGCGGTCGGGGTTCGATCCCCGACTGGGCATGGTTGTCAATGTGTCCGTCCCTTCTTAGGGGGCGACGTTGGCTCACCTACTAGGTGCCCCCATAATAGAGAGACCAACAATTCCGGCCTTTGTAGTGGCCAAAACCTTAAAGGCAGAAGCCGGCCATTAGGAAAACAATTTGAGATATTTTCGCAGCTAATTTGAGGTATTTTAGTCAGGTCTAATATAAATGATTTTTTTCTGTTGACAATATTTATTAATTTTATATTGTTTGAAAGGTATTAATTAACACACCGAAAATTAAATATTTACTGCCCGTAGACCATAATACATTGAAATTCTTTTGTACGCTCTTGTAAAATTATAAATGCAATATATCCCATTTTCAACAGAGAATATGGCAAGTGTGTGTATTTAACATCGATAAAAATTTCGTGTAAACCTCTAACTGCATATTCATAGCAGTTAGGGCACAGACAGGCAAATAAACCCAAACCATACACAATTTAACGTCAACTTTGAAAGAAAAAGTTAAAAATGGATTAACAAAGAAATTTCATGTTTTAATACTGCAGTCTACGTCATTTTTGTAAAAATATTCGTATGCCATTCCTCAATAATATTTTCTGCCGGAGTTTGTCGCAACCTTTAAACCACACATGAGCAACCGCCGGCCCGCGGGCCGGATGTGGCCCGCCACTGCTTTTGATCCGGCCCGCGCCATATCTAAACGCCATATCAGGCCATATCTAAACCCCGTATAAAATCCATATAAAGCATTCAACATTCCATATAAATCCCAATTATATGCCCGCTACTTCGCTAACATCCTGAAGCTTGGCCCGCAACTTTTCAAAGGTTGCCCATACCTGCTTTAAACCTTCGAAAAAGCGAAAAAAAATTATTGCATTTTTCAAAAGTTTGAATTTTTCTAAATCGTATGCTTAAAACCACATGAAAATATTCCTATTAGAACGCGAGTAGTTGCAACAAGAAATGTGGATGCAATGGAATTTAAAAGGGGGATTTAAAACTAAGCGCGTTTTCCTCAAAACTGCATTATTGCAACTTGCGCGCATGATTGCAGAAAAACTTATGCAGTTATTATCGTGAAACTTGTTGTGTAAGTACGTGGTACTAATGTCTATAACGTACATCTACTTTTGTACTTATAAAAATGTTTTTTCAAAATAATAAATGTTATGAAAAGAAGATATTTTTTATTTTCTTTTTAACTGAACAAAAAGAAAATAAAAAAATCTCTTCTTGTGCATTAAAATCTTTTAAATTAAAAAAAATATTTAGGTATTGTGCTTACAAAAATGTAAATATTTTAACTGTACATTAATATTTCGTTCTCTAAGTTTGCACGCAGTAGCTCAGTATCAAATTTTGAAATAGGAAAAAAAAAAAAAGCTATAAATATCTATGTCATAAATAATTTTCCTGTTTTCTGATAAATATGGTAGTGCATAGATCCATTTATGAAAACACTTAAAGAATCACGTATAAAATTTTTAGGCAGATTGATCAATAAATTAAGATGTAGCAAAGCTATGAAAATAGGTCAAAATACAGCTGTTTCAGTTACTCAAAGGTTGTAACTCCCCTCTTAAATGTGTCTTAAATGGAGCTATAAAATTCTCTTTTTATGTCTCTTTCTGTAGTTAAATTATCATAACAAAATGAAAATTTTCAGTAGAAAAATAATTCGTATCGTAAATTTATGCGAGACGAGAAATTCTCGCGAGAAGTCTCGCGCGAGACAAGACTCTGTCTCGTCTCGCAAAAAAATTGCCTGTCTCGTCTCGCGATACGAGACAAGGACGCGAGACACTGCGAGATTTCTCGCATCTCGCGTCCATCCCTAGTTACCCTTACTTCATTATGCCATACTTCTTTCTACTGTGCCCCAAACTCTGACGCTGAAAATGAAGTACAGGTTCTTGGGCTAAAGGCTGATGACATAAAGAATAAATAAGTCCTGTACTGAAAAGTGTACACTATTTTGACGGCGCCAGCTTCTCCGTTTCCCAGACTTCATTCTTCTGTCCGCAGTTAATCCTGGTAATTCTGAACAGGTAGAAAGTAACCCCTCTCTCCAGCTGGAAAAAAAAACGAAACACGGAACCCCCACACGCATTCGTTCCCCGTCCAACGAACCAATTGGTCGTGACTGAAAAATGTACTCCCGAGTCATAATTCAAGCGGCGAGTGCATGCGTTCTCGGACACGTTTGGTGCTGATTTCGCTGCGTCCCCATGAGTATCCAGTGAGTACGGTTCGGGAACCGGCGCGGCATTCCGGGCACGGCAGGGGTCGGTGAGCGGGATTCTGATAAATTAGCGATCGGCCGCTTGACATGTTCAAAGAACGTACAAGGCTTGAATATATATTCTTTGGACATGTTGTTCCCGAGGTTGTTCGCAAGTTACCGTCGCAGTGGGGTTTCCCTTCACTTCGCGACTCAAATTCTCAGAGCATGTCCCCACTCCCCTCTATCGCCGATCTTGGACTTTTTGGATGGAAAATGTTTTTGACGTTTGTACGATTTTTTCTTTTTCTTCAGCGATTTTTTTAAAAACCTTACATAACATAAAATGGTACCACACTGCATTGCGTCTCGTTTATAATCACGCGTTCCCTTCCGTTTAAAACAAAGTAAATTGATTTTCACCGTTAATAAATGCAAAATTATTAAAGTTTAAAAGAAAAATACTGTGCAGTAGTACTTAATGAATATTTTGTTAAAATTGTGAAAAATCTTTAAATTTAGTGCGTTGCTGTTAGTTTATAACAAGGTTCTTTCAAAATTCGCGATAAGACTTGCTTTTATTATTTTTTAACGGTGCAGTTCGAAAAAATCATGTGATTTTGGTAAATAAGTACAAATAAACTAATTATGTCAAGCACTTCAAAATTTTGAAACTGTCTCTTTACAAGCAGTACTACATACTGAAATAAACGATAAACCTGTATCAGTTTCAAAACTTTTAGAAAAAATTCTTAAAAATCGGAATTTTAGCAAAACGTGTCACTCTTCGAAAAATCCTGCAGCTCAGATCCATGTTTAAGAATTTTTTCTGGAAATTTCACAAAAGGCACAGCTTTTTCGCTTATTGGAGTGTGTAAAGTAGCTTATGAAGAACTATCTGGAATTTTTTGGAGACCATGGTGCTATTAGTTTTTTTCAATTTGTGTACCAAGACTAAAAACAGAGTTTTTTTTTTTCTTTGAAGAACAGCCTTAATCAGTTAATTTACTTTGAAAACATTAAGTGATTTGTAACCATATTTTGAAACAAGCCAATAAAGTCAGAACGTCAATAAAACTTAGGTTTTCTACCTTCATAGCCTGTACTGTAACAAACGACAAGCATATGCTATTTATGAAATATTTTGGATATCTTAAACATAGATATGCTTTGCCAAGTTTTCTGAAGTTCGACAACACATGAAACACAATGTTGCCTATCTAAGAATTTTTTGTAAAGTTTTGAAATTGGAGCATGTTATTTGTGAAGTGATATCTTAAATTAAAAGAGTAATTGATTTGTTTTACAATAATGATACAGGAGTATGACACAGGTTTTGTTTCTTTAAACACTGGCTACAAAAAAACCTGTTCAAATGTTTTTTTTATAATTTGCTTGTTTGCCCCATGAAATTCCCAAATTTTAACATTTTCACTCAGGAACACACACACATCAAAAAAAAAAAAAAAAAAAAGAAAAGAAAAGAAAAAACACGGTAGCTTATAATGAAAAATTTCTTTTGTGAACTAATTTAATGTAACACTTTTTAGCCTTATTATTATCGAAAATTGTAACTGGAATTTTTCTGTATCTAAATATATCGAAATAGTAAAAAGAAATGATCGACATAAGCACGCTTATTCGACGGAATTTTGATGAAAATTTACACATAATATTAAATTTATTATGATCGTACAAACTTAATATGAAATATTAGAAACTTCATGATTTTGTTAAAATATCTGTTTACGCACAAAACAAAATGATAAAAAGTTTTTAAAATGTTAAGTTAAAAGTTAAAAAGTTATGTATAAAGTTAAGAAAAATGATGACATTCTATAGCTGTAAAAAGCTATTGTCTTTTATTCTTTAATTAGCTTAAATATCGGGCTGAAGCTTGAAAAAGTTTGCCCAAACTCCCTGTAATACAAACACACACACACAAACACAAAAAGTATCATATAGTGAAACCTCCGTAAGTTGGACACCTGCTGTTCCCCCCAAAAATCTCCAACTTTCAGAGGTGTCCAGTTTATAGAGGCATATTTCTATATTATGGGCACATTCCGTTCCCTAGAAAATTGTCCAACTTACGGAGGTGTTTAAGTTATGAGGATGTCCAACTTGGGAGATTCTACTATATAAATGAACATTTCAAAAACGAGGAAAGATATATACAGGGTATCACAGAAAAGTGGCAACGGGCTTTTATTCCTTATCTATTTGAGATAAATGGGCCGACCGAGTAGTATGGTGGGTAAAGCACCGCACTCCGGTTTCGGGTTCAACTCCCTGCGGCCGGGGCTCGATCCCCGACTGGGCGTGGTTGTCATGTCCGTCCCTTCATAGGGGGCGACATTGGTCCACCTACTAGGTTCCCCCATAATAAAGGCCATTGTCCACATCGAGCGGTTCCCGCCGTGCAATGTATTTGAATGGGGATATTCGGCTGCGCTTTTCGCCGGGCGACAGCGGACTGTCCCCTACCGAGCAATAGATAGGGGAGGTGTGAAACCGCAATATTATTCACGGTCCCCAATTACCTTTTGTCGGTTTAATATCGGAGTATCTCCCTCTTTCTCTGCGGTGGGTAAAATTTATTGCTTACAAGTGAGAATTGGCCATTAGAGTGTTCCCGTACTGGCCCTCTACTGGTAGCGGCAAGCGGGAACCGCTCGATGTGGACAGTGGCCTTAAAGTGACCAACAGTTCCGGCCTGTTGTAGCCAAAGCCTTCAAGGCAGAGGCCGGCCATTAGGGAAAAAAAAGAGATAAGGGCAGTGTGAATTGGAAAAATGTTCAAAATGAGGTTGGAAATAGTACTCCATTACGAAAACATTCCTCTCGTTCATTTACAAAAAAGTCTCGCTTTTTAAATTTATATACGATCTCCGTGCAAAAATATTCCCAATTACTAAAATGTGTCTCATACATTAATGAGGGGATGTGCCAAACTTGCGCCTTTCATCATACAACGTCGCAGAGATATCTTTAAAGAAAGATGATCGGGGACTATACATGATTTTGAATGTAAACGTTTATTGCTAGAGTGGAAAAAAAAAAAGATTTTCTTTCGTAATTTCTGTACGACCCCTGAAACGCGACCATTCGACGTGATTTTTTCCGTTCGAGAGCCATGGAGAAGTGGTTTAAGTCAGCATTATATTTATCTTCATATCTCTGACACTTTTTAAGATGTAATTCTCAAATTTTGCATGTCACCTCATGAGTGTATGGGGCATATTTTACTAACTGGGAATTGTTTTGTACGGGGGGGGGCATAAAAATTTAAAAAGTGTAACTTTTGTAAAATTAACGAGAGGAATTTTTTCTTAACACTTATTTTCGACCTTATTTTAAACATTTTTTCAATTTGCACTGTCCACTTATCTCTAATAGATAAAAAATGAAAGCCCGTTACCACCTTTTTCGGACACCCTATATATGTATATGTGTGTATATATATATATATATATATATATATTAATAATAATAATAATAATAATAACAAGTAAAATACAATGTAAATTACTGCAAAAATTACATTCCCCGCAGAAAAAAATATATAACAGCAGAAACAGAGGACCAGACAGGATGATGATCGAAAAACAAAGAACCATAAATTATACAAAAATTAATGGAATGGAAATTATAACCTCTGGGACTCTCATCAGGGGCCATGCCCAGAAGATTATGATTAAAGACAACAAAATTGTAGGATTTCGGTTGTGTGGCATATCAAAAGAGATCTTCTCTCCCCACATTTAGGCCTTATCCTACTATAGAACTAAAATCTAAATCAAGAAAATAAAAACAGTAGTACTTTGAAAGCAAAATAATTGAAAACAGACATGCCCAACAGGAACAATGCAGATCACACGGCGTGAGACAGCAAATTTTGCTGTAAGAATGTGGTCAAAATCAAGAGGCAGCACCAGTGTTACCAGAAGTATAGTGTGCAATATTAGAATTAAGATTATAAAAGTGCTGCCAGAAACAGTTGTTGTCTTCCTCTCACAAGACAACTGCTCGTTATCACACAGTAATTACTCGGTGGTATTCTTGACTAATTTATTGTCATTATTTACATATATTTACAATAATCTTACTATAATTGCACTGCCGCACCGCAGTATTCATCATGCGTTGTTCCCAGAACAACGGTTCCACTCGTTCTCCGTCTTACATCACACTGCGCCGTTTCACGGCGTTTGCAGCGCTCTCTACAGGCTTATTACATTCGGCCTTTCCTGACAATACAATCTCCTGATTGTTGAATATTATTACATATCTAATAAAAGTTACTTACCTATGCATAGGAAAAATCAACATCACACAAAATATTAGCATTTACATTTAAAAATAATAATATATCTATACTTAAGAGTCCTTAAAGAGTTCAAAGTTCTTCATTATTGTCACTGCTAAATGTCACTCTGGAATAAGATATAAAAAGAATGTTCTTACCATAGGCACAGCTATAAAAAAAAAGTCTGTCAGTCTTTCGTACGAACTGTTCTGAAAGGGTTGCGTCTCGGTGCTCTTTTGGAGTCATCATCATCATCTAGGAGGCTTTGGTCATCATCACTGGACTCGTCGCGGTCGTCATCACTATCATTGTCACTGTCTAGAGACGATTCACTTCTCCATGGTTTCAGCTGGCTTACGTGAGCAGTTGTTGAATAGATATAACCTTTCTTCTTTGGTTCTAAATGTTCTACTCTATAGGTGTCGTTAGGAAGTACTTCAGTTATTGTTAGAGGTCCTCGATATTTTGGTTGAGTTTTTGTGGGTTCTCCTGTTGATTTTGGAGCTCGTTTCATCACCACAATTTCTCCTACTTCATATTTGGCGATTCGACACTTTTTCTTATCGTAGTACTGTTTCATTTTTGTTTGATTTTCTTCAATGTTTAGCCTTGCTTCATTTTGCACGACTTTTGGTTCTGTCCAAACTTCTTCGTCAGCTAATCTTCTGTGCAATCCGTCGTTAAAATGCGGCTTATAACCATGTAACATTTCAAATGGTGTTTTATTTGAAGTTTTATTTAAAGAATTATTTAAATACTTCTCTACGTCTTTGATTTTTGCATCCCAGTCCTTTTGCTTCTCATCCTTCATAGACGTTGTAATAACACCCAGTATCGTTTTGTTCGCGCGTTCCACCATCCCGTTAGCTTGTGGATGTCGTGTCGAGTTTAATGTGTGCTTTATACCGTTGACTTTACAATATTCCTCGAATTCTTTCGATGTGAAACATGATCCTCTGTCACTTATTATTCGATCAGGTAATCCAAACTCGTTAACAAAGTCCTTCAATGCTTTCAGGACATAATTCGTTCGGGTGTTTCTACTAGGAACAAGCCGTACAAACCTAGTGAAGTTATCGATAATAACTAGCAGTTCTTGATTGCCTTTTGAACTTCGAACAAATGGACCTAAATGGTCAAGGTGGATAATAGAAAATGGCCTCTTACCAGGACTTATTGGATGAAGTAGGCCTTGTTGTTTCCCGGATGGTATCTTGTTTACCAGGCATTCGAAACACATTGCTATGTGTCGTTTGACATATCGTTTCATAGAAGGAAACCAATATAATTCTTTTATTTTTCCGATTGTCCTATCAGCTGCAAAATGTCCGAAGCAATCATGAAATTTCACTACTAAGCTTTTTCTCATAGACTTGGGAATGACATAAAGTAACTTTTCTTCACCTTTTACTTTAGTCTTACGAAATAATCTATTCTCTTTCAATACATAATCCTTCACTTTTCCTTTTTCGTCTTTTGTTCTTTCGCTACTTTTTTTCTTTAAGATTTCAATTATTTCTTTTAATTGCGAATCTGCTTGTTGTATCATCAAAATTTGCTCTTCTATCGTCAACGTCAAGTTCACTTCTAATCTATCTTCTACGATCGTTTCCAAGGTGTCCGCTTCTTCGTCAACGGGTGACCTACTCAAAGCATCAATGTGAACCATTTTCTCTCCCTTTCTATGCTTAATATTGAATTGATAATCTTGAATAAGATTCGACCATCTAGCGATTTGAGGATTTTTGGTCTTATTTGCATTGAGGTATACTAATGCTTCGCAGTCAGTAACTATAGTAAATTCTATTCCGATTAAATACTGTCTTAGCCGATCTAAAGTCCACACGATAGACATAAGTTCCAATTTACTAGAATGGTAACTCCTCTGGGCTTCAGTCGTTTTCTTACTTATACAGTATACTAAATGCCATTTCTTATCTTCACCTCTCTGTAAAAGCATTCCAGCAAGTCCTAACGAACTGGCATCACAGTGGACCTCGGTTTCAGAATCTGGATTATAATGTGCAAGAACGGGTTGTTTTGTCAGTTCCCTCTTAAGTACTTCAAACGCTTTCTTTTGTGCTTCTTCCCACTTAAAACGTTCTTTCTTACGCGTTAATTTCGTCAAAGGTTCAGCTTTCTCTGCATATTTCTTCACAAATCGTCTGAAAAAGCTAGTCAACCCAATGAATCTCCTTAAGTCGTGCACGTTTTTTGGTTCTGGAAATTCCTTAATAGCCATTATTTTTCTTAACCCTGGTTTGACACCGTCTTTATTCAAAATAAATCCCAAGAATTCGACTTCCCTCTTTCCAAATTCACATTTGGGTAGTTTTAAAGTTAAATTTGCATCCCTCAACCGATCAAATATTTCCTTTAATTTTGAAATCATTTCTCTCCAAGACTTTGCAGGAATTAATATGTCGTCTAAATAACATAAAACTTTTGTGTTCATTAATGGACCTAAAACATGCGACATTAGGCGCTGAAATTCGGCTGGAGCGTTGGCTAATCCGAATACCATTCTCTCAAATTGTCCTGTTTCATCTGGTGTAATGAAAGATGTTTTTGATTTTGCTTCTTCTGTTAATGGAATCTGCAAATAACCATGCGCAAGATCTAAAGTACAAAATAATTTGCAACCACTTAAATTTTCTAAAATATCATCGATTCGGGGTAAGGGGTACTTATCCTTTATAGTCTGACTATTCAACCTTCTATAATCTACCACCAAGCGCTGTTCCCCAGTTTTCTTCCTAACTAGCAATACAGGACTCGCGTAAGGGGATCTAGTTTCGGACACTATCCCGTTTTTCTTCCACTCTGCAACGATTTCTTTTATTGTATTTCGTTCTTCAGTACTTGTCTTATAAGGTGCTGCGAAAACTGGTTTACTACCTTCAACTTCCTTAATGTCCATTTTTGTCAAATTAGTGCACCCCAACTCACTCAAATCAAGTGCAAAACAGTCTCTATAATCATTTATTAAGTTAAGAATTTCAAGCTTTTCGTTATAATTCATTGACGAGTCAAATTTGATTTCCTCAAGTGTTATAGCTCTTTTACTATTCGGTACAGTGTATACTTCATTTTCTTTGACGCAAATGTTATCATTTAAGTTTTCATTTACTTCTCTCAATTCCCAATCTTCGGTTATGTCCAATACCCTTCCGACACATTGACCTTCCTTTAATTCGATATCAACATTCCCTATGTTCATAACTGGCACTAGTGTGGAATTATTTTTTATCTCTAACACCGAATCCGGACTTCCGTTTTTACCTTCAAACAAAACCATTCCTTGACTCATTTCGGAAGTTTTAGCCTGAACAAAGTTTATAGAGTTACTTTTAATTTCAATTGGATTGTCCGTGCGAAGTACAATTCTTTCATTCCTAACTTCATTCTCTAGTCTCGCAAACGGAATGCTATGAGAATACCACAAGTTAAAATGTTCACCAAACTTTCCGTATGAGATTCTCTTATCGTTCAAAATATCCCTTCCTAAAAGTAGGTCATAGGACTGTGCTGAATCATCAACGATAAATAAAGTAGCTTCCAGTGTTATATCGTCTATTTCCAAACAAACCCTTGCTTTACCCAAGGTCATCGTAGATGGCTGAAATATATTCCCAATACCGTACAGCTGGCGCCGGTCGGGAAGAACATTTAACTGTAATGATTTCGCCACAGAATTCTTCAACAGAGATAGACCACTCCCCGTGTCTAATAAACATTCTATCGGGCCTTCATTATTGATGCGCACTTTTTTGAGATAAATTGCTGAACTCGAAGTTTCAGAATGTGATGCTGTATAAGAGATGTTTTCTTTTTCTCTTTTCTGCTCCGACGAATTTTTAAAGACTTTTGCTTTCGGGCAATCACGAGCAAAATGGGTTCCGAAAGTTAAACAATTAAAACATTTAAATTCACCCTTTTCATTGAGAATATTAGAATTGCGTTTAGGTTTGGTATGTGTTTTAAAATCATTTGACTCATTGGAATGAAACGTGTTACTTCCATACTCGCTTTTGAATTGCCTGTTTGTTTTTGTCGTACAATCGCGATTCATGGTGTTTTCATTAGTCGAGCAATTTTTTGAATTATTTCTATAGTTTGAAAATCCTGTTGACATCTTCATTCCATAACGGACCGTTTCATATGCGTCAAGTTTTTCCGCTAAATCTTCGGGATTATTTAGTTTTGACCATTCGTCGATAAAATGTTCGCGTATCGCAAAAGGGACTTTCCTTTTTAATTGATCGGAAATGATCAAATTCTTTAGTTCTTCAAACGTAGAAATATCTAACCCATTTATCCATTCATGGAAATAATTTGAGAGTTCGAAGCAGTAATCTTTCCATGTACCTTGTGGTAATCTGACATGGTCAACAAATTTTTGCCTAAACTGTTCTGGGCTTAATTTAAATCTCCGTAATAATAACTGCTTAATATGCTTGTAATCGTTAGCTTTCTCTTCACTTTCGCGTGCTATTAATTGATTTATCTCGTAGGGTAACAGTCCTAACAACTGAGAAACCCAAAATTCTTCATCTAGTTCTATACGTCTAGCTTGACGCTCGAACAGAACTAGAAAATGACTGATATCATTAATTTTTGGATCATATTTATGCATTAAATAACGCATTTCTGTTACATTTTTATTTTCAATACTATTGGACACACTTCCATCCTTCTTACTTTGTGTTTCTAACCGCAATTTTTCTAGCTCAAAATTTTGCTGCTCTTTAAGTTTCACTTCGTTTTCTGAACTGATTCTATCATTAATAATTCTCTCTAGCAAAACTTTTACAAATTCCTCTTCATACTGCTTACTTTCAACAATAATACGTTTTAAATCAACGAGTTTAATATCGGCGGATACCTCTTCGCCCAATTCTGAAGCAATTTCAAGCAAATCAATTTTCCTACCTTTAGCTAGGTAAGCCATCTTAACATCCAAAAATATAATATATTCACGCCTCAAAATTCAACCTTCGGCGATATTTTGGTCAAGTATTCTTTTCAAGTAAAACAAATATACTTTCTAACTCTTTAGAATAATCGAAATAATGTTTTAAACAACAGTTTAAATGAAAAGTTCTGTACTTACAGTTTGCATTCAGCTTATGAGGTCTCGCATCTAAGACACTAAATAGAATCTTCTCCCACTTCTGAAATTTTTTGTTGTCTTCCTCTCACAAGACAACTGCTCGTTATCACACAGTAATTACTCGGTGGTATTCTTGACTAATTTATTGTCATTATTTACATATATTTACAATAATCTTACTATAATTGCACTGCCGCACCGCAGTATTCATCATGCGTTGTTCCCAGAACAACGGTTCCACTCGTTCTCCGTCTTACATCACACTGCGCCGTTTCACGGCGTTTGCAGCGCTCTCTACAGGCTTATTACACAGTAGTGTAAAATTATTTGACAGTATTAAAATACAGGTATATTAATCAAATTAACATAAAAAATATCATTTAAATTATAATTATAATTATTGAATTTAAATATTAAGAAATTATTACATTTAAAACTCTAATGAATATATGTACTATCTAAATACATGGTTTATTTTTCAGAGATTTATTCTAATATTTAGATAGAATATTTAAAAACTAAAATTAGAATTAAAAATGTATATTCTGAATAGGAACTTCTTTATATATATATATATATATAGATAGATATACAGTAGACTCTCGATTAACCGGGATCGGATTACCCGGATTCCAGCTTATCCGGCACCGTCGCGTATAAGCCGCAATCCGGGTAATCTGTTCTCGGTTCATGGCGTCATAAAAAAAGACGGTAACACGCTTTAATTAGAAATAAGTAAGCAGTGTAAATTCAAAAAATGTTAAAAATAAAATCTGAAAAGGGCCTACTCTAATAAAAATTTTCTCTCGTTGATTTTCAAAGCGTGATACATTTTAAGTTTTTATATGGCCCCTTAAAAAGTAGTTAGTAAAACCTGCTCATACACTATGAGGTAGTGTATAAAATTTGAGTATTTCATTACAAAACGTCTCACAGATATCTTTAAACAAAGATGTCCAGGGAACAGTGGCGTAGCCAGAAATTTTTCATGGGGGGGGGGGGTTACGACTACTGAAACTCACATATATGTATACGTCTGTGTGATAAGGAAGGGAAGAATATACATTTTGTAAGGGAAAAAATTCTTCATGGGGGGGGGGGAGGTTGTAAACCCTTATCCCCCCCTTGGCTACGCCGCTGCCAGGGAATATATATGAATTTGAATGAAACGTCTATTGCTGGAGTGAAAAAAAAAAAAAAAAAAAAAAAAAAAAAGTTCGTTCATAATTTCCGTGTGACCCCTGAAATGCGGTCATCTGACATGATTTTTTTCCTTCGAAAGCCATTGAAAAGTGGTTTAATTTACCTTCATACTTTTGAGACATTTTAGGATATAGTTCTCAAATTTTGCCCATCATCTGATTAGTGTATGAGGCACATTTTACTAATTGGAAATTTTTTGTACAGGGTCGTATACAAATTTATAAAGTTCCGCGTTTTGAAAATTAAAGAGTACAATTTTTTCTTAACGTAGTCTTTTTTTCTACCTTATTTTGAACATTTTTTAAAATTTACATTCTCCGATCATCTTTAATAGATAAAGAATTAAAGCGTGTTAGCATCTTTTTGAGAGATTTCTGTTGCTGTTCAAGCTGCAAAATTGTCAATTATTGAGCTATGATGCTCTGGACAACTAAGTGTCTCTGTTTGGTTTTCGTTGATGGGTCATTTTCAAAATTTGGTGTCATTTGCTGTCCGTGCGTAAAATATTTTTTTACAAGGTATAAGACAATTTAAATGATTTTCCTTTTTATCCTGGTTTTATCAGTTTCCACTACTGAAACAATAGATTAAAAAAACACACTATTTAAAATTATTTAAAACAGAAATGAGTAGAGAAGATACTGAAATATATCTATCCGAATCATAGAACATAAATCTTATTATGCAGAATCACTGCCCCCAAACTAAAATTTCTGCCCTGACATGCTTCAACATTGTGAAATAGACTTTAAATTACATTATAAAAAAGTTTTTTTAAAGGTTTTAAGAAAAATACAAGACTTTTGATAATTAAATATAGCTGTCCGGACATTGATGTCATGTCCGTTACCATGCATGATTTTTAAATTTCAAAAAACAAATTTGAAATTTGAGAATAGCAACACGTTTACCATTAGATCATGGCCGAAAAAGAAATATAAACAGACTTCTAGAGTTTTCGGCATTTGACTGAAAAAGCAAAAGCCTATTTGCGATAAGCATATTTTTATTTCATTTCATGACTGTTACCTTAATTAGTTGTATAAAATATATTTATTTATTTGTTAATTCAATTGATTAATTTATAGATCATTTGTTTTTTAGTCTAAATTAATGTCTCTTTTCATGTTCTTGTGGAATTATTTAGATTCATGAATTTTTGTTCTTTGAAATGTTTGTCTGTTATTATATAAGTAACAGACATGACAAACATATAAAACAAAAGAAAAATATTTTTAAATGGGAAAGACTATATTATATGGACAATAGGACAATAGTTATGTAATATATCACTTTACATTATTTTTGCTAAAAATAGGTGTACAAATTTCAAAGAAAATGTCCAGTAACAGACATGACAAATTTCATCCAGTCTGATAATGGAAAAACCAAAAAAAAAGAAAACTAAGAAAAGAAAGAATGCATGAACAATGCTCAAATAATGTTCAGAAACAAAGTACGTTTTATATTATGAAAAAAAAACACGACTTGTTTTTAGAAATTTTATTTTTGGCTCTTAAATTTGCAAATGGCATCCAATTTTGAAAATTACCCTGATACCTATGAAATAAAAAACGAGGAAACTTTCGTTACTTGAAGGACCGTACAAATGATTGTTATTTTTGTTCGTAATAACTCACAACTCAATTCTTTTTATTTCTTTCATTGCATTTTTATGATTTCTTTAAAATGATAAAATATTTTTTGTTATTTCTTCTTTCATACCTTTGTCTCTTGGTAAATTTATTTTAAAAAGTTAATTTTGAGTCCAGCTGCCGACACTCCAAATTTCATGAGGAATCATCCACTTTATCGATCCATTAAGTGATTAAGTTGCATTAAAGCGCTGACGCCTCAAAATTTCTAGAAGTATTGGTGAAAAACGGAAAAGCCGCAGGACATGGTGTAGCACTTATGAGGGACGATTTTTGTTCAATTGCTTGAAGCTAATGGCTTTCAGATTTTAAACTTCTATCCGAAATGATGTGTATTACGAAAATATCATTTCGATGTAACTTTTTTTAAAGACATATTTAACTATAATTTAATTAGAAATTTTCTCGAGCAATAAAATAATTCTATTATTATTTATAAAATATGAGAAAAGTTTATCACCAAACAAAAAATGCCATTTGGAGGATTTTTGGCTTTTTATCATTGTTTTCATTTATTTATGTAATTGAAGATAACGAAATTTACTTAAATTTTGCGTCGACAAATAGCAGAGTGGATAGGAGACTGAACATCGGTATATGGCGGAAAAGTGAAGCTCCATGGTTCTGGCCTAACGCGCGTCTGTCGATCTAACGGTCTAGAGTTTGGGGCGGTTTTCTCCTAATATAACGCGAATACGCCTAAAAAAATTCCTACGTCCTAGGCATCCCCACCCCCTTAGGCAGATAGTCTTCGAGTAGCTTTGCTTTAACTAAACAAGTAAATATTGTAAACGGTTTAAAAATTAAAATACAATGTATTTCACGGATACGTTTATAAGAAATCAACAGTATTTGCTGAAATTTGTACTGACAAACGTTTCAAAAACACACATTATCAAAACGGTACTGTCCCATAAAATTTATAAGAAATTAAGTACAAAGTGGGAGTGAATGGCTGTAATTGATGTAGTCATTCGTCAGCACTTATTAAAAAGTTTTCATCAGTTTAATAAAATTGTTCCCGACACATGCTATAGCAAAATACAACCACTCAAAGAAGTATCCGAGTGCTAGTTATTTTTTATTTATTTATTTATTTATTTATTTTTGTGAGCGTGTTTGTTCTTTGAATAACTGATTATTTTTCAAGAACAAACAAATTAAAAGAACTATCAAAATTTTTATTATGTACTGAACATTTTTTATGAAGAATAACATTTTATATTTAAAAGCGACATAAGTTATTTAACTTGAACCAGTATATTTTTCTGAGAGGGTGTACTAAATGGTAAAACTTAATAAAGTCGAACACTTGCAGTTTCCACAGAAAGTGTCCGCCTTATGGAGATACAGTGAAGATTCTAAGAAGCGACCACCCTATGTTCCGCGAAAAATCGGTCGTTATGAGAGGTTGTCTCGTAGAGAAATATAAACATTTGATAGCCCCCCCCAAAAAAAAATGAACGCTATAAAATATTGTTTGTATTGTTATAATGGCATACTAATGCATATAAGTAATTACACAAGAGTTATATTTTTAAATCAAAATTTTCATAAATATTTAAAAATTTCGCCCCCCCCCCTTCTTTGACAGTTCTTTTTTCTCCATTATATATTTTAGATCTGACATAAGAGCATTTATGATGATATTCTTCATGATTTCTGAATTTGCCATAGTGAAATCTATTTACTTTGAGCTCTCCTGGGCTGTCATTGAAAGTTCGGCCTGTTCAATCACGTCGTTCGATGGACTTTCCTCGACTAGGAATTACTGCCTGAAAGGCATAAAAATACAAATACATAAGTCACATCATCAACATCATTAGTGCAAACACGTAATAAAACTAAATTTCTGTCCCATTCTTTTATTATGTTATGCAAGCCTCTTTAAGCCTGTTATACGAGCCTCTTTTAAGTGTGTTATACGAACAAGACCAGAAATTTTCCACCCGTGCTATAAAGGGTCTACTCTACTTGCACCTGCTATCAATTTGTGATTGTGCGACTGGTTTGTAATTTTTGTTTTTTGTTCACTCTACTTCCGGAAAAACGCAAGAAAATTTCCTCGGGTAGCCTCGGGTAGAAAATTTCCTCGGGAGCTCGGATAGGTCGCTTATAGAGACTCTACTCTTCTAAAGGACTTTTAAACATAAAGTAGCAAAAAATCGGTGCCTTAAAAAAATTGGTGGTTGGAGGAGGGGTCGCTTAATAGAGGTGGTCGCTCATAGAAGTATCACTGTACATATTAATATTTTGGGCACTTTCCGTGCCTCAGAAAATAGTCCAACTTTCAGAGATGTTCAAGTTGGAAGCTTGAGTTGTTTCTCTGTGCTTAAGGGTGGAGCGAAAAACTCTTTTTCTCAAAATTCACATTGCCCGAGTCATTAACTGGTGCGAAACTGATAAGAACACATTGTCTCCAAATTTCAGCTCAAAATAATGCTATCTTCAGGTTCCACACCTCAAGCGAATATATTCCTAGTGTCTTTTTCAGTCTTTTATGAATTTATATTGAAATAATTGCGTTTAATTAATTAATTGAATGATTAATACTCCGATACAGCTGCTCTATCAAGAACAACGGCTAGTTCGGGCATTTGGTCTGTCTTGGAGATTTAGGGAATCTCATCGTCAATCGTTTTCCAACGTTTGGCTTCATGACTAACGAAATCGTTATCACTTTCTGAGGTATATTCCATTTCTGAATCAGAACCTAAGTCGACGTTTGCTTCTAAATCTACGATTTCCAGCACTGACACGTGATAATAACGTATTAATAAAGCAATTTAATAATGAAAACCTAACTAATTATTCAATTAATTAATTATACATTATTATTTTAATAAAAATAAGCTAGAAATATATTCGCTTGAGTTGTGGAACCTGAAGATGACACTATTTTCAGCTGAAATTTGGAAACAATTTGTTCTTAGCAATTTCGCACCATTTAATGACTCAGGCAGTGTGAATTTTGAAATAAAGTTTTTCTCGTTCCACCCTAGTACATACTATATGATTTCTAAAACAACAATTATTAACAGTAACACAATACAACACACAATACAGTAACACACTGGAAATTTAAATAAATAAATGAATAAGGTTTAAAGATAGCATAAAACCAATTTACGTGTTTCATTAAATGACTTTTAGCAAAGCAATCCAATTATATTTTTTGCTGCAAGAGTAAAAGAAAAAGAATTCTTTACTAAGTTCTGCATGAAGCTGTAAGTTTACCAGAACTGCCAACCCCGAGAGACAGACGTCCGGCGCGTGTTGTGGGTGACATGAATTGTTCTTTGATAGGCGTAATTAGGTGCTAAGTGGTCCCGGTACTTCCAGTCCCCTGGGACATTTCCTCTGCGGACTCCGTTTTTCTGCCTATTGTGCTTATTCCTGCAAATCTCGTGGAGTATTCTCACTCGCCGAAGTCTCACTGGGAAATCGATAATGTCACGTGACTCCCGGAACAGAGCTCACGGTGTGTTGACAGTCTCACAGGGACTGGACTTTCAATTTTGTTTAAGACCGTTCGCTCCAAGTATGTAATTAATGACTAGGATAACATGGGATAACGTAGTCCAGATTGTAGTAGTCTTCTCTCCGTCACCTGTCCGAAATTTCTCAGATTTCTTTAAATCTCATTCTTTATTTGAGAAAAGTTTAGACATAAATAGTATTGAGGATAAAAAGAAAAAGCTCCCCTCCCCCCTCCGTTTGAAAAATTAATGTTAACACGTACTTAGTCTAAGCTAAAATACATTTTTAAGTAGTAAACAATCTGGTTTTAAAATGCTTTCTTCCATTCAGAGCCCCCAAAAGAAATTCTGGCTATGTCCTTGATCTAATCTACTTGTTCTATATTTTGGAAATATTAAGCAGATTAGCAAAATTGAGTATAGTTTTGCAAATGATGAACATTCTGATGGCTATGGGAAAGCTTTAAAATGTGAAACTGTGTTTGCTTCACATAGTTCTTGTTCTGCCTGAAGTCCGCTTGCTACGCGGTTATGACTAGCATCTGGTATTTTGCTTCATAATCTGTGGGTTTGAACTAGAGATGAGACGGGCGTATTTCGCCTGGGCGTGTTTCGCGTATTTCGTCTGGTAACCCTATGTTGAAATTTTTATGATTGTAACCTATTGATACATGTGATGCATATTCTACAGCTTACGAAATAATGTAACAATTGATTAAAGCTGTTGTGAACTAATAGTATTTAAATGTATGTAAAATTATGTCGGTTTTTTCGGATAATTTTCAATAAAGGGTGGGAGAGATAAAATAATATAGTCATTAAAAAATAGCGGCACGGGCGCCTAGAAGGTGCGTGAAGATCTTTGGGTATTTCAGAACGGCGGCTATATTGCTTTGTTAGTCATGAGATCCAACATTATTTCATAACCATTGATATAAAGAATTAGAAAGTGCATTGAGAGTTTGGAACTATGTCTTTAATTTGCACAAATGACAAAATTTATTGTATTCTATTAATGAAGTAATTGAATTTTATTTATCTTTAGCTGCAATTTCGGGCTCGGGCTCCAACTTAAATAATATTGCTTGGGCTCTGCCGGCTCGGACTTCAAAAAATGAACCCGAACTCATCTCTAGTTTGAACCCGAGCAGTGTCTGAAAATATTCACTGTTTAAAGTATATCTGTAAATGGACGGAAAAACGACTAGCAGCAAAGATGCCAGAAAATGTACGTTCTGTTTGTCATATTTCCATTTTATTAAAATTGTTCCATAATGAGGTAAAAATTAATAAATAGTTTAAATTGCATTTAACAATAATGCCATTTAAACTCAATTAATATATAGTTTAAATGGCATTTTTAATGAACGAATTTTAGCTAACTATACATTATCTAACAGCGGATACAGAATTTTTTTTTTAACAACTTCTTATTTTGCCTTTCTAGAATCGAGCCCTCGTGATGTGACTATATTCATATAAAATTTCTGAGAGTTTAAACATTTTCCTTCTTTTAAAGAAAAATCGCCAGTTCATTTTCCTGAAAGACAAGGTTACAATTTTCTAGAATTTTCAGATTATTTTTAACCGTGTCCGTTTAAAAAGGTTCTAGGAGATTGAATTGTCATATCATCACACAATCATGCATTTTTAAACGTCTGCAATATTTTTACGTAAATCCGATACTTTAGTTCGACCTTTCATTATTATTCTGGGTTGAAGTTTAACGATTATCTGGATTAATATAAAAATACATAAATGCAGAGTTAGAGGAAAAACCTAAACATTCATTCATTGTTTAGCTACACAAGAGGGAATTTTAAATCATCACAAATATGGTCAAACTCAATGCAATTAATCTCAAAATATTGCTTGCAATTCAATTGGCAATATATTTTCGGTGGAACGTTGAACAGTATTTCAGACGAATTAAAATCAAAACAAACTTTCATTTCTTCGCGACTAAACTCACGATTAATTGAAAATAATTTATTTCCCAATGTTCCTCAATTTACAAAAAATATAGATTCGTTTGAAATAATAATTGTGACTTCCACCGTATTAACACCTTTCAACTGATGTTGTAATTTTATATAGCATCTCACTTCGCACCAGGATAATTTAATGAAAAATTCTTTTTTCTTAAGAATTGTTTTTCACACGCTGTTTCGATATGGTTTAGTTCTCTCATTCACTTTATTGATTTGTTTTATAATAAAATAATCCCACAAAATTATAAGTTAGCGGGACTGAGAGTGCATTTTGATTTCAAATGAAGAGGAAAAATAAGCAATCATTTTATTTTTCATGACGTTTTCCCCATTGTGTGTAAAGTGTGAGATACAGAATAAATGGAATTAATAAATTGCCACATCGTATGCAGAGTTTTTGAAATAAAGTGGGAACTAAGTTTCTATCTTCTTTATGCAATAAAGAAAACTGCTATAAAATGAGGTGGGTGGGTAGTAATAGATGTTTCAAACTCTTCGATCATAACATAACTTCGACTATACATAATATGCAAGATGAATACAAATGATGGACCCGATTTTAAAGAATCATATTTTCGGAACTACTGTATATATTACAGTAAGTGATACATGAATCTAAAGAGAAATACAGTAGACCTTATAATACGGGTCCATATAACACGGATCCCTAGAACACGGCGAAAAAATTGCGATCGGGTTCCCTATAACACGTTAAAAGAGATTAGTATATCGTCTGCTTTTCTAATTGTGGTGTACATTAAACGTATCTGAAAGAACTTTTATATCATTTATTTCATTCTATTTCAGTTTGAGAAATAAAACGTTTTATTAAAATAAATCTGCGAATTTAAACCCGATTTAATTTAGAGGAAGTGCATATCAGTTATCTCTGGAGCATACGTAGTATCAAGTAAGCAGAATGTAAGTGAAATGTGAAATAAATTGCTCAAATAAAGCGTACAGCGGTTGAACAGCGTGGTTTACACTCCAGGTGGAGCATAGCTCAAAATCCGTACAACACGGAACGTATCTACCGTATTATAGGGGGGGTCTACTGTATACCTTTTTCCACCGACGATCAACAGACGGCAGCCTATTCAAGATCGCTGTGATTGAACTCCAACAAGGCGACAGTGACAGAGAAGAGCTTTTGCATATTACAGAGTATGCACATGTTACTTCAGTTATTCAGTTTTATCGGCGCAACGTGAATTTAGAAATTGCTACCGAAGAGAAGCACCAACCAATAAGAGCATTCTGCGTTGGTACCTTCAATTTAAAGAAACAAATTTAACCTTAATCAGATGGCCACCAAGATCCCCATATCTAAAACCATGTAATTTCTTACTATGGGGTTACGCCATAGTACACCACCTTTGCAAAAAACACTGCCAGAACTTAAAGAGCGCATTTGTGCACCATTGCGAACCATTGATAGAGTGATGCTACAAAATGTGTGGAACGAACTGGATTAGAAATTAGACGTATGCCACGTAACAAGAGGGTCACACATCGAATATTTGTAACTGAAAAAAAAAGAAAGAAACTTGATATATTCCTCTTTACATTCATGTATCAGTAATGCTGCACTTTATTGTAATATGTGCAGCTGTTTCGAAAATAAGATTTTTTTTTGCATCGAGTCCATCATTTTACTCACCCTGTATATTTGAGCGAAAAATATATATCCATAGGACATCTAAATCGCTACCTCTATAAGGTATCCTTAGAGGGCTTATAGATATCTAATAGTCATCCGAAACCAGATATCTATTGGAAATGTATTTATGACATCCATAAGAAATCCTTCAGTAGACATCTTATAGCTAATGAAATCGATATCCAATAATGAATCGATGAATTGTCATCCAAAGCTACAAATCTATTAGATGTGCGTGTATAACATCCATAAAAGATGCATTTCTAGACGTCTTATTTAACGTAGAAGATTGGATGTCTACTGAAACAAAAATTTACACAGTTTGAAAGGATTTTCAGAAAAATCTCAGAATCTAGTAAGAAAAATTTTTAAATCCGCTATCATGTCACACCAAATTTCATTCAGTCGTTATTACGTGATGTGCGAACAAAAATTTGCGCAGTTTGAAACAATTTTCGGAAAATCTCAAAATCTAATGAATTTTTAAAAATCCGACTCCTAAAGTTTAAGTTAAGTGACCTCCTATCATGTCACCAAATTTTATTTCATTCGCTTCAGTCAGTTTTACGTGATATGTAATAAAAAAAAAAGCGTTACTGACAGAACGACAGACAGACAAACTTTTTTTACGGCTGTACTGGGGTCCCAAATGCTTAAAATGGATAGAAATCGAAAAATTTTGTAATACGAAATAGAGTACGGCATATTCTAATTTTATTTATTAAGATACATAAAAGTTTTCATTCCGAAATTGAAACAACAATCACTTCAAACTTTAGTCATCTCAATCCGAGTCGAATCTGTATGGTAGATAGAACGCTCACCTACCACGCCTTGGATCCATGATTCGATACCAGCTGCGGAAAATCGGTTTCAGTTCATAAGTAACTTGAAGTTCTTATGCATATTAGATGTCCGCACCAAAATTCACAAAATGGAGGAAGAAAACTCATCGGGTAAAAGATGGCGTAGTTATCCAGAATTCAATTTTTCCGGATCCCAAAAGAGGGCTATTGCAGATTGTTCGGATATTCTGGACAAGGGCGGCTCCAGTGAGGGGGCTATGGGGGCCATGGCCCCCTCCGAAATTTTGTTTTACAAGCTTATATTCGCATACTTCATGACTTCATGTGTTCAATTTGCAGTTTGGACAATGTATAGACCTATCTATAAAGTTCAATGAACCCCTCCGAAAATTCCGTCTGGAGCCGCCCTTGATTCTGGATATGATATAGATATCCATTTATGGGCTGTTTGAGAAATCTTGGATATTTTGGACGTCCAATTAATATCTATGCTACTTGGATATAGATCTCTTACAGACATCCTGGATATTATAGATGTTGTCTAGTCCTTACAGAGATCACACCTCAAATCTCTTATAGACGTCCATTTTATGTTATCTGGAGGATCTTGGACTTCTAATAGATATTCCCACTATCCAATTCTGATTCCTTATAGATAACCAATGGATATCTTAGTGCTGCGTGGGCTTGATCTAAAATCGAAATAAAAAATGAAGCAGATCGCTTGGGATAAGCGCAAAACGAATGAAATTTATGGTACTGCAAACATTGCAACCGTCTATTATTAAATCAAATAAACCTTTCGTTATCTGAGCTAACAATTTTGAATACATATTTATTTTATCACGAAGACGGATGTGAGTCTGACGCTTTACTTTGTCTGGCAAATATGACACTGAGTTCTTTTAAATTATTTAGACACATATAAAAGAATTTTAAAAAATACAAGTTTTAATGAATAGGTAAAATAATTAGACTTATTTCAGGAACTTCCGACTAACTCACTAAACCCCTAATCGATTGTTGTTGTTATTGTTGGGGTGGTCTGGGGTTTATAGTTTCATTCAGACGAACAGCTTTGTACGCCTGGATTTCCGTGGTATGGTAGAATTAGCCAACTTGCATTTAAAAAAAAACATTGCCATGGAGTTGAAATTGTACACGAGTCAAGATTACTTGAGGGCACAAAGCACAAGCGGGTGTCTAGACGATCCGGAAAAAGACACCAGGGCTTAAACACGAGCAGTATGCAGGATAAAGGAGATTGGCAGCCGACTTGGAAACAAAGAAAAGGATATCCTTAAAGTCTTTTATGACTGCCTCGAGGATGAAGGAGATTTGATATAAACAATAGTTCAACGTATTAATAAAACGGACGGTACTAGCTGTTTTTGAAAAATCTGATCTTTCGTCTGCCTCGCACCGCCGAAAGTCATTGGCGGACTTAAGTATTTCACTGCCAAACCTTTTACTTTGATAATTCCAACTTGTTAAAAAAATTTCTTCCATTACAGTGTGGGTCTGTTGCTATCTATAGTTACAAATTATGTTTACGTAATTTTTATTTTAACATAGTTCGTGATCTTAAACTTTCAAATCTATTAACTTTCGAAGAGATATTGATTTATTATTTATTTATTTATTTATTTTGTGTGTGTGTGTGTGGAGAGAGATCCAGGCAAATATAAATCTACCATGATGTTATGTGTTGCTATTGTGCCATCGATGACTACCTCGAAAGTTATTTTGAAAGTGACTAAATTCTGAAATACGTTACGCTATAATTGAAGCTATTTTGAAAACAGCCTTATTCAAGGATGCAAAACAAGTTCTAATGAGAAGCACATGCAGATTAAGTAAAAAGAAAATGTGAATCATTCAACTTTTACCCGAATATATTGCACTTAAATTTTACCTGCACTTTAACATGTCAAACCTAAGCAATACAAACAAAAGCTGCTCTGCTGAAAACATTTTTTCAGTATCGAAAGGAGGAACAAATAAATTTTTGTTGGGAAGCCAAGGAAGCAGCAACCGCATATTAAAAGGAAATCATTCTTCCCTGAAAACCACGTCTAAGAAGAAAAATGGGTTCTTTTTTTCCCTCTCTCTCTTTCTCCAAGCTAACTTTTATATTATTGTTTTTTTTTCCCTTCTTTTTCTTTTCGATACTTTCCCGCTTGTGGCTGTCTCTTAGAAATTTTTTAATGCTAATAAAAACTGTATACGAAAAGTACTCTTTCCAACATAATTTATCGTCGCAGGGTCACTGGTGTTAACACTGACGGCTGTCAGAAATGGAGCTTTGCTTCGCGGAAGTTATGAGTGAATTAAGCAAGAAAAACTGCTTCGAGTGGTATACTGTTCGGTGGTGTCGACAGGGTGAAAATTTTAGAACTGGGTGGTGCACAGCGAGTTAAAATACTGCAAATACCTGCAAATAAAGAGGTTACTCGGGTTCGAGATTGAAGGTTTGTCATATTTTTAAGAGATATATTGTGACTTGACGATTGCTCTGCGAAAGTTGCTTATTTATACATACATCTGTGTGTGTGTGTGTGTGTGCGTGTAAATATGTACAGCGTATCCGCATATAAGTTGACCGATCTTTATTTTTCCTACCGTTAGTCTTAGTTGCATACTTCCACTTATAAAAATCATCAAAATTAGATGCAAAGTAAAGATATTACAAATTCGAAGCGGATAAAAAAAGAATTAGTAAAAAAATGCACAAAATTTACATACTACCCCAGGTCTCTGCATACATATTTAGGGAAGCCAAGGCCGTAGCCAGAAAAAATATTCTTGGGGGGGGGGGTTATACAGCGATAAAAAAAAAGAAATTTCCTTTTGAAAATTATTCGGAAAACAAATCAGTGAAGAGTAGATTTGCAGAACTGCATTTTATCAACGGTCAGATATACCTGTAATACTGACTTCAAAAGGAATTTCAGTTGCATGCCCGCCCATGTATTGTAATCCAAGAAAGACATTTGGAGCACACGCAATGAGAAAGTAAAACACAGGATATTTATCTGTTGCATTTAGATTATTTCTGTTATGATGTTTTTTTTTTTTTTGGTTTTTTTTTTTAAGTTTATCTGCGAAAAAGTACTACTTTTACTACTTTATTACTTCAACTTAGTCTGTTAAAATTGTATGTGATCTTGAGTACACTGTGTTTTTACACATCATACAAAACATACATTTTACTTTTTTCAATAACAGTGATTAGACAAATATTGCACCTTTTCCTACTTCAACAGCAACACTTTTGTTATGATCGTATGACGGTCCCTACGCTATGCTTTAAAACTTTGAACTTGAATTTCTCCACGAATATTGGTCGTACCAATAACGAACTTCCTGAGCTTGCTATGTTCTTGTATTGCAAGATTTCAATAAATATGAATGTAAGCACCTAGGAACTGTATATATATTTAGATTGTGTTTTTTTTCACCTTAAAGTTTTAGTATATTCACTCTGCATCTAATTTCAACCATGTTTATGATAGGACATATGGATCTAGGACTAACGGTGGTGAAAATATATGTCGATCAATTTATACGTGAATACGCAAAATAAATGCAACAGGCGACAGTCGCCGCTTAGCCGATGGACAGACCCAGTATACTTGGTAAGCGGCCCAGACACCACGGCACGTCTTTTGTGCCTGCATAACACGTCCGATTTTTGTGATGCACGTACCGTTCCAACGCTGTTTAGAGTTTTCGCATACGCTGATCATTTTGCGACGGAAAAAATAGGTGTTGTTATTCGAAAATGTGGAGTTCCTGTCCCTATAACCGCCACGTGAGCACCACTTTGTTACCATACCCAGGATCTCGAGTCCATATCTCTGAATAACTATCTCTGAAATTTCAACTCGATCAGTTGAACAGACCACCCCCTAGAGGTCCATCTGTAGGCAAAGTATTTTATGGTCATCCTGTATTATGAATATTTACTGTAAAATCTAGCATTATTACAGAATTTTTTTTTCAATGAAAACTAAAACAAAATGTATGTTTCCATAGTTGCAAGAAGAAGAATACTTTTGAAGAAATGATACGTATATCTTTACCGTACATCTTAACCGTTTTTCAGTGAAAACGTACATGCTATAAATTATAATACTCTAGTTAAAAAAATCATGTGGTTTTAGAGTATAAATAAAAATAAAGTTTGTGTCAACGATGAGAAAAATTAGACTGTCTTTTCACAAGCTGTACTGGCACTGAAATAAAGGATAAACTCGCAACAGTTATGAAAATTTCTGAAAAAAAGTTCTTTAAAATCAAATATTATGGAAAATTTGTCACTTTTTATTACTTTTGCTGTGCAACTCCATGTTTAAGAAAATTTTTCTGAGAGTTTTACAAAAGGCACGCAGTTTTTGTCCAGGTGTGATGTTTAGTGCAAATTGTGAAGAAACAGTCTGAATTTTTTCAAGTTCCTGGCACAAAGGGATTTTTCATATCAAGAATCGTGAAATTGATTTTGTTTTTTCAAACTACAGTCTTAATTATCTCTCTTTTCATAAAATTACAGCAAAGTGCATTTTTGAAATATTCACATTCTGTTTTGTTGTACATTTGTCAGCTTCAGGCGCAAAAACGTTAAGTCAGATTTAATATCCTAGTTGCAGACTGGTAATTACATATTTTTTAAATTACTATTGCATGAAAAGCAAGTATTCGGGCAAAAGTCATGGCAACTGTTTTTAAACGTACAAGTTAAACATGTAACCATTATGTGAGTGTTGATGTAGAGAGAGTTACTAGCAGTCTTTAACTGGATAACTTGGGGCGTTACAGTTATAGTCCTAAATGGTACAAGAACACGGATAGAAATTTAGCTGTTACGGAAGAAAAGTGATATTCGGCGTTAAGCTTGTTCGGGAATAAAAATTGCTTTCAAGATAGCAGAGATTGGCAATAATAACTGGTATAAAAGTAGAATTATTTTGAAAAATCCTTTCATGTTCTATACTACAGGTGCAATTTTGTGATATAGAACATACTATTCTTTCTCTATTATTTCCTGTCATTCTACCAGTCCTAAGTACATAATATAATGTTTACATTTTCCTTCAGAGAAAATCTCACGAACGAATAATAGATAGTTGCTATGGCGAAAAATCGTTAAAAATAAAATTTCAAAGAACCAACTATATGAAATTACTCCAATAATTGAGATTTACAGCAGCAGTTGTGTGAGCGAAAGCCTAACTTTTAGTATACCAAGGCCTGACTTTCGTTCACACGACTGCCTGTTTCAAAATTCTAATGTGCGGTAATCTAGTCTAGTAGCTTGCTTTCACAATTACTAATGTGTAAAATAAAAATGCATTTTAAAAACATTAGCCTGTACATATGTGCAAGTCTTCAGTATTTGAACTACCAACATATCGTTTAATTCACTTATCAAAAATAATATTGGGGAAATGTGCATGGAAAACAAATGCAATTGTTCTAAAAAGGCTCTATGGCATTGAACACTACCAAACACTAATCCCTTTCACATTGTCTTTATTTTTTGTGTATCTCCTATTATGATTCAAGGGATAAAAAAGCAGTTTCCATGACATTTGCCTTAACCTTCGTCGAAGTTACAAGCTACAGTTTCGGTATACGTGGTTTTCTTTAATACATAAGGTACGTATGGTGCTTAATTACTTCATGTGCTTTAAATTGTATTCTTAGAAAAATGCACCACATTCCATATTTTTCCTATTAACTTTTGAGCACTTGCAAGCTTTAGGACAAATTTTGGATTTACTTGTGTGATTTTAAGCAAAAAACTGGCGTGTAAGAAGCATAAAAATGAACATTTAACATATATACATAGTGGTCATAAAAAAACTTCCCCGATATATGGACCTCTAGCCGCCGCTACGTTCAAAGAATCGAGATGAGATTTCAGGTATAGTTATTCAGAGGTATGTGCTCGAGATTGGGATTGTTTAAAACAATAGAGCTCTTACGGATACAGTGAAAAAGTTTCGAAAATTTCCAATGGCAACGCCCTCTTTTTTCCCGCGAAAGTTGAGCAGCGCATCCAAAAATCCTAACTAGCGTTCGAACGATACACGTTTGACGAAAATTGGCCGCGTAAAGCATTTCCAAAGAAGATCATTGTAAAGAACCAAAGTCAGCACAAAGAGAAAATGCAATAACACAATTCGTATTAATTCACTGGAATAGACAGTAGAAATGTTAAACTAACAGTAGGGCACATGAAAACTATTAATTCCTATAAAAACAACTTTCTCCTTTTTGAACTGTCACTGGCTACAATGCTCTTCTTTGTAAATGTTTTACGCCGCTAATTTTCGTCATACGTGCAACTTTTCAACGCCTTTTATGACCGATCAACTTTCGCAGAAAAAATGTGGGTGTTGCCATAGGAAACTTTTGAAATAACCGTAACCTTAACCATGGGAACTCAATTTTTTAAACAGCCGAATCTCAAGCGCATACCTCTGAATAACTACAGCTCAAATCTTATCTCGACTGGTTGAACCGAACGGCGACTAGAGGTCCATATATCGGGGAAATTTTTTTATGACCACCCTGTATATATACATATAAAAACTTTAGTATCTGTCTGTATGTATGTATGTACGTTCACTAAGGGGCCTGGGCTGTTCGTCGGATCTGGATAAAATTCGGCACACTGAGACAGCTATTGACAAAGAAAAAAAATTAAACGATTATTATTCCTACCACTATTATTATTATTTAGTTAATGTTTTATCCCTTTTCCTACCACATTTTGCGTATTTTATGTTCTCGCAAGCTCAGCTTTCACCTGATAACTATATTCCTTTTATAATCGGAAAGTCGAGAGAATGCTTTTTCAAATGAGCTTTGTTTGATAATCGTGCCTAGTTTTTTTAACGATATTTTAAAATGTCACCAGAAAATTCCAATTCTTAGAGACTGAAATATTTCTAACCGAGATTGTAAATTATTTCTCAATATATTGTTTTAAAAACTTAATAATCTGATGGAATACAGAGTTCATCTGCTGTTACTTTTTCTTTCTTCTTTCGCTTTATTTATTAATTTTTAAAGTAGTGATATTCAATATTTGGTAAAGGGTGTGATTGAGCAAGAGATTGTTAGATGGTTGTGAGGTGTGTCGTAAAATAATTAACGCTTTTCTCAAGAATTTTTCGAATTAAAAAGAATAATTAAATTTAAAAGTATTTACTTTTTCTGTTATTATCATTTAGAGAATAGTAAATTTTGAAGCTATTCTGAGACATCTTTTTTAAAAATTATAACATTTAAGAATATTTTATTTTTTAATTGAACATAGATTAGAAATTTTGTTATGGTTTTGACTATGGTTTTTGATAACTTTTGAACAGCGAGACCAAGATTGTCATTGTCATTATTATTTTCAAACTTAATATTTTTTTTTTAGTTAAAATGTTTTGGGTCATTTTTTAATTTTCTTTTACTTATTTATAAAAATAATAATGATGTATCAACAGATATTTATTTATTAACGTATTTTAGTATTTCATTAACATATTTAACGGTTTTTTGACAGCTCCATCAAACACAGTGTTTGAGAAATTGGACATACATGCAGACTAATGTTTTAAAATTCATATTTACACTATGCATTAGTGGCTGTGAAACCTCAGGCTAGATTAGCGGACATTAGTTGAGAAATTATTTTTCGGCAAGTTATGCCCTCATACCTAATACGTCCTGCAACGCCGGGCTACTCAGTTAGTAATGCATATTTTGTAATAAAAAGTAAATAAATATATTTGATACCGATCAATCCTTTAGCATTTTTATTACGAAAGTACGACGAAAATATAATGTGATTTCATCGTATGTATAAAAAAGAAACCGGAAATGTTCTGATGTACAAAGTCAGTATTTTACCTCTTTTGTATATATCAGTCTCGGTAAAGTCCTGAACGAAGAAGATTAATTTGCGGGGAAGAGGCCAACAACCCGAAATAGTAGGTAAGTGTGCTAGTTTTTTAAATATATATATATATTCTAACTTATAAATAGTATAAAAGTTTTAGTTCTAGACATTTAGGAATAAAGAAAAAGCAGAACTATTTTCGTAATTTTCTTCGAACTTTTCTTGTAACCCACTAGTGCTTGATTAGGGCGGATTTAGAGGGGGGGGGGGAAATGTAGTGAGGGCATCTTTTTTTTTCTTTCTTTTCTTTTCAAATCTCACAAGTATATTAACGAATTCACAAAATAAGTCAATTTTTGTCTAAATTGTCTGAATGGAAGGAGGCACTTGTTCATTACTCTCTCTCTGTATATGCCAATAATGCTCGAGCGACATTATCACCTGCAAAACATATAATACTACGTTGGCGTTGAAGACCTACCTCAAAACAAACAAACAAACAAAAAAGTGTTCATCTTGTTTTCTAAAGGAAATTTCTCCCGATGTAATCTTACAAGGTAGATTCCCATAAAAATCCGCCACCAAACAATGTTTTATCTAGATCTTGTTCCATTTGTATCAATAAATCGTAAATACACCAATCCGATATACATAAAATAATTCAATTTCTTTTCACTCTTGAAAGTAAAAATTTACTTCGAAGTTTGAAATCTCTCTTTTCAAAATGTTAATCCACTGGATGAAATAAAAAAGATTTACAAATCACTTGTACTATACGTAAAGCTTCGACGAATTAAAATAAAAATAAAAAGGCCCACCTATCACTTTATATTTCCTTCGTTCGTCGTACAGCAAAATTACATACACTAATCATTTAACTAATAAAGTGCACTTTAATTTGCCAAGCATAAAATTTGCATAAGGGGGCGTCTTCATAAGTATTTTCGAATCAATTTCGCTTTTCTCAGTGGGAAAAACCCTAGTCTGACTTTATTAAATGATAGACAACCTTTAAATTAACCTATGTATGAGGCTGTCCATAATGATCAAGAGTTAAATTCAAAGAGTTAAATTTATATGAAAAGATAGGACATATTATAACATGAACATCGGCATATAAGGCTTATTTACGTGACGTAAAAATATCACTCAGGTGGACGTTAGTTTATTTATTTATTATTATCATGTAGGCAATTGTATTTATGGATGTTTGAGGGAGAGACATCAAATTTATTTGTGCATTGTTATCATTGTGAATGATAAGATCAAATTATTCCTTTTCGAGCAATAAATTTGCCATAAAATTTCTGTTTTCTTTCTTTTTTTTTTATTCTTTGTGAGAGTTTTGACACCACTGTCTACAACTCTACGTAAATATGTTTTCACTTCAATGTAAATCTAAAAATAAAGTATAGAAATAACAGATGTGCTTCGCTAAAGAGACCCTAAAATAGGAAAGGTCTTAAAATTGCTATAAAAATTAGGAAGAATTTGTAATGGCAACACTTGATAACTATTTTTGATTTCTTTAGGGTTTGTAACTATTGTTCTGCTTTTTCATAAACTATTTTTCAAGTGAGTACTAAAATACTTCAACTTGATTTAGCTTTTTATTAGTAATATAGTAATTGATATTTATTTTGTGCTTTGATTTAATAAATTTAAGAGTGTTTTGAAATAAACGTTTTTGTTACAGAAAGAAATGACTGTTCTCGAAAACGGTGATCAAGATATTGGAAGAAAAAGTACTTGGTAAGAATTTATTTAGTAGCTTAAAAAAATCTCAGTTACATAATAAATTAAACATGGTTAGGTTTCCATATTATTGTATGCGATTATGTTTGAATGTATTTGTATTACATTCTTGAAGCAATCTCATGCGCACATTATTTTCGTTCTAGTGTCAGTGTAAAGCTGTTTTAATGCGTCAACAGGAATATCTATGCCTTTCTGCAAAGCATTAAAATTCAAAAGCATGAATTTTTATTGTGGAATTTTCTCAAATCATAAAAGGAGTTTGTGTTGCCATTTGTTACATTAAAACAGGATTCGTTACTCATATAAAATATCATCCTTAGTAGCAAAATAATACTGACTTTTAATATTGCGCTAATTTGGAGTGCTGACATTTTTGAAATATTGACCCAATATTGGTGCTACTTTGGAAATATTTTTGGAAATGTGAAATCAGTATTTACCTATATTTAGCTGCATTGCTGTAAGCATCACATAGTTTAATATTAGCTTTATTGTTTTGTAAGAATCATATTTATGTATAATGTAAACTTTTGAACTGTATTCTACATATGGCCTAATTGCATTATTGCACTCTTAACATACTATGAATATTTTGTGTAATGAGCTGCAGAAAATGTACTTTTCAAAATGTACTGATCTAAAATAGTTGATTAAATAAAATCAACATCATAATATAGGTAAAATCGGAAACAAAATCTTGGGTCACTAAGTGCATTCAGGTGTTTATAAGCATTTTAGCAATCTCAAAATAATACATTGAAAAATACTTCATGAAAACTTTATTCTATGGGACCAATTTATTATTCTACTGAAAACAAAGAAGGTACATGCAAATGCATGTCATGAAAAAGCCTTTAAGTTTAGAAGTTACTAATAAAACAAACTTCCCTAGGTTCAATTAAATGAAGACAAATGGCTAATCTAGTGATTTGAACTTGTTGCAAAAATTTGTATTTATTTTTGAAAGGTTTCACTTTTTCGACGAACAGTTAAAGGCTGAGGAATGGGTTTTATAATATACTAGTTGAAGTACCCGTCGTTGACGAATTAGTATTGTAAAGCAGATTTTCAGAAGCCAAAATTTTCGTTTGAATTGTGTATGTTGTGAATTGAATATTGAATTGTGTTTGAAGAGTATGAATAATAGATTGTACAGAGTAATGTTACAGATAGTATATTGGAAAAAGCATAGAAAGCAAAGTTATATCTTTTGTGTACTGTTAAAAGCTTACAGGTTAGAAAATAACAAAGTACTGAGTGAAATTGTGAATTGAAAAAACGTTTTATTTTAGTGGAATGAAGTTTCAAAATCAAGAGGTCATTCCTCGTCTGTAACTAAATTTTGTTTGATTCACTATATGTATTTTAATATTATGTCTAAGAAAATTTTGTAGAATTTTCTAAAAATGTAAAAATAACAAACATTAATTAATATACATAACTGACAAAATTTGTTTACGCTGAATAGCCAACTATTATATTACATCCAAAAGCCTTAAAGTGATATCCCCCCCCCCCTTCCCCGAAAAAAAAAAAATAAAATGCAATTTTTGCAAAATTTTAAAATTTGTTGATTCTTAAAAAGAAATTCTAGTTATTGTTTCGGTCTTTGCCGATTATGTTACCGTAACTCCTCCTATTTTCTTAACCCGTTTTTGAGTGATATGAGAACATAACAAAAACAGAATGAAACAAAAACTAAATATGAGAACATTAACAAAATTTTCACAATATTTCAAAACTTATAATAAATTTAATTTCTCAAAATACTTTGGCAGCTATAGTTTAAATTAATTTGACATCAAACGTAATTTCAAATTTCATTATATTACTTCGCTATCTTTTAGGAATGGAACAATCATTTACTCAACATACACAAAATCTCAAAATCTATAAAAGAAAAAAGAAAAACATTGAATTTCTCTGAAGCCTATGTGTAGTTTAACTGGCTATGAGGATGCTAAATTTAATTTCATTTGCTTCAGTCAGTGGCGTAGCCAGAAATTTTTCATGGGGGGGGGTTACGACTACTGCAACTCACAAATATGTGTACGTGTGTGTGATAAGGGAGTGAAGAATAAACAGGGGGGGCTAGGGGGGTTATGACCCCCCTAGCCTCCCTGGCTTCAGTAGTTTATAAATGATGAACAAACACATATTTATACATTTTTAATAAACTTTCGCAAAATCTCAAGATCGAATCAAAAATTTTCCAAAAATTCAACGCCTTAGTTGAAGTTGTATGATCACCTATTATGCCATTGAATTTCATTTTATTCACTGAAGTGGTTATTGCTTGAACAAATACTTTGAATAAACTTTCGAAAAATCTCAAAATCTAATCAAAACATTAAAAAAATTCGATGCCTAGTTTAAGTTGAGTCACCATCTTCATGTCACCAAATTTCATTTCATTTGCTCTTTCGTTCATACGTGATGCACGACCAAAAATTTACGCATTATGAAAATATTTTCACAAAATCTCAAAATCTGATCAAAGTTTTTAAAAAGACTTATGCCCATAGTTTAAGTTGAGTGACCATCTATCACATGACAACAAATTTCATACCATTTGCTTCAGTCATTTTTACGTGATGCGCGAACAAAAAAAGCGTCACGGACAGAATAATTTTGTAGAACAGTAGTACGGACAGACATACTTTTTCTCACGGTCGTACTGGGTTCCCAGATGCTTGAAAAAAATAGAAAATGCAAAATCTTTCAATCTTACTTTAGAATCTTTGAATTCTAAGTAATGTACAGATAAAAGTCTATTTTGTTTTTATTGATATGCTAGTTATAGTAGAATACAAAGTAAAAAATAGCATTACAGAAATAAATCAATCTAAAATGTCAGTAGTACAAATACGGTAGTTTGCAGATTTGGCTTTGACATTTCAGCTCTGCCTCAAAAGTTTAAATTAAAACTATTTTCAGAAATGTACAAGCTTAAACCAAACGAGCGAAATTCAATCAGTCGGAGTGGAAAGTGAGCCAGTTTTCAAAAGTGAGCTTCTCCTTTAGGAGCGTTTTTCGATCACAAGAGCGGAGCGGAATATAACAATGAGCGGGGAGGAGAAATTCTCGGAAAAGATACGAAGCGAGGAGAGGATTCTCAGAAAAAGGACTACGTAAAGAGCCCTTTCGGGGAAAAATCGGTCGGTTTCCAAGGAAACAGATCGCTCCGCAGTGTATCGGTTTTTTTCGCTCTTTGGGTTTAAGCATGTATTTAGTGTCAATAAAATTACATCAACAAACACACATGCTCTGACTGTCTTTCTTTGTCATTTTCAAAGCTTGAGGACAGCGTATCTAGTAATTTTCACTCCCTTAAACGATAACAGTAAAAATCACTACTGCTAAAGCGTGAACGGCTGTCAAAGTGTCCAACCTTTAAAGATGTAAATTTTTTCAATGACTCTTTTCAACCAAACTATTTTGGGGTGAGTCCCTATTCATTTTAGTAAGACGTAAATTCCTTGATTCGTATTCGGCAGAAGAATGAATTCTTACTTCTTTAGAGATTAGGTGCTTTAGTGTGCAAGGCTTGCAATTGCTGTTGTTGTTGCTAATGCCTTCTGGATAACCGTCGATCGGCGCCAGATCCTCCATACGGGACAGCAATCGGCGAAATGGACCGGCTTCCATTTCGTGGCTTACTGATTCCCAGTGGGGGGGCTTAGCTCAGAGCCATCCATTTTAAACAAATTCTAGGTAAGAGACCAGCACCTGGATTGGCATCTCCACTGATATTGTTTCAGCATGGAGGACATTAAAGGCACGACAGATTTTACGTACACCCGTTCCTTTTAGCTTACATACTAGGTGCTAGGAGCAGTTAAGGTGAGAGAGAGTGTCACCCTCCCGAGAACTGAAAGTCGGTGCTGTTTCAATTTCGATGCTGTTATGCGAGTCGAGCTTAAACCGTCTAGACCATTACGGGACAAGCTTGCAATTAATGACCAGATAGACAGACATCTTGACGCATATGCAAGTTATTTTCATATTTTATCGGAGGGAGAGGTGGGGGGGAGGAGCATGAATTATTTGGTAAGTAAAATCAAACATTGCAATTAGTTTTTAAGTAGTAAATCATAATTAATCGTGGCAATGTTCATTAGATAATTTAGCTAAGTAAACTTTGTTGAAAAATTGCTTTTTCTGCTTCCGAGTTAAAAATTTTTTTTTTTTTAATGTGTCTTTTCAAATGCATTACGAATTTTTTCAAACATGCCGAAATCCGTGCAAACCGGGGGAATTAAAAATTTGTCTTAAAAATACAATCCTACTATATAGTTACGCTGATCCCTCACTTACTGATTCACTGACTCTGTCGCAATTCCGGGTCAGCCACTCCAAAACAAAAACTTTTACCGTCATTAATCAAACAGGAAAAGTTTTTACCTGAAGACGTAATAAAGGTACGATCGGCTTTGAAAATTTTCATAATTATGAAAAAAAAATCTGCGCTACTTTTAAAATCTGCATATTCACCCGTTCCCTGATTTTTAAGAGATTTTTCGCTACTTTCAGCTACATTTTATTCCCAAGAGTAAAAAAAAGATTATTATTTCCGTGTCAAAATTAGGTGTCGCAAGTGACATTGACGTCATATTGAAGTCACGGTTATCGGGCTTTGAAGGGAAAATTACGATTCCAATTCGCTTAAAATAGTTTTTCTAGATTATCCAACTTAACTTTTTTTTTTTTCAAATACAATGATTTTCTATGCATGCAGCATTGATATAAAGGAGGATGTCCCCACCAAACGAAATCTTTCCAATGCGAAAAGTTTCCGCAGGGTAAGCAATCCGATTTCAGTGTATAATAAAAATCGGAAGTTATTTATGTATTTTAACTGGACAAAGCTTAAATATACTGAGTGTAGACATATTTTTGTCATTTTTTCCCCTAGCGCTCGTTGTAATTGCCTCCACAACGGGCTATATCCTCTATTGCAGAAATGGAAACATGCAGGTGAAACTTATGCGCAAATCATTTGTTAGTAAAAACGAAGTTGCGAATTAATTTCAACCAATCTTTTTGCAAACAAAGTTTTCAACAAATAAGTATCCATTATTATAACCACAAAATTGCAATCATATCAATACAAATATAGACTTTTGTTTGTGCACTAGTTATAATAATTTTTTTTTTTCTATCCGCTTCAAGCACCTGGGTTCCCAGAGCGACCGTAAAAAAAGCATGTCTGTCCTTCTGTCCATGACGGTTTTATTTATTTATTTATTTTTTTGTTGGCGCATCACGTCAAAATGGTTGAAGCATATAAAATGGAATTTGGTTACATGATAGATAGTCACTCAACTAAAACTATAGGCGTCGAATTTCTGCAAAATTTTCATTACATTTTGAGATATTTAAAAATTTATTCAAAATACGTAAATTTTTGTTCGCACATCACGTAATAATGACTAAAGCAAATGTAATGAAATTTGATGACATGATAGATGGTCACTCAGCTTAAACTATGAACATAATTTTTTTTTCAAATTTTGATTAGATTTTGAGATTTTGCACAAATTTATTCAAAATGCGTAAATTTTGTACGCGAATCACTTAATAACAACTAAGGCAAATGAAATTAAAACTAGTGACGTAATAGGCGGTCTCATACAACTTACACTGAAGATTTCAACATTTTGCGACAATTTTTATCAAAATGCGGAAATTTTTGTTTGAGCCTCACGTAAGGGCGACTAAAGTGAATCAAATGAAATTTGGTGACGTGATAATTGCCTACGCAAATCAAACTATAGGCATAGGATTTTTTTCAAAATTTTCACTAGATTTCGATATTTTGTGAAAATGTGTTCGAAATGCATATGTTTTTGTTCACACATCATGTTGCAATGAGTAAAGCAAATGATATTTGGTGACATGATAGATGTTCACACAACTTAAACTATATCCGTCAGATTTTTGAAAATTTTTATTAGATTTTAAGATTTATCAAAAATTTATTCAAAATGCTTTTTTTCTGTCATCCCGCAATCACGGCAAAAGTGAATTAAATGAAATTTGGTGAAATAATAGGTGGTCACTCAAACTAAAAGTGTCAATTTTTTGGAAAGTTCGATTAGATTTTGAGGTTTTGCGAAAATTAATTCAAAATGCATTAAATACTGTTTGTGCATTAACCATTGAAACGATTGAAATAAAATTTAGCAGCATGATATGTCAGGGGCGTAGCCAAGGGGGGTGTTAGGGGGGTCATACCCCCCCCCCCCCATGAGAAATTTTTGCCATACAAAATGCATATTCTTCACTACATTATCAAATATTTCCAAATATCATATTTCCAAATTCCATTTTATATGCACACACACGTATACATATATATGAGTTGTAGTAGTCGTAACCCCTCCCCATGAAAAATTTCTGGCTACGCCCCTGTGATATGTGGTCATTTAAGCTCGAAAGGCCTCAAAATACTTCAAAACTTTTCATAAATTTTGAGATATTTGAAAAGTGCGTAAATGTTTTTTATACTGCTGAAAAAGGACAATGGAATAGAACAGGTATGGGCAACCTTTGACACGTTGCGGGCCAAACTTTAGGATGTCAGCGAAGTCGCGGGCCGTATAATTGGGATTTATATGGTATTTTGAATGGTTTATATGGGTTTTATACAAGGATTCTAATATGTTCCACGGGCCGGATCAAAATTCATGGTGGGTCAGATCCGGCCCGCGGATCGGCGGTTGCTCATATGTGGAATAGAATGAAACGAATAAAACGAATTGGAGAAATAATAGGCGGTCACTCAAACTAAAAACTACGATTTTTTTTTTAAAATTCGGATTAGATGATGAGATTTTGCGAAAATGTATTCCAAATGTGTAAATGTATGATTGTTCCACGGCACGAAATAAAGCGAATTGAAGCTCTTGGCAAGAACTTTTGTGAGTGTTTATAGAATTTCCAGACCTGAATCCTATGGAAAAACTTTGGGACTATCTCGGTAGACAGGTTGCAGGAAGTTCACTTCCAAGGTCTTTAGAAAAGCTGGAATAAAGCTTACTCCGTGTCTGGTCTTCGCTTCCCAAGTCGATGCCGCCAATGCATTGAAGCTAGGGAGTGGGCATATCCCTCAATAAGACTCATTTTTGTTATGTTTCTATAACATTTTACCGCAGAAAACTGTGATGTATTATTTTTTCCAAGAATGGACTTTTCCAACGAGATAGCTTTTTGTTTTAATTGTAAATCATTTTTGTGTTTTTCTTATGTTAACTTCTATGTTGCAGTCTATACATAACTGTTTTGTGCACATGCCATCCAAATTTGGTGCTTCTACATTCATTCATTTGCAAATTAGGCGAAAAAAAACCGGTTGTTCCATAACTTTTGGAGGCCAGTGTATAACCTTAGAACATATCCGAAATAGAAATAAACACTCTACTAAAGCATTAAATACTCACAGCTAAACTTGACGCGAAAACTGTTGATCTTCGTGGCTATTTGGGCTAATCTCACGGCATTTTCGGTGGTTCCCGTGAGTTATTTCGAGCCCTGGATTGTTCATCAAACTATACCTGTCAAAGTACTTAAAGATTTGGATTTGTTAGTAAAAACGAAGTTGCGAATTAATTTCAACCAATCTTTTTTGCAAACAAAGTTTTCAACAAGTAAGTATTCATTATTATAACCACAAAATTGCAATCATATCAATACAAATAAAGTTAGACTTTTGTTTGTGCATTAGTTATAATAAAAATTACATGAGATTTCATAAACATTGAGTAAATGCTTGTTCCATTACTGAAAAAATGCCAATGGAATACAATGAAATTTGGATTTATATTAAATGGCAAGTTAAACGTTATGAGTTATTCGTATCCGTTAAAAACGACTTAAGAGAATAGAATGAAATTGAAACACAAGATCTGTACCGACTAAAACAATAAAGATAGAGTTTTTTCGAAAATTTGAATAAATTAAAAGTTTTTCAAAAATTGCATTTGGGGGGGGGGGGATCACTTTAATGCGTCTGAAGGTATTATATAACAGTTGACTATTCACGTTAAACAAATTTTGTCGATATTTTTTAAATGTTTATGTGGATTCTGTTGAAATTGCACAAAATTTTCTTGAGGCAATTAAAATATCTACAGTTAATCAAACAAAATTTAGTTACAAGCGAGGAAGGACTTCTTGACTTAAGAGCTCATTCCACTAAAATGAAACTTAACTTGGGAAATAAAACGTTTTCTCTATTTACAATTTCACTCAGCACTTTGTTAATTTCTAACCTGTAGTCTTTTAACAATACACAGAAGATATAAGTTTGCTTTCTATACTTCTTTCAGCATGCTAATCCCACTCTCTATACTCCTACAGCGTAAGCGAAAATTCAAGCTTTTAGAAAATCTGCGTTACATACAAATCCGCCAATGACTGGTACTTCAGCTAGTTATGTATATTATCAGTATTGTCGTTATATGGAAGTCCACTGGAGTCAAGTAATAAAATGCCAAGAAAATTCTATAATTTAATCCCTCGCCAGAGGGGAAAACTTCGAATAAGAGCAAAGTTTCCTATTCAAACGAAACACATCGAACGCTTTTTGACCACGTGACACCGCGAAAACTCTTGCGTGATCGTTTTGTCTAATTCGAACATTTTCCCGCCATCTTTAGCCCATAGGTCGAGAAAGGCTTAGCAGTTTAATTTCTGGTTATCTTAAATTATGAGGAAATACGATGGAATCTCAGTATAATCAGCAGTTCTATGAAAAATTCCCAGTTGTTTGAGAAACTTATTATTATTTTACAAAGTTTTACTAGAAAATATTTAGCTGAAACAAATTCGAGTTTGGGCCAACGCATAAGCCAAATAAAACTAGATCAGAAGGCGCCATCTTCTAATCACATTGAGATTTTTTTTTTTTTTTTTTCAGAAATAGAATTTGCAAAATTAATTGGAATGATAGTCGCTCAGAATTTTTTTTCATACTAATTATTAAAAATATATGCTTGTCTAAACTGGTTAAAATGCTTTTATCATATGATATTTGGTAACATTAAAAATATGAGTTTTAATTTTAAGGGAAAAAAAAATCACATCAATATGGAAAAAGAAAAGGATTTTTTTTTCGAACATTAATATAAACATGTATATAAACATGCATATACCAAACATTAAAAGTTTTTTAATCAAATTTGCGCACATTCAATAGTAATAAATTAACACTACTAGGAAGACAAAGATAAACAAGAGTAAGTATTTTTTTTTTTTTTTTTTTTTTTTTTTTTACTATAACTCATTCAGTTAAAAAGAAACACTTCAGTTTTTGTGAGTAATTTTAATTAAAAATCTTTTAGAGTGTAAATGATTTTTATGCATTTATTTATTTATATTAATTTTTCAAACTTATTCAAATTTTATTCTAATCTTCTTGTTTTCTTTATTTTGCTGTATTTTTTTTCTTCTCATAAGATAAAACACATATTTTACAACAGAATATATGGTAAAAAGCAATTTTAACTAGTTTAGGCAAGCATATATATTTTTAAATATGAAAAAAAATCTTATCACTGCAATTTATGAGAATATATATGAGATTATTTTTATACTTATGAGAAAAAAAATGGCGTCACCTGGTCGACATCTGACGTCATCATAGATCGGTGATAAATTTTTGCCATTGCAGTCCTTCAAATCTGATCGCGTTCGCGCGTTTCATTTGTATACGGATTTGCTGTCGTCTGACAAAGTGATCGAACTCTGGGAGGGAAAGCGTTCGTTTCGGAGAGGATTGTTGGCGTTTCGTTTGAATCGGGCCCTTAATTGCATCAACAAGCTAATCCAAGCTTGTAGTATGTAACCGATAATTTTGCTCATATGACCGAAATTATTTACATTTTTCAGCTTGGTAAAAACTAAGAATCCCGAACAGAATTTATGAGAAAATTTAAGGTGATGTTCCTGCGTAAAGCCCAGTCATTTAAAATCTCGTTAAAATTCCCGATAATTTTATGTCTTCAAAAATAAGGAGTTGATTCACTTTTTGCTCGTACTTCACTTCATTATATACTAAGCTAATAGCAAAGGGTGAATAAAAAGGTGACTTTAGGACTAATTCTATAAAATCTGATCTCATAAAAATCGAAAAACCCATTAACGTTTCAACATTCAGATTAACTGTTACTGTACCCTACTTATTTTCTTGAAGTACATAACAGTGTTATAGCGTTTCCGTATTCTCAATCCTCGTCTTTTCTTATTCTTTTCTGTTTTTTTTTTTTTAAACTCTTACTGATTATCTTACCGTTACTTCATGAAAAGGCGTTACTGTACATGGAAGATCAAAAACAAAGTCACGTAAATCCTCAACATTTTTTTAAAAAAATGTTTGGATCGATAGTTTTGTTCCAACTCATAAGGAAAACCTAGTTACTCTATCGTTACATTATGAAAAACAAAAATAAGAAATACAGAAAGGAAAAACTATTTAATTATGCAACACAAATTGTGAAAGAAGTATAGAAATGGAAATGAGAACGTGTATTAGTAGGCCATAACAGTACTTACACAAATTTTTTTTTTCCTTCCATTCATTCACGCTATTAGCCGTAGATTACATTTTCTAGCTACCATGTTTAGAGTAATTGCAATTCTGTTGATGCAAATGAAACAGCTTTTTTACGAATGGTATTCGTATAAAACTACGGATTTCTTGATAAATCCGTATGTAGTGTTTAATAATATAAGTGGAAAGTGATTGATAGGGAAAAAATTTCAATGCGAGCTCTCAAAATTAAGCATTCTAAAAGAGAGCTGCTAAATACCCGCACAAAATCAATAAAAATATACGTTTATATTTGTCAGAAAAATGAAATACTCATATATTCAGCACAATGTCATTATTGTTTCTGGCACATGCTTTTCAATTTTTAACATTCATTTGTTTTAAATTTGTATATTTTGTGGATTATTTAAGTCAAATGCCAAAACTTTTAAAGTCCCAAGCCAAGACCGGAAATGAAAACTTCAAAATCTTTTTCCTCAAACGGGCATCTCCGCAGACAATGCTCCATACACATAAATTTTTTCTACACAAAACTGCCTGCAGTAACTAAAAAAACTCTATACAATAAATTTATGTATCAGATTTTGAATTACTTAATATTTACCAGGTTCTTAAAATGAATCGAAATTGAAAAAAATCTGTCAATAAGGAAAATTCTGCATGCATTATCATTCATATATATACAGGGTGTCTGAAAAAGGTGATAACGGGCTTTAATTCTTAATCTATTAGAGATAAGTGGGCAGTGTAAATTGAAAAAAAATGTTCAAAATAAGGTCAGAAATGATACTCCGTTAAGAAAAATTCCTCTCGTTAATTTTCAAAAATTTGCACATTTTTAACTTGTATACGACCCCCGTACGAAAACATTTCCAGTTAGTAAAATGTGTCCCAGACACTAATGAGGTGATATACAAGATTTGTGCCTTTCATATTACAACGTCATAGAAGTATCTTTAACGAAAGATGATCGGAGACTTTACATGATTTCGAATAAAACGTTTTTTTTGCTAAAGTCGGAAAAAGATTTTCTTTCGTAATTTCCGTACGACCCCTGAAATGCGATCACTCGACGTGATTTCTTCCCTTCGACAGCCATGAGGTTTATGTCAGCGTTATATTTATCTTCATATCTCTGGCACTTTTTAAGGTAAAGTTCTCAAATTTTGTAAGACTCATCAGTGTATGGGTCACATTTTACTAATTAGAAATTGTTTTGCACGAGGATCGTATACAAATTTAAAAAGTGTAACTTTCTGAAAATTAACGAGAGGAATTTTTTCTTAGCAAAATCTGATTTCCGGCTTTATTTTGAACATTTTTTTTCATTTACACTGCCCAATTATCTCTAAACATAAAGAATCAAAGCCCGTTACCACCTTTTTGGGACACCCTGTATATCACATATGGGCAACCACCGGCCCGCTATGGCTTTTGATCCGACCCGCGGAGTATATGAAAACCCCTTATGAAACCCATATAAACCATTCAAACCCCATATAAATCCCAATTATATGGCCCGCAACTTCGCTAACATCCTAGAGATTGGCCCGCAACTTGTCAAAGGTTGCCCATACCTGCTGTATATATACATATTGAATGCTTATATTATGAAACGCATGCACAAAAGTATTTATTACATTTTTAAAAATAACGTGTACATGAAGCATTTTTAATTAACCTTTTAGAATTAAAATTTTTAATTAAAAATAGCAGTTGCTTTAGAGAGTTCATGAGCTAATTTTCAAATGAGGTTATTAAACATGACGCAATGGAAATTTCTCTTTTAATGGATAAATGTAGTTAAAAGTCCACGTTTTAAGTCCACCATCTCTTAAGCAATTTTCTCGCTCCCCCCCCCCCCCCGCGTCCTCAAATTGAATAGTTGGAAATTTGACACTCTTTAATTTCACTCTGGGAATAAGTTCGTGGAACAGGTGCCCCCGTAAATTCCTACTTCGCTTCGGTTCGGAAACCAATTCAATTTCAAAATATCTCTCACCACTCCGTTCTCAAAGAGACGAAAATAATGTACATTCAGTGGATACGTGATAGACCGTAGTGCAGATGTAATTGACAGTGACATCAATCAACATTTAAAAACCTCTCTGAAATATCCTGTACAGAAACATTACATGAAATTCTGACACCAAGAAAGGGAACTGAAAGGACTGTAAGCAAATGTCACCTTAATTCACCGTTCATACGCGCAATCCTCTAACGCCAGCATGCAAATGACCACGGAATGGAGAGGTAAAACACATACATCCTAATCATCATAGCATTCATCAGCGCAGAGACAGGAGTGTGATTCATTAGGATTAAATGATTTTGACTGTGATTAAATGTTTTCCTTCCTGAAGGTAGTGTAAATTTAAATGATTATTTAATATTTGTACTTTTAATTTGAAAATTAGTAGAATTAGATAAAAATGAATGATCAAAACTGATATTATTTAAACCAGTAAACATAATTCATAAGTTAGATAATTAAAATAGTTTTTACCACAAGACAGATTTATAGTGAGACCATTAGCTCGCTGTAATATGAGATATAAAAAATAAATAAAAGAACAAATATGTCCAGTAATGTTAAGGAATAAAATACTGAAAAATAATTTTTTAAATAGAATTAATTAATGAACTTGTTAAAATTATTATACTATTTTAAGATATCATATATTCCACAGGGTGTTTCAATACAATGTTTCAGAAGCTCTAGGCTGGGTAGAGTGCATCCCATACAGCAACTCGACGAGTCTAACACCTCTGCGACGGATCTTCCTCTATGTGACAAGCAAGCAGTTTTTGTAATGTATTTCAGTGCGAGAAACCCGATTTCTAACATCCAAAACAATGTTAATTTAAAAGATTGTAATGGATTAAATTAGTTAAGAAAACCTTTGACTTTGATTTTTCAGCGGCATATTATGTTTTAAAGTAAATAAGAATAATTAAAATTGATGCTTTTTACATCTTTTATATGGATTTAATACATAGGAATACAATGGCAGAATCTGCGTAGAAAGGATTCGCAGTCGGCTGTGACTCAGATGACGTAAGTAAAAAGTCATTCTCAATAGGAAAGAGATAAGAGGATATTGGATATCTAATAAATGGATACGTGGATATTTAATGGTAATTTAAATGCTTATTTAAATAACCATGGTTATTTAACAGTTATAAATGGTTATTTAAATGCTTACATTTACTTTGAAATACTGCACGCCACTGGTTCAGTGGTTAGCTTTTCGGCTATCTGACAGGAAATAATCCAGATAGAATCTTGATTAAGATCTGCTTAAAAAACTTCATCAGGAAGCTGTTCCTGATGGTAGCACGTAAAAATTGTGATTTTTTCTGTTTGACTGTATCTTTTTCACCAAGAACATATTAATATTACTTCTTCATCTTTTAAAATGGCCGTTTCTTGATCCTGTAAAGTATACTTAATGTAGAGTGAAAAATAACTCATTGCCTTACAGTTTTCAAGTTTATGTCACTGAATTTATTTCTTCTATAAACGCTGCTATTTTCGGCAGCATTTCATGTAAATTTTTCCATACCGGATCGAAATAATTATAGACCATTCAAGGCACTTGTCATTCATTCCTCCTAATAAGGACATTTCTTTCTCGAAACAATTATGAAGTGTTCAAGAAAATGATATTACTTCCAGCTCAGAATATTTGCCTGATAGTATCTACATACCGAATAGTAATAAAAGAACATCAATGAAAATTCACACAAAAATCATATCCTTTCTTGAAAAACTTGTTAGAAAACTTATTTTACCTCGGTTCTTCGTATCGTTTTGACAATATTTAAATAGACTATGCCTATATCATTTCCTGAAGTGTCCTCGGAAAAAGACTCATTTTCATTTCGGTGTTTTAACCGTATCGTATCCATGAATGCAATCGTAATTTTATCACTTGCAGAGAAATATAAGATACAGGATGATTACAATAAAAGTTCAAATTTCAAAATGCTTGGAAAAAACACTTCAAAATTACTTGAAATTTGAACAGAATATATGCGAAAAAGGGATAAATGATATGACATAAGAAAAAAATAGCTCCAAATGTTGGTACTATGTATCATAGTGCCATTTACTTTATGATGATTTAAGCTTCATAACGAAAATGGGCTCGGTTGCGAGTGACATTTTGAATCGCAATAAGACAGTTATGTCATGAGTAGCTCGTTAAAAGAACTACTTTTCAACATGCATGATTGTTTCAGCTTTTTACAGTGCAAAAACTGACTTCCAAATCAAATCATTCAACAGTTCACTGTTACTGGAAAGCCGTCGGCAAGGTCGTACCACATCGGATGGACAAATTTGGTTTTGAACTGTCCTGAAGCCAAAAACCGCATTAAAATCAACGATAAGATCGGTTATTAATTATTGCCAGACTTACGCATGCTACGTTCAATATGCTGTCCATCTTTGCTGTCCATGCTGTCCGTGCACTGCATGTTTACACACTACATCTCCTCTCTTCCTGAAATGCTGACGTTGAAGCAAATGGCTTCCTCCCTCTTTCAGATTTCCCTTGAAAAGAACCTGTCTCTTCGAATTTCATAATCATTTTCTCCAGATCTTAAAGCGGACATCAGACCACATGCTTTCGTACTCTTCACTATTCTTCAGAGGAACTGTGCGCAGTCACCGTCCTTGTAAAACAGCTTCAGCAGAGCGCGATCATCTATTGAGAGAGTCATGCCGAGCTTCAAGAAATAATGATGCATTATGAAGAAAGCCCCATATACCCCACGTTTTTATAATAAATGCAATGTGTCGTGAGCATGACAAGTCTTTTATTTTACATATTATGACGCTTAAAGTATCATTTATTGCTAAAACTTGGAATTACATTTTTTTTTCTTATGCCATACTGTTTTCTTCTTCTCCAAATACACTCAGTTCGAATTTCAGGTAGTTCTTAGCAGAGGTTCTTGTTTAGTTTTACAGCTTTTGGAAAGGTGAACTTTAATGATAAACTTTCTGTGGAAGTTTATCAAGTTTTGAAGAAATAAAAATTCTGGAATAGGCTCATAGGCCAGTGTGGATTATTGTGTCCGAACCTACGTTCTTTCAAGCTTGGGCTGAATAGTCCAAGGCTAAGCCCGCCTCACCTTTATAGTCTTTTAAACACATTTGTTAATGTTTTCCTCTTAAAAAATCACGCACCTTAACAGTTTTAAAAATAAAAAATAAAATACGCCGGAATTCAAAGAAACTTATATGAAATTCGATTGATAAGCTGTAATATGTACATTTATGAACTGTGAAGCTGTGAGCCGTATGAAATAGACGAAAGAAAAAAAAATTATAAATAAAATATTTCGCTAGATGAGCCATATTTCAGCCAATTTTGTAATGTGATACAATGCTTGAAAATTAAAGTGTCATAAGTCATTCAGATTTATGTTTTGTGAGAGTGAATAAAACAACTTGTAGAAAAATATTCTGAAATTTTTTTTCCCCCTTACAAAATTTGATTACTTTTGAAACAGTTTGAAAACTATGAGATTTTTTCTCCGAAAGCAGCATTAAGAATTTGGAATATAATGGTTTCACCCTATTTATTTATTATATTGTACTGATGAAGTTATTCGTTTAGTCTAAACTTCCGTGGTTTTTCCATTGTTAAACTCAATTTTTTCTCACGTGTCTGTTCAGTGTTAAACTTATTCAATGCTGTATCATTTATTACATGAAAATAAAGCCATTCTCTCTGTAACTCTTTCTTAATATTTTATAGATGCTTCATAAACAATATGTTCAAAGAGCAGGAAAAAGAAAAGTCAAGATTTTTCAAGACTTTACGTTCGATTTACCATGCTATATTTGCTTAAAATATTCTTCCGTTGAATGTTACTCAGAAAAATAATTCTGCAAATGTTTCATTTCGACTCTAATGTTTTGTTATCTCATATACTTCGTATGTTGAATCTTTTATTTTGTTACAAAATACAATAAACTGAATACGTCTGTGTTGAAGTTGTGTTCTACTCGATTGCTTTATTTAACTGTTACAAAAAGAATGTTTTCCTCCCATAGTTTGATAACAATAAATTATTTTCTTTTATATATGTATATCAGAAATGTTTTACTTTAGTTTCATAGTATGCCCAAAGATCTCAGATAGTGACGGATCCAAGGTGTGAAGAGGAGATGGGCTGATCGCCCTTCCCCTGAGCGCATTTAAGCCCACTATTAAACCCACTCTTAACCTGTTCTCTCTCATTATTGAAAAGACGCAACGGAGAAGACTCTGCTTCTTTGACGGATATTGCTTCCAAGACTGGTTCTTTGAATGCTCCGCCGGAATCCAGCGATTACAAAAGCGCAACATTTAGCCCCCAGCAGAGTCTTCAAAGAACCATTCTGGGAAGTAACACCGCTCTAAGGAGAGTCTTTTCTGTTCCGTTTTTAATGATGAAGGAAATAAATTAAACATGGGTTCACAATATTAAAAAGAAGAGGTAAAACAAAAATTACTCATCTCTGATAATATGTTTCGTCATATTTATGGCACCCTCCTTGAAACTTCTCTATATCCGCCTGTGGGCAAAACACATTATGTAACATCCTTTTCTCCAATTTTTAAGATAATAATCATACTCATATTTCATCTTGTTTACGTAAATCTGTATTCCTTAATACGTAGTTGGCTCAGAAAGTAAGGGAACAAGATCTATCTCGGGTGCACATATTCCCCGAGCGAATGAAATTCCATGTCGATGTTCAACAGACGATCACAGTAATCAAATGCCAGTATATGGCCACTACATGTCTCTTCCGATGGAACGTATTGGAACATCTATACATAGTAATCTCGCACCCAGCGATTTCCATCTCTGGGCCGTTGAAGAAAGGCCTGGAAGGATTCCAAACCGATTACGCAGTTCAAAACACCGTCGTTAAGTGGCTCAGCGACCAGGACCCCGATTTCTCCAACGCCGGTTTCGATAGATTGGTATAAATATGGAACAAATTCCTTATTATGGAACATGATTCCTTATTATATGCCCTATCTCCCATAATATTTTGTTGAAACAATTTTGATACACCCTGTATATTCCTCAAAATTGAAACGTAAACAAACGACAGAACACCTTAAAATAGAAAAGTTTCTCTTAGTGTAAAAAGCTCTCTCTCTCTCTTTCTTTCTTTTTTTAATATTTCACCGTGCGTAGAAGTTTTTATGATACAAAATTTTCAGGTGTATTTTAATCCATAACTTTCACCAACGATGAAGATTTTGATAAGCCATGGGAGCGAGTATGCTCCAATCCAATGCTGGTGTGTGATTCGCTCTTCTCTAATTCTTGACTTTCAAAATAATGTCTGAAAGCTGCTGCAAGATTTACACATTCATGCTTTCAAATATTTTTATTTTGAATAATGAACCACTTAGCATCACTGTTTTCAATAGCAAGTATGCACTGAATTTTCTCTCGAGCCAGTTTTTGCAAGCAAATCAAAGCAGTAATGAGGATAATAGCAATGCTTCACATTTAAATCTAAATAAGCCCATGAAGTACCATTAAATTATATTATCTGTATATTTGCCAGTAAACAGGAGAAAAAATAACGCATTTTATGCATTGAAATCAATTCGAAAGCTATTAATAAGTACTCTAAAATTTTTCTTTTATCTTCGATTTAAAAAATTATTTTCAAAAAGGTTTTTGCCCCTAGCTTAAGTTCCAGCTTCTCCCGATTATTGATCCTTAAAAGATAATGGCTATTTCTAGGTTGGTAAATTTCTTTTTTTTCCCTTCTCTCCAGGAAAAACATCTTAAAACGATTGGCCAATCAAGTTTTTCTCTACCCTTCCTTTCTTTCTGTTACCGGATTGCTTCTTCATATCCAAAACGTCCCTTTTTAAGGTAAAAGGATTAGCTATAGCGCGAATCCCGACTGAAAACTGTGTAGCAAGCAAAGTAGATATATTTGAAGTAAGGCAGAGGCAAGTGCATTGTAAACTGACTCATCCGACATCTTGGTGCTCCTATGATTGCTGACCGGATAACGGTGTCAAATCTGACTACTTCTTATGATTACTTTGAAACAAGTATTTCATTTTCAAGTTTTATAGTCGTGCGGATTGATATAGTACTGGAATTTAATTTTTCAACAGAATTCATTGAACAATTGGAAGGGGTTTCTTTGACAGGGTTGAATAATCTAATCTCGTACCATGAAAATGACTATTAAGCATTCATAGAAATAAGCAATAATCTTACTCCGCTGACGGTTAGAAAAATTGAAAATCAAAGCTCAGACCGAGCTACTCCGAGAGCAATTACCCTCAAATTGCTTTAGAATTGCCTTTGCCTCAGAATAAAATAAGGAAATTTTACTGTTTTCAAGTGACATTATTTCAACGGTTTTGCTCCTGAAATGTATTCTTGATCTCTTTTGTTGAATTCGTGCTAATAAATAAGCAGTTATTCTAGGTATTTTTGCTGAATTGGATAGTATTTTGGTTGTTGCAGTTTAAAAATTAGAAAAATTGTAAAATAACGAATATAGATTTTCTCGCGCTGTACAGTTCGAGGAGCATGCTCTGTAGAAAAAAAGAAAAAAGGCCGTGTGTTGTGATATCTGAGAATCGTTTATGCTATCAAGAAAAGATACATTTTACAAATTAAGTGCTTTGCTAGAATAGAATTCAAAAACATTCGAAATTATGCTTTTCAACGAATGTTAAGGGTTTTTTTTTTTTTTTTTTTTTTGTATGGGAGAATGAACTATTTTTAGTCTCCGGGGTCATTTTCAAACTTTAAGTGCAAGCTGACTCTATTAGTTTGAAATGCGTGTCTAACCACCGAGAGTACACATGGTATTCCTATAAGATTTTTTTGTAATTAAAAATGATTGATTTCAAGTATAAATATAAGAGAAGCAATTATTTCTGTCTTGAATACGAAACTATAGGCTGGAAAGTGACAGCCATATTCCGAAGTCAGTTATATGTGTAAATAGCATTGTATAAAGTTTTACGCTATGAAAATTTCACGACAAAAAAAGAAAAAGAAAGAAAAAGGCAAAAAAAATTCAAAGTCATCAGGGATTTTGAAATCGATGAATGCTTATGTGAAGATGTAAAACGTTCAAAACTATTTAAAGAATTGTTACGGAGATTGCACCAAAATGGCGTCTGCATATTGCTGGGGCTTTCATCCTAAGTAAGGCGGGGGAGGAACCCAAAAGGAGGCGCCCTAGAGATCGATGACAAGTGGAGCTTCATCAGCCGCTTCACTGGGCAGGATCCCTTTTTGGCCGCCGCGCCGATTGCATTAGGTGGGCCGCCAGGCTCTAAACTCAATTTCCGCCGATACAAAGCCCGGCGCATACTCAAGGCCCCAGCGCTCGTTAGGCCGGCCCGAGGCTGTTTGGCGGGGCCCACAGGTGTACCGGGCTGAATCCCTCTTAATCCGATTGTGCGTGGTACACGGACCGGGACCCACAATTAAGGACATGCTCTCCCAGCTCTGCTTAATTGTTTGCCCGGAAAATGCCGGAGCCTCGGAGAGCGCGTTCTTTTTCAGACTTGGGTTTGATTGAATTCCCTCTCCAAAAGAGAAGAGGAACTTTTTTCAACTTTTTTATTCCTTTAACTCACTTTAAAAGATGGAGAAGTCGTATTTGTTTACCGAATCGCTTTTGGTTTCATACCCCCTACGATAGATCTTGTTAAACCGCACGGGAAAAGGCATTGCCTGTTAGTGGTGGTTTGATTTTGGATTGTGCTTAATTAGATGATGCGATAACAGTTTTCTACACTATTCTGCAACCATTTGACTCAAATAATTTTCCAATACATTTTTTTTTTCATTTTTTAAAAAATATTTTTAAAGTATTTCAAAAAGGCATTGTTAAACAAAGCATATAAGCATTTATTTCGTTTAAATTCTAATAAAAGACATTAGAATTTAGTATTATTAAGATTTCTGTATTTCAATTATGAACGTTGTAAGGCACAATTTTTGTATACTTGTCATCATAACAAATATCTTTAACAGCGATGGCTTAATCGATTCCCTTTGCTCGATCCCGTTTGATAAAAATTTCTAACGGTAATTCACTGTTAAAATTTCCTCCAGTAGGCTTCTGGCCACTGACCTTATAATTATTCGAATGTGTCAATGGCAGTAAACTTTCTGCGTTAAAAGAGGGATATATTTTAAGTCTGAAAATATTATCGTCCTATTGGCTGGTGCAGGTCACGTGATAAAGCATTTTTTGACGACCAGAGACCTTTAAAATAAAAAAGAATTCCAGTGACCGTTATTTTCAGTTTAGTTTTCAACACTGAATCGAGAAATGTGTTACAAGGGTTCCTGCATATCGAGTGAAATGAGATACCTCAGCCATTCAGCACTAAAAGGAAAGGATGACATCATATCAATAGCGTCCGACGAGACCTTGTGGAATGTTTCTGTTCCTATCGATCTTCTACAGGTAATTCGATATTTTTTATTAATTATCATAGACTGTTTTATTACTTAAATACGATTTCTAGTTGTAAATATTCTCTGACGCATGTATTATTTTCAATGAGAAACCCTGCCCTGTGCGGTCTTTCAATTTATCGTCCCATTCTTCTACGTTTAGGCGACCTGCCATTCCCCATCTGCTTTTAGCAGGCAGCCACGGACGGACCGTCCCTTGGACAACCCTTTCCTATAGAACGCCACTGCGTGTATTTTCAAAGCTTAAGCATATCGTTCATTCCATGATACTTAGAAAATTCTAATACGACGATTTATTAGCACTTTAAACATTTATTGCACTTATACATGTTTACATAAAATATACACGTTTACATAAAATTGTTTATTTTAATTATTTCAAATTTTAATTATTTTAACTACGTATAGACTCCAAAAATTGCACTTGGCGATAAACATTTTTTGTTTTTAATTATTTCTAATGTCTTCCTCTCGGTTCAAATTTAGAAAACTGTAGGAGTTTTCTGCATTTTTATGCAGACTGATCCTACGTAATTTCAAACCTCTAGGCCTTAAAATGGGGTTCGTGAAAATATGTGCTTATTTTCTTTGAGTACCCATACACACTCTGTGATTTCAAATGATCTTTTCTTAACATTTATAATCTAAGAAAAAAAACATACATGCTTATTTTCAAGTTTGTGTGTTTTATAGTTCTGGAGATTGAGTTATAAGTATTTTACTTAATATGCATGAAAGGTTTTGGTTGGCCTCTTTGACCGAGTGCACAGCGTGGTAAGTTTTATTGTCCGCCTATGCTAAGAAATAAATACATAATGTTCTCAATACTTAGTTTTATTCGATTACACTTGGTTTCTTAAGACTGTTGCCCAGCTAATGAAAATTTCCAGGGCGGTCAATTTTGTAAAAAATAATTAAATATATCGTTTGATACCTTGAAACATGAAAGTTTATGTAAAAGTGTGTTTAACTTGTGATTACTATTCAAAGTAAATTCATGCAAATCCTCACATGTTTTGAATATCTACTAATTACTTAATTTTAATTTTAGGGCAATTTTATGAATGAAGAAAGTAGTCTATTGTGTCCTGTGTCCAAGTGTTAAGCTTTGTAGCTTCCATGTAGAAGTGCTTAGGATTTTTCTCTGCACTTCAAATACTAGATTTCCATCATGATCTCAAAGTATAGTTTGTACACAGACGTGAATCTATAGAAATATTAGACTAGTTTATAAACTGTGTGATGAGAAAAAAAAAAAATTCAATGCTTAAGAGATGTTGGTAATACTACACTTCCATTTATAAAATAAATTTTCATAGATTAATAAAAAATTTATTAACTAATCGATTCGTTTTTGCTTTTAATAGTGTCAGCTTTACTTTAACCCTTTGAGGCGCAACCCTTTCCCAATGCTGAAAAAAGGGCAGCCGTTGCCATCGCTTGACTTAACTACCAGCAAGATGGCGGACGATCGAAACTTTCATCGCGTGCCACAGATCTAGAGACCCTTTTTTGACGCAGCTGGCTGTGATGGGCAATCTATCCAGATGTTCTCGCATTCTTCCATTTTTCAGCAGATGTCGGTGCTGTCAAAAAAAATCGTGACAATTTTTTTCGTGGAGCTATGTCACCCGCAACTATTTTTATAGAAATCAAATCTATTCTTCGTGACTGGCAACAGTCAAAACTTCAGAGTTTGGTGTTCCCAGAGCGAGAACACTGCGCGTTAAAGGGTTAGTTATGTCAGCATTGAAATTCTCCTTCTGCGTTCAGTGCTCCTATTTCACTTCAGTACTCAAAAGTTTGTTATCACGCGAGGGGTAATTGGTTTAGGCCTCAGGTCCAGTTCAGCCCATGGTTGTCACTTTTCTTCTCTTTCGTGATTGTACTTCTGTTGAGTTATTCTGTACCACTCTGTACTTTCCAGTGACTCTTAAAACTGTACATTGAAATAAAGATCGTTTCGGAACAACTTAGATAAAAGGCTGAGAAAGAGTAATAGATCTAGAAAACTTTCTACTTAAATTTACAATAACTTGATATTTACAAGTTGTCTCACTGTACAGTTTCAAATTAATAGTAAATACAAAGCACTTTTCCCTCCTCTCCCCACACAAAAAAAGAAAAGAAAAGAGGTATATTAAACGCTAATTTAAAAAGTAAAAATAAACCTTACATTTTAATGATTAGTTAAATTAATTAGACTTACTTTCGAAACTTTCTACCATCTATTTGGTTAGTTCAACAAAGCAGCATCCGAAAATCAACTAAATACTTTGTTAATTCAGCCAAATAGTTTTGTTAAATGAACCGCTGTCACTCTATTTATCAAGGGAATTTTGTTAATTCAATCAATTTGGTTTATTTTTTAAAATGTCATTTTAGCAAATAATTTCGTTAATTTTTATTGTTGTTTTATTAAGGTAAAACACACTAAAGCTATCTGCCAAAGGGAAGAATGCCTTGGACAGAGAATTTTTTAAAAGGTTCTAATGCGTATTCACGTTGCATCTGGAGAAAACCATCTAAAACTCCAGATTGTTAGATGTTCAGTCGAGTGGTAGGCCAAAACTATTATCTTCACACTCCAGGCTTCTACCAATGTTCATTGTCTCATCCAGAAGGCCGTTTCGGCTAAAATTTGATTAAATCTAAAAAAATATGTGTAAAGTTTAAGCAATTAGGTTAATTTTAAAAAAATGAAAATTTAATCATATATTTTGAAGAAAATAATTTTGTTAACTTAACAAAAATTTATTGGCGCTATGTTAATTAACTGGATTTTTCCGTTGATTTAACAAAATTTTGTTGATTCCGCAAAGCATTTTTTTTTTTTCTGTAATGCGCTCTAATAAATAATAAAGCTGTATCAGTTATAAAACTTTTAGAAAATATACCTACTATATTTTGTAAAATATGTCGCCTTTCGAAAAATTATGGGCAATTCCATGTTCAAAAATGCTTTTTGAAAGTTTCATAAAAGGCACAGATTATTCAATTAATTCGGTGTGTAGTTCAGTTTGTGATGAAATAGCTTAAATCAGCGGTTCTCAACCTTTTAACGTTGCCCTTCTCCCCCCCCCCCCCAACAAAGGCTAACTTTCGGTGGCGTGCCCCCCCCCTCACATTTTTCAGCATACATTCAGTTTTTTCATCTTTAACAATGAACATTTAGTGAAATTTTCTACAAAATAATGTTATCAGTAAAGATTGAATGAAGATTTTAAGCGAAATTGGATATATTTTTGAGTAAAAATGAGAATAAATAAGATGATTTTTTTAAAAACATGCATCACTACTTGCTCTTTGGTTTTTATCGCGCCCCTCTGTAAACGCTCTGCGCCCCCCTTGGGGTCGCGCCCCACAGGTTGAGAAACGCTGGCTTAAATGTCTTCGAGCTCTTGACGTAATCAGTTTATTTTGGTTTGTCTCCAAAGACCATGCAGCTTCTGCTTCTTCTTTTTTTTTTTTTTTTTTTTGCTTACAAACTTAATTCTAATAAGATGAAGAGATTGATATTTTTGTATATTTCTCTCTACTTCATATTTTCATATACCTTCAGACGAGGACGGCTCCAAGCTGAATTTTCGGTGGGGGCCATTGAACTTTTTAGACAGTCTATAAATTTTTCAAAATGCAAATGGAACGTGTGGAGTCGTGAAGTATACGAATCTAAAGTTCTAAAACGAAAGGTTCGGGGGGGGGGGTCCATGGCCCCCTCGCTGGAGCCGCCCTTGCCAACAGACTGGAATCAATCCATCTCGCAACTGCTCAATCTACGGCCTTTTTAATCTTCCTGTTAGTTTCCCACCACAATTTAGATACTCAACAGAAGCTGGGGGATGGTGGTGGGGATTCTGAATATCGTATATCCCTCGGAAAATTGTAGCCAGCGCCAAGGGGTCATACGGAACCACAAAGAAAGAATATTAAGAGTTTAACTTCCTTATTAATTGAAACTCCATCTCCTGTTATTGCTGAAATTCTCGACAAGAACTGAAGTTCTGAAACTCATTTAAACGAACACTTCCTCCGAGGTGATTCTTAAGAGCTACATGATTACGAGCCCACACTGTTGTGCGAGTCTGAATCATATTGGTTCCCTGTACTACCTTTTACAATTGGGACAGATATTTTGGAAACAACCTATATGCACATGCAGAGAAAGGGGAACTTAAGGAGATGGTGGACATTAAAAAGTTTTTTTTATTTTATTTAATAAGATAGGATTATGAAATTTTGTATTTTAATATATTAAACTAAAAGCATTATAAACAACTGAAAAAATTTTAAATAAATTTTAAAAATAATAGTAATTAATTAAAAATTAATTAATTTTTTAGTTTCGAAAAAATGCTCCATGCGTTTTAATTATAACTTTTTTTTAGTAATTTTGCTTTATAATAGCATAAAAATATATTTTAAAAAAGTCTGTGTATCGGTTTTTGATTCGACAGAGTAGTTAATTTTTTAGAAATATTTTCATGGATATACACCAAATCGAAATTTTGACCATATTTAAAAAGGATACACAGATTTATTGTGATATATGAGACGAATGTTTGAAGTAAATTTTGTACAATTCCGCCCAAAATTAAGTCGCATGGAGCATATTGAAGGCAAGAAAATCACAAAAAACTTGATTTGGAGGAAATACAGTTTAAAATCTAATTTTCCATTTACCTTTAATACCGTCTCTTTTGAATAATTTTATTTATGATTTTACCTTAACAAAACATATTTTTAAAATAATTTCATTCGAATATTAGCTTATTTTGTAAAGCGTTCAATAAAAATTGTGGCGTGTTTATTTATGCGTTTGTTTGCATTTTTGTGGACATTTAACTGTCCTTTTTAATTTTTTCAAACCCTAATATCTTTTTTAAAAAATTGCCGTAGACATACGCGGTTTTTTCTCCATGGTTCAGCTTTAACTGTAGAATATTAGTATGTAAAAAAGAAAAAACACATTTTTTGGGCCAATTGCTGATTGTAAAAGCATATACACCTTCTTAAAAAGTATTCGAGTGAAAACCAAACTTGAAACAGGTTCCTACGTAGGTTTCGTTCCTTAAAAATTATTTATCATAAAATTTGAAAACGGTTATGCAGAATTACAACTTTTCATACTTCTGTCAAGTTGTGTTTTTCCCAAAAGCTAATTAAATATTCGCAAACCCAAAATAGGAAATTTCGCTTATACTCGAATACTTTTTTGTGAGGGTGTACAATCGGACCCAGATTTAATGAACCCCTGTTTAGCGAATTTTGTGATTTATCGAGTTTTTCTTTTTCCTCAATTAAAATGAAGGCAAAACCCCGATTGAACGACTAATAACCCCGAATTAACGAATTATTTCAACAGCCTTTTTGTGTGTGTGTGTGTGTGTGTGTGTGTGTGTCTGTGTCTGTGTTTTAAAAAATATTAGATTGCTTTTCAAATGATATAGCCATCTTGCTCGGAACAAAAACAAAAACAAAATTCTTGTAACCAGCAATTTTCGTCGGAGTGAGGAAGAGTGCAGTGCATTTTTAGACATCATAAATTCAACATAAATTTTCGCATTAATTAGTACATAATTATTCGCTCTATCGTTGGCTGCTGAATGAGAAATATATAATTTCTAAAAATAAATATTTTTGAGTATGCTTATTTGGTATTTTCCATATCATAAAAACGGAAAGTTTTTATTACTACCTATATGACCCCAGCTCTGAAAATGGGCAGCCGTTCCCATGGTTCGATTTAACTGCCAACAACATGGCGATCCTATCGGCCACCATGTTGCTGGTAGTTAAATCAAGCGATGGCGATGGCTGCACTTTTTCAGCGTTGGGCCATCTATCTAGTTGTTCTGTTATATCGATGCACCCAGCACTGTAAATATTACTGAGATAAAAAAAATAATGCAAGTTTTTTTTTTTTTTTTTAATGTCAATATTTAGCTTAGCAGAATACAGCATTTCAAGACATTTTGAAATTCTCCTGCCAGGGAGGGTGGCAGATGTATTTTTTGACTGGAATAAAAACAGTTATCTGGGAAATTCCTGCTTTAAAATATTGCAAATACGAATCCACTGCTTAGGCACAACTGCTTTGTCATTAAAACCTTTTTAAAAAATCATTTATTTGAATTTAATCTTAAAATAACGGCATTACCTTCACATATGTCTATAATATTAGCACCAATGCTGACATGTTGAACTAAGTCGAAACAAGCCTCTAATCTTTAATGGCTTTATTCACCAAACACTTGACACGCGGATTAATCCTAATACTCGTGTTAAAGTCATCGGTAAGATATCTTACCGATGACTTTAACACGCGAGTTTCGATTAATTCGCATGTCAAGTGTTAGGTAAATACGAAAATAAAAGTGTTCATCTTTATTTCACCATCCTAGTACATATTTTTATTTATAAGCTGCGTTTTTCAAATCTATATTTATCATTGGAACCTGAAAGCTGAAAGCTAAGTGAGTCTGCGCGCATTTCGCTGCCTGCCTCTATGCGAGCGGTTTGGTCTCGGGTTCAAATCCCGTTAGCCCGTGGATGTATATGTTATGTCCAAATATTGTAATGCAAAATTGAATTTTGAAATAAAGATGATCTTGCACTTAGGAGCAACTGAGTTATAAAGGTCTAAAAGAGCTATAGAACTCGATGAACTTTTTCTCCCAAATAGATATGTTATGTTCCTTACCATTTTCAAATACATCTATAAAAAGTTCTGTGGGTGTTTTATAAACCGTTTACCCGACCCGACCAAAAATGTATTCGAATATAAGTCGAATTTCCTATGTGTATTTTATTTGTATACTGTTGGTCTTCATAAAAAATAAATTGAATCATGTGTTAATAATAACTTCTCATAATAATAACTTTAGTGTGTTTCACGAAAAACTAAATAGTTATTAGGAAAACTGAAATACAAATTTTGGTTTACACTTAGTGACGTATCTAGGGTATAGCAGGTAGAGTAGGTGCTTTAGGTGGCACTTGAAAGGGGGCGCAGATTTATATTGCGAGACTGACGCAACGAAAGAAGCATATAACCTGTTCGCTCCCATAGTTGCAAGGCGCGATGCCAGCTATTTTCCCTTCTGTATTCGTCGATGTTTTTTAGGATTTTTGAATGTCCTTTCTGCAGACCATCGCATGCGCTCGCACGTAAAAGGTGGCTCGCAACAGAGCAGTCAAAACCTCAAACCTCGGAAGCAACGATGGGTACAAAAGACGAGACGATGGGTACAAAAGACCCTTTCTACGATGAGAGCGAATAGGTTAAGTCAGTATAGCCTTGAAATATTTATTTGAAATCACTGCCCTTAGAACCTAAATAGAATTGAAATCTAGGAGTTTTTTCCATTTGCATTGTTTTGTCATTTGCTCCCTTGACAAAAACCATTAGATGGTCATTCTCAGTGGCGAGCAGTCAATGGACTAAGGGGACTTTATATTCCCCTATACATTTTCAGAAAATTTCAGCAGTCAGTTTCAGAAAAAAAAGCTATATTTTTTCACATAAACAGAGGTTCATTGTCATTCCAGTAAACCGAAATATTTTTGCATTTTTCTTTTATCCAATTTCTTGTTCCAATCAATGACCTCGGAAGCTTTCCTTCAGCCCACTCCTTCTGTTTCTCAATAAATTCGTCCGGTGGACTAGCTGACACCTTCCTGTTCCCTTAGTGACCATAACCATAAGAATAATAGGCCTTTTGTCGAAAGAATTTCATTTTACTCTTATTTTTTAAGCTTTATTTTTTTTATTTTTTGGGGGGGGTTACAGTCTAAATGATTATCTGAGGAACCGCAGATTTATCAAAATCATACAGGCAAAGCTTAATTGTACAGGAAAGTGTAAGAATATTTTTCTTCTATGGAAGGGGAAACTATCTAGTCCACTGGAGTATTCTTTATCAGAGGAAGCGCGTTGGATAAATTATTAGACTTCGTTTGCAATGCCTATTATATTTAAAAATGATAGGCCCACTCCCGATATATCTTTACTATTAAAATTTTATTATCGTTATTTTAAAATGGAGTATTTTCAAAATATAAAGGGGCATTCTCTCTGCTTGCCAGAAGAGAAATATATTATATTTCGTCGGCCTTGTGTTTTGATCGAAACAGGAAAATACTTTTGGAATAGTTCAGATTTTTGTGATATCTGAAATTTCCACAAAGCAAAAATAAGTCACTAAAAATGTCAGGGGCATTTAACAATTATAACTAAATTGAAAATTTTTGGAAGAGCGAGAATCGATTTTCTGTCTAGGTGTTTTGAAACATAACCAAATAAATAAAAATAGAGAAATAATAAAACGTTTACTTGAAATAACTGTCTTTTGGAGAAAAAGGAGTTCCTTTTCGATGATGACACAACGGACAGAATGTAGTAAATGTGTCCAATTACTTTTTAAGTACGGCAATTTAAGAAAAAGATTCTTTTCCCAGAGCTTTCAAAGAAAAAAAAAAAAAAAAAAAAAAAAACGTTTCACTAACTACAACCAATATTAACGCGTTGTAATTTTAGAGGCACCTCTCCCTTCAGAAAATGGAAAAATGATATAGGTTCAAAACACATCTGTAGTTCAGCTATACCAATCCCTTTCCGAAATTTTCACCGCACGTCCCTGATCATTCTAACGAAATATTAAGAATTACCATACAATCGAAGTGATCGGTGTCGTTCTTACTTAGAGGAAGAACGCAGTTTTGTTGTCTGCCATGAGCTCTGCTTGTACTTACCCTTTGAGGCGCAACCCTTTCCCAATGCTGAAAAAAGGGCAGCCGTTGCCATCGCTCGACTTAACTACCAGCAAGATAGCGGACGATCTTGCTGGTAGTTAAGTCGAGCGATGGCAACGGCTGCCCTTTTTTCAGTATTGGGCAATCTATCCAGCTGTTCTCGCATTCTTCCATTTTTCAGCAGATGTCAGTGCTGTTAAAAATAATCGTGACAATTTTTTTACGGGGAAATGACGTGCTAGAATGTAAAGGATTCTCGTGGAGCTATGTCACCCGCAACTATTTTTATAGTAATCAAATCTATTCTTCGTGACTGGCAACAGTCAAAACGTCAGAGTTCGGTGTTCTCAGAGCGGGAACACTGCGCGTTAAAGGGTTAAATGAGGAGCTAGCAAGCAAAAAGGGTTTTTCATACAGAGAAAAAAAAAAACCTTTTCCTTTGCTCCTTCCTGAAATACTTTTTGAGTACTTGTTCATTGCATTCGTGAAGAAATGAGTTCCGAAAAGGTCAAGCTTTGTTTCTTTTGCAGGCATTTTGGTGCCAAGTGTGCGAAGTGCTCCCGGACGATCCACGCGTCGGACTGGGTCCGTCGTGCCAGAGATCAAGTGTACCATCTAGCTTGCTTTGCCTGTGATTCCTGTAAAAGACAACTGTCGACCGGGGAAGAGTTTGCTCTTCACGAAAGTCGGGTACTGTGCAAGACCCATTTCTATGAGAGCATGGACGGTGGGAATGGGTCCAATGACGGTAGGTGGGTCATTAGTTTTCTCTTCCGATTACAACTAATAAATGAATGTTAATCTAGTGGAATATCTGGACAGTGGGACATGCGAAGTATGTCTGCATTATGCAGATAACATAGAGATGCACGTAATGCTCTATTATAAACAGTGGCGGATCCAGAAAAGTTTCAAATTAGGGGCAATAAGTATGACGAACCATTTTACCAGAAATGGTTCATTTATTTTTTTTTCCCTGTTCGTTCTTAACCTCGTCAGACCCGACAAAAATCTCACATGTCAAATTAAAGACCAATCTTATAGTTATTTAGAAATAACCTATTACATTTAAAAATGACAAGTAGAAAGCGCATTTTCAAATAATTTTTCGAATAAAAGCTTCATTCCCAATCACAGTTTCAGTAGTAAAAAGTTGTTATCACCCATAAAGGAAGATCGACCAGAAACTTTAAGAGGTAAAGGATGTTCTACAAGTTCTTTTCAGCGATTCGAATTTTGCAAATAAGCAAAAAAAAATATTAGCAAATTCGATTTCGGAAATTTCACTAACATTCAAATATTCTTTTGTGCAACGGCAAACAAAGATAAAAAATAACGGCAAACAAAAAAAAATGTGCGCGTCAGTGTGTAGGATTTGAACATTCACATGCGTTAACATCATTTATTCAAAAGTAAAGCATCGACGCATATGTACATCCATTCAGAACTACGAAAAAATCTTAAAGAATCGTTTTAGGAATGGAAACAAAAAGGTCCACATATGTGGACCTCGGGACCGAAGAGGGTAATTAGGGAATGCAATCCCGCACTGTTTTTCGTTTCGCGGGATTGCGTCTATTGTTGCGTTGTCTACTACTGCTTCCCCCAAATAAAATATTTTCCATGTATAGAATTAGATGCGGTAGGTGAATGTCTTCCATTATCTAGGAAATACAATTCCGCACTGTTTTTCGTTTCGCGGGATTGCGGGATTGAGATTTCTTGATCCCGCGCGGGATTAACATTTCATTCAAATAAAAATTAATTTTAATAGAGAAAAGTAGGAAAATGTAAGATTGTAAGCATTATCAAGTTTAATACTTTATCTTATTTCATAATTAATGCGATACCTTACATAAATATGAAAATTATAGTCATGATATAGCCTTCACACGAGATCGGGATTGCATTCCCTATTCTTAATCTTGAACCCATGTTTAACCTGATTGGTAGACCCAAGCATTGCGCTTGCGCAATCGCTGGGTTTCGGCTGACCATTCAAAGACTAGAGAGCAATACTAATCAAAGAAGAAGGGCCTTTTCTATTATCTTTTCAATGATGACAACGAACAGGCTTAACATGGGTTCAGTACTGTGTTTAAGTGTGCTCAGGTATCGCTCCCTCCTTGGATTCGCCACTGCTTTGAGCTGGATTCCACTAACAGATTCCGTGACATGTTTTTACACAAATTAATGTATCAGCAACACGAATTTCTTTTCTGGTGAGAAAAGGCCATAAATTTAGTTCCCTGAAGAATACTTTTTCAAGACAGCATGCAACTTTTGAATAGCTTTTAAAAGATCAAATCACAAGAGATTTGAAAAAATGTGAAAGTCCCTTCAATCTTGATATGCACTTTAACAAACGGTTAAGCAGCGAGAGTTATGAAACATGCAGTAAACATTTACTAGAATGTAATCGTTACCATAATGGATAGCACCTCTGTTTATTTTGAAAGATCATTCTGCGCTAAGCTGCTGAAAATCCATTGTACACTTTGTGAAGAAGTGGTATTCATTCTTTTAAGTGTTTATCATGAGTAATTTGTTTTTAGAGCTGTTCAAAATTTCTGAGATACCTGCCGTTTCCTCTCCGCCTCTTGAGAACAGCCGTAAAGCAAAAATCGCTTTATGAACTGGCTGAGGTCCCACACAGTTGGTGTAGCCAAGGGGATGGGGATACGGGGATCACAAACCCCTCCATGAGGATTTTTTTGCCATACAGAATGTATATTCTTCACTCCTACACACATGTATACATATATATGAGTTGCAATAGTCGTAACCCCCCCCCCATGATAAATTTCTGGCCACGCCACTGGTCCCGCACATTTACGATAAGAATGAAATATCGTAAAGTTTATAGGTTTTCTATTCGTAAAAGTGTGAAAGTTCAGCTTGCAAAAAAATATTTTGAAGATTTTTAGTCTCTGACATCGTTCAAATCTTTCTTTAACAACTCGAAATTTCTGACGCTATCAAAAAATAACAATAATAAAAGAGAGAAAAGGACAGTGCTGGCATTTTTATAAATCTGGCGATAAATAATGATAAATGCTATTTGTTTAAAGTAATTTGTAGTTTTTTAGCATTTACTTTGTTTTAATGTTTTACATTTCGATTGATAACGTTGCTTCACTAACTCACTTGTCATCGGGTGCAGCATATCCTATTTAGATCTTGTGACACGAAACCTCAACCAACCAAGCAACTAAATACTATATTTAACTCATAAAATATTTTTACAATCATATGGGCATTAACTATTTGACTGTACAAATTTTAAACAACTTTTTTTTACCACACTAGTCCCTAGTCATTAGGCTAGTGCATTGGAATAGAGATACATATTTGTTGACGCCCACATAAACTGCCCATCTGATTTTATTTTCTTTTTAAAGCGTGGAACATCTGATCTTATGTTCTGGATTTTTCGCACTTCCGAAATTCGTGACACATTTGCTTTCCAGATCCTCGGTAAAATGTCAAAGTAGTCGGTTTCAAAAATCATCGTTTACTATCGCATTCTTTTAAGCTGCACAACACAGGATTCATATATACTTCGGTTAAGGAATGAAAATTCCATTGAAAACTCTCTGTAGCATACAGTAAAAACTGCAACACAGTGCGTGTAGGCTTCGGGTTAACTCCTTAAAGGTTGTATTATTTTCAAGAAAACGATCATAAAAGTACCTAAATTTTTATTTAAAAAATATTGTATAAAAATAAGTGAATGTACAATATGTGATTCATTTCAAGATTTGGACATTTTGATATAAAAAAAATTCTGTGCATAAAAATTGAAATGCTCTCTTTCTGGCGCATAACTTTTGAACTCTCTAGTCCGGAAATATCACGGGAGCGAGACGGAAGGAGTTAAAGAGCTCCCCCCCCCTTCTCATACACGCCTTCCCAAACATCTGTCTATCTATATACAGTGCATCCACGTAGTGGATAGACCTTTATTTTCGCAACCGTTAGTCCTAGATTTCGATTGGGATGCAGGAAGAAGAAATTAAAAGTTCAAAGCGAAAAAAGATTTAGTGAAAAAATAACACAATCTAAATTTACATACACTCCCCAGGTCCTTATAGTCATGTTTCGGGAAATCTTGCCCTTACAAAATCATTGCAAACACAAAAAGTTCAACATTGGTACGACTAATATTCGCCGAGATATGAAACATGGCGTTTAGTGACTGAAACCACTTTACACATGTGGTTAAGTACGTATTTTCAGGGGCCGTATACAAAATGAAGTACGGAAAAAAGGCAGTTTCGTAAGTTATTAAGAAATCAAAGAACTGAATAGATCTGCAGAATTGCATTTTATCCGCGGTGAGATGCATCAAAAAGAAGGGGGGAAGAAAAAAAAAAACCTGAAAAAAAATTTCAGTCACATGTCCGTTTGTGACGTAATCAAAGGAAAACGCTTGGAGCACGTGTGATGAGTAAAAAAGAAACAGATATTTATATGCTACAATCTGTTTTTATTATTTTTTGTTTTCGTTTGAGTTTATCTGCGAAAAAGTACTATATGTTATTATTTCAGATTACTCTATTAAAATTGCATCAGCTTGTGTACTGCAGTTCTATGTATTATCCAAAATATACATTTTTTTTTTCTCAATAGCAATGATTAGACAATTTTTTAACTTAAAAAACAGCGCTTTTGTCATGATCTTCCGTACATTTTGTCATGACCGAAAGTCACAATCTAAAACCTCTTTTCCTTCTGGTAAGACGATATGCTCCCATCCCCATTTGTGTACGTTTTCTTACAATACGCATTAAAACTTTGAACTCCTATTTCTCCTTGAGTAAGGGTCGTAACACTATCGAACTTTTTGGATTTGAAATGTTTTTGTACGAGCAAAATTTCCCTAAATATGAATATAAGGACTGGGGGCTGTATACAAATTTAGATTGTATATATTTTCACTAATTTTTTTCCTCTTCAAACTATTAATATCTGTACTCTGTATCTAATTTTGATAATTTTTGTAACTGGAAGTATGCATCTAGGGCAAACAGTTACGAAAATAAAGGTCGGTGAACTTATACGTGGAAACGCTGTATAATGTTACGAATTTTCGGAGCAAATCGCTATTCTGAGGTTTAAAATAGTTAAAAATTCGTATTCTACACGTCAAATAGTTAAATTTTGCTTTTTGTTGCATGAAAATCGGTCAACTAGAACCGGAGATATGGTGGCTTGGGTTTCCCCATTGATTAGTATAGCGTTTCTAGAAATCTCGAGAAATATTGGTCCTAGACCTTCGGTAACCTCACTTTTGGGGACTTATTTTTGGCGCCAAATTTGGCGATATTTCTGGTGCTTATTTGGCGCGATTTTCCCAATGGGACTTGTAACGTTAGTTTTTCTGCATTACCATGCATAATAGCCTAATACTCCTCTTCTATGGCGTAATCAAAAGTCCCGCTTTATGTGGAATCTTCGAGAGATAAATTCTTTAGAACCTCCTTGTAGCTTCTTCGTCACCTATAGATACAGGTATGACAGACAACCCCACTCAGTGTTAATCAAGCTTCCGAAGAGTACGCTGCTTTGCTCTGTGCGATATTTTCGCTTGCCTTTTTGAAGCTTTGTTCTTAAGTGCTCTGTGTAAATTCTTTATTGCCGAGTAACGAGGGACTGTTTACAAAACCCCTCGTATATTGCCTCTGGATGTGTTTTATTTTGTGGGAGAAATACATTATTTGTGAAAGCTTCTGTACAAAGCGGATTGTTAAAAGCACGTTACTGGCTGATTGTGCTTGTGAATTTTGTACGGCTGATTATTTCTAGAAGCAATAAAGTTTGTGTTCCATCCAGACAAGTGGACTCTTTTCTAGAACTTTCTACACCTACTGGAATTTAGAACGACAAACCCAGAAACTAGCAGAGTTTTTTTGCAATAATAACATAATATTTAGCTTGTTTAACTGAAAGGTTAATGAAATATTTTAGATTTTCATTTTTTAATCCTGTTTATTTAAACAAATGGAAGGCATTTAACCCCCAATGTCTATCATTCCAATACTTTAAAACAGTGGTTACCAATCTTTTTATCCTTGCTCTTTATATCACTTTATATCTCTTTATATCACTTTTAGTAGGGGAGCCCATGGTGTTTTTGGGGATTTACTCGAGCGCGGCAGATGAACATGGGTGAGTACCTTGCATCATGTTGAGTACCTCCACCATATATAAGTCCTGTATGTAGGGACGTGCGTCTAGGGCAGCTCATCAGATTAGTAAAAAAAAAAAATTGATCGTCAGAAATACTGAAGCGCGTCAGATTAAGATAAGGTGGGTTAATTACTAGCTAAAAAGTGTACATTCAGAAAATCTGACGATTTGAATGTAACGTAAGGGAGTGGGAGGGTTACAACGTTAAAAAAAAAAAAAAACAAAACGTTGTCGTGACATTCTCGAGCGCGGTTGAATTTTTCTTATTTTGAAGGAAATGATGCAAGAATCACGAAAAATATAATCTGCCGATTTCCACGAGCCGAAGTAATAAAAAGACGAGCAGAAGCAATAAAAATACGAACCAAAGCAATCAAGATCGTCAATGAAGATTAGAGCGTGCAAACATAGCTCGATCAAAGATAACGAGCATGCTCTTCGAGTTAGTGTAGATGACAAGGGGTTCTACATCTCTGGTCCTCAATAAACAAGAACAGCAAATTTTCAGAAAGAATTAAGAAATATCAAATTCAAAGAAGCTTTTGTCAAATTTTTAATTCATCATTGAGCTGATCAGGAGATGGCTACTATTATTAGTAACAAAACAATTCATCTTAATCATGATATGCGTTATGTACATTTAGTTACCGATAATAAAGTTACCTGAACAATCGACCATGAACTCTCATGTCCTGATCATGAAGAAGCAGATACAAAAATTGTATTTTTGGCAAGTCAAATGAGAGAAGATTCCACAGTTACAATCAGAACTTCAGACACAGATATTGCTGTCATCATATTGGTCAATATGGGACGTCTCCGAGCATCGGTTAAAATATGGATGGATCTTGGAGTTCACAATGCACGCCGTTATATTGACGTATCTGCTCTTTATGCTAAGCTCGGCCCAATAATTCCGCTAGCGCTACCAGCTCTTTACGCGCTAACAGGATGCGATTACAATCCGGCACTTTACAGACGAGGCAAAAAAAAAACCTCTGCAAATGTTTATGGGTTCAAATGTTTTTCAAAAGACATTTGCAGATGTAGGGTCAGAAGATCATAATATAGAAGATTCTTTTGACATTTTACAATCTTTTATCTGCCAATTGTATGGTTTGAAAAAATTAGCTGATGTCAACCTTGCAAGAATAGAAATCTTTAATAAGACCTACAAAGTGTCAGATACGTCGCAGCCTTTCCACTGAACGTCCGTAAATACGATGCTTGTTGCTTGCCTCCTTGCCAATCTGAGCTACAGCAGCACTTATTGCGAACGAAGTATATTGCGTGCTTGTGGAGAAATGCACACAATAAAACTATGATTGACATGTCACCAACAGATTACGGGTGGACAAATGTCGATGGAAAATTTCAAATGACTTGGTTTGTTGGCAATCAGTTACCTGATGCATACGAAGATGTCATAACACCAGTTATTGACGAAACTTCAGATTTAGGTATATTTCTTTTTAATACGTTGATAGCATGTTATTCATGAAATCAATAAAATTGTGTTAACGGTTATAACGATTTCCTGTTAGAAATACGATAACTGCAGACAATATTGGAGGTCCAATTGAATTATTAGATTTGGAGTACGATAATTCTTCGGATGACGACGAAAGTTGAAAATAATTTTTTCAATACATGTATTTTATTTTTATATTATTTTCTAAATAAATTAAAGTGTAAATATTTAAATAATTTTACGTGCTTTTATTCGTCACATTTTATGGACATTGAAAAAAAAATTAATATTTTTTTTCTAGCCGTCAGATTTATGATACCCCTCAAAATAATACTCAGATTTTAAGCTACCATGACTGAACATCAAGCTAAACCTTCTGTATCAAAATCTGACACGCTCGAGTATTTCAATATGGTGATTTTTATTTATTTATTTATTTATTTCTTATTTATTTATTTATTTATTTATTTATTTTTTGCATTTTCAAAAATTCGCTACGAGCTTGCGTCACTTCCGAAACGTCAATCTTTTGAATGGGAGCATTTTTAGGGTTTACTTAACATCCCCTCTGAATATCTAACGCGCTCGAAAAAATACATTTTTTTCTATTTTCTACCCTTCCGGATGGCCACCCCCACCACGCAAGTCGGCAGATGAACATACCTTTCGCTGGGTCATCTAAACTATCAATATCTGACGCGCTCAAGTATCTCCATGTAACTGTTTTTTTTTTTTTTTTTACATCTTTGAAGGTCTGTATACGCTTCCGCCACCACTGAAAGGAAACATTATATAACTTTTTATTCTTATTATTATCTAAAATACAAAATCTAATAGGTCCTCACGACGCTCGAGTAAATCCCCAATTAGCATCATGGGCTCCCCTACTATTTATATAGCAGTTGTGTTCTAGTATATTATTTTCGTGAGCACCTTTATACACCTATTAATCACCTGGGGATTTGAGAACCATTGGTTGGGAATCAATGCTTTAAAACAACGGAATTAAAAGCATTTTATGCAGTGCATGCATGAATATGATTACAGTCCATAACTTTATTCATATACAGATCCTTAAAAACGCAGCTTTTTATCCTAATGATAGATGTTATATAGTTCTATAAAGTTTGTTCAACTAACTGAAGACTTTGTTCGTGTAAAAAAGGATTTTTTTTTTTACACGTATGTATAAGAAATCAATTATTTAAAAAGCAATGTTACATTTTCCCCGTATTTCAATGTTTTATTTTGAATCATCGTCCGAATCCCTAAAGTGAATTATTTTCTATCACGAAGGTCAAAGAACATCTATAAAAAACCATCTCATCAGTAAATGGGAAAGGGGACACAAGGATTTTTTACGGGAACGTCTCAGACTTTGGGGGTACGCCACTGTAGTTCTGAAGTCATGCTCTATCGAAAAATGTAGAGTTTCCCATGTATATTTTGAGTGGAATATATACAATTAAAAAAGCGATTTGGGAACTTAACAGAGAGAAATAAAATAGCAATAGCAACTAATCGATGCGTGAGTGCGTTAGAAGTTTCTGAGAGGAAAAAAAAAAAGCCTGTATGGTGAAAACTATCCAGTCGAATTTTAGAAGATTAATATTTTCTGTATTTACATAAAGGAAGCTTTGCAGACTCATCAGTACCCAGACGGGTGTGTTTGTGTGTGATTATGGCAACGCTGCACTAGGGCGATCTGCCAAGGGGGTGTCTTGGTAGGAGGACTTTCTAAGGGGTTCTAAGGCGTATTCACGTTACATCTGGAGAAAATCTACCAAAACCCCAGACCGTTAGATCGACAGCCGCGCGATGGGTCCTGAACCCGGGACCTTCACACTTCGGCCATCTACCATTTTCAGTGGCATAACCACTGTGCCATAGTGAGGCGTAGTCAGACGGGACTACTGATATGTAATTTTAGGTTTAGTCTTTCAGTGCTGAAGGCGCCATTTTTATGGGACAAAACGTGTTTTTGCGCATTTTTCTTCATATTTCAAAGGAGAAAATCGGCTACTCATAAAATTTGCAATTTAAAATTTAACAAACACGAATACTTACAAATCGCTTTCAGGATTGTTTGTAAATCTCCCAGCTCCCTCTGTCCCCTCCCCCTTTTTCTTCATACAGGCCAGGTGGCCAAAACATGTTTTTCATCATTCTGTCATTTTTTTTTCCCAAATGGCGGGCCTTAACTATGCCTTGGAGGCATTGGCCGCAACTAAAGCCGGAGTTGTTGGTCGCTTTATTAAGGGGGCACCTAATAGGTGGACCAACGTTGCCCCCTATGAAGGGACGGACATAATGCCATCCACGCCCTGTCGGGGATCGAACCTCGACCGCCGGAAGTTGAACCCGAAACCGTAGTACGGTGCTTTACCCACCATACAATCCGGTCGGCTCATACTGTCATATTTCAAAGGGGAAAAAAAAAGTTCAGATACAATCTATAAAAGTTTAACGCGTAACTTAAAATATATCAAATTTCAGGAGTTTTCAAAACTTGTCCCTGAAAAGGGTAGGATGTCAGTACCTGTTTTACACATAACCTTCTTTTTTAGCAGTATTTTTTTCTTTTTTTTCCGGTTCGTTTGTTTTTAAAACATTTAAAAAATCCTGTGACGTCTATCGCCTTCTGAAAGGAACGGCCTTCCTTTTCCTCCAAAATCTGAAGAAAATTCGCTATTTTATGCACTTGATTATGTTATTCTCGCCCCCCCCCTCCACACACACACACAAATTAAATTATTAAATAAAATAAAATTTCGGTCACGTTACGTTTATGCCGCTCTGGACACGAATCCAGTTTGTCCGGCCTTTCAGCCCCCTCCCCCGCCCTCGTGTCAAATCGAATCACGTTTATTATATCGGTAATTCAGCTTCAATTCTGTAATTAGTGAACTTGTGATCGTGCGTACACCATGATAATGTTTTTTTTTTTTTTTTTTTTTTTTTTTTTTTGCCAACTATTTCAATTTATTTCGTTTTTTAAAGTCATGTTCCTCTTTTACTTATTCCCCTCCCCTTCCCAGATCTCCACTTTATTTTCCCTTTTCACTCTGATTTTCTAAGAATTTTTTCCTTCTGAATGAGAACTTCCTTTTTTCTGTGTGTCCTTTTGCTTACATTTCTCACTTTCCTACCTTCCTGCCTTGTGTCGGATGGCGCTTTCGAAGTCGAAGAAGGGCTTACCCCTTGTACCACCCGAAACGTACGTCTTGCACTATTTTTTACAGTATATGTGTGCCTCAGCAAAGTTTTTTTTTATATTTTATTTTGATATTAACATTAACAAGCTTTTTTTGCGCATTTTGTTAATAACTAAAAGATACCCAGACCTGTAAATTCAATCTCTCTACACTATTACCTTAAAATCAGTACATGTCCCGTTTTGAGGAAGAAAATAAATACACTATTGCCAAAAAAGTTGTAGATGTCCCGGTTTGAAGGAAAGTTAAACATGCCTTCTCTTTCAAACTCAGGAATCAATCATTATTTCTTTAAAACTTCCGGTGGCGTCACCTATTGCTGCAAAAGAAAACTATATGTGCTTTTACTTTCAATATACAAAAATGAATAATTTTCTTGCAAAAGATAACATTTTCCTTTCACAAGAAGTAAATGCAGGGCCTGATTACTGAAAAGGCTTGGGAAGCTTCAGCTTCCCCACAGACTTTGAAGGGAGGGGGGCCAAAAATGACTGAAAAACTGATAAAAAGTCAAAAATTTTGTTTTTAAATTATCTTTTAGGTTACTGTGAAGATTTTTAATTTAGAGAAGTGAAAAGCTATTTTTTAGTCTTGATAATTCATGTCGCAACATGTCAAAATGGGTTCAATTTGTGATGTCTTTGCCTGCGGCATGGGCTCCAGGCCCTTGCTAAAAGGGGGGAGGGCGGAGTCCCCCCCCCCCCCAACACTCGAAAAATTCTATTAAACTTGGCAAAATTAGATACCTAGTTGGCAAACTTCGTAAAAAAAATTTAACGCAAACTACAATTTAGGATTTCTGTTACACTTGGCAAAATTATGAAAATCCAGTCGGCAAAAGTAAAATGTTGGTGATATAGTTGACCAAAAATAAATAAATAAATAAGTTGGTAAAGACCGATATTTGACTTGGCAGTTTATCTACATCTCCCCCCCCCCCAACAGACACACACACACACATACCTGAAAAAAGTCTTAGCAATGGTTTTGATCTGCTCCAGTTGAGAGAGTTTTCTATTATGGGGAACATTTGGTCGGAAGACAAAGGTAAACTTTCACTATGTAATGTTAAACATCTTCGAAATGTCAAAATTAATTCTGAACTTACATGTTGGGATTTTTTTTATGTCATCTAAACAAACAAAGAATTCATGGAAAAAGCCATGTCTAATGAAAAATACGATTAAATAAATAAAGTTTAATGTTTTTTGTTTACCTTTTAAAGTAATTTCAAAAATTATCTAAAATCTCGTTACAATAAACTAAACTATTATGAAGATTAATGAATAAAATACTTTTATTAAGGGAAAATTCCAAATTAATGAATAAAATATTTTATCAAAGTAAACCATTAAAACTAATTAATCCAATGAAATTTCCTTTTAATGAATAAAATATTTTTATCATAGAAAATCATTGAAATTTTACTTTTCACAAACAAAAAGAGGAGGGGGCGGTGAAATGAGACTGAGTAAAATGTGAAATGAGACTGAGACCCTGAGTAAATGTATTGTATGTATATTTATAAAAGTTTGAATTTTCCTTTGCATTGTAGGACTACATGAGGTCGTCAGTAAATGATTTCACAAATATTTTCAGTGTTTTTGATCTCCTTCGCCAGTTTATCACGAGGTGTCACACTTTACTATACTCCCCTCTCCTCCCCTTGTCATATATTACTCTCTATTAAATAAACATATTCTTCCAATTCAGAAACAAAGCACTATGCTATAGATCATATTTCATATTTTATTTTTAAATTTTAACTATGTGTTTTAATGACATAAGTGTGCATAACTGACTTTTAAATGAGGCACTTCTGGTGATACTCTATTTTTAGGGCAACCCAGAATGTCTTTTTCGAAAAGAAAATAATATAAATAAAAAAAAGAAAGAAAGAAAGATGAAATTTGTTTTAACACCATTAAAAAATACCATATACTATTTCAAAATAACTTCAAAATTTAATCTTTTGATTTTAAATGTTTTTATTTTAACCGCAATGGGTGATGTCCCACTTCTTTTTACTCTCTATCGCCTCCTTGTCACAAATTGACGCTATTTCACAAGCCCCTCTCCCCTCTCCTCCAAGCATGACGCTATTTGTGAACGGCCCCAAAAGAATGGTATTATTCTATTGGGACTTATAGCCATAGTGGAATTAGCAAAGGTACAGGAAGATAAAATAATATCATCACTGCATTTGATTAATTAAAAAAAATCCTATGTCTTTAAGTGAAATAGTTAGAGAGATGTTTAATATTAAACATGGAGACTTACACCACTTTACTTGCTGTGTTACCGTCCGTTTTCAGGTGAAAATTTTTTACTTTAGTCGACCAATTATGAGATGATAAAAGTGAAATGATAATCCCTTTGCTGGGAAATGGCAAATAAAGGTATTCAAACTCGCGAAATTAACAAGTTTAGTTTTACCTAAATTGATATTTACTTTACCTAAATTGATTTTGTCTTCCACGGGTCATCCACTATCACTCATCCGTAAAAGAAATTCCAAAATGTAACGGAAAACAACATAGAAAATGATGTGGTTACGGTGAACTTTCACTAGAAACTGACAAACTTGCATTATCGGAAAATTCTGGCTAAAATAGGATTTTCAGGAGTTAATTGAAACTGTCGAATGACCACTAACATAAATGAACGTCTGTTGAAAAGTAATTACATTTTCCTCCCTTATGAGTCATGAAATTAAACAGAGAATATCGGAAAAATGATTATTAATAGCAAGCAGTCTATATTTAACATTCCAACGTCCGATTTGATTACATTTAGATAATTTTATTTGATGTGGGAAAGAAAAAAAACTTTTCATAATTTACTCATGTCTGAAAAAGCATTTATATTTTTAGAGAAAGTAAAGCCTATATTTTAAAACAAATAACCACCTACTATGCAGTAAAATTTCACTTCATTTGCTTTAGCCGTTTTCATGTAATAAGCAAACAAAACTTTTGCCTTTTTTCAAAGAAAATTGTTATTCAACTATAGCAATCTTCTCACCTGTCATTAATTTTTACTTGAGATATTTTAACATGATAGCTAAGAAAAATTCAACATAATTTTCACAAAATCTAGGTCCCTCAAGGGATCTTCTGTCAGATTCTACTATATTTGCATTGTCATTGTCCAATTCATTTTCCTGGTTGAGGAGATTAAATTGTGATACAGTCCTCAAATTCTAGTTTGCTAGGACAATTAAATTTAATATGACAAACGAGGCTCAAGAAAACGAATGAGCCAGAGAAAATACTAGTTTGTATTGAAGCTTTTAAAGTTAAGAAAAAATAAATATTTAGATGGCTTTTTTAGAACGAAAAAATACTATAACATAAACATAAATCTAAGCAGGTTTTTTTCCCATGTCAATTAGAATTCAACATGTTGCATATATTCGCATCCCCCCCCCGCCATATTATAACACTTATCTTTAAATTTAAAAGTAGACCCTAGAAAGCTTTTAAAACCCTAAAATCTAACGTAAAATGATTTTCTTCTTTTGGTTTACCGGTTTTGTACGGATTCCTAGCTCTAGTTTAAAGAATTCCACAACTGCACTGAAAAAAATATTTTGTTGAATCAACAAAAATTTTGTCAAATCAACAAAATTATCCGTTTGAAATAGCGCCAAAGAAATTTTTATTAAATTAACAAAATTATTTTGTTAAAATTATTTGGTTATTTCAGCAAAACATTTTGTCAATTTAACCAATGAATTTTGTTAAAATAAACAAACAATTTGTTACTTTAACCAAACTATTTGTTTAAATGGTTTAATTGGTTAAAATCAACCAAATTATTTGTTTGAATTATGAAATTTTTTTTTCTTAACTGGTAATGTTCATGGCCCATTTAGCAAAATTATTTTGTTGATTTTACTATATTATTTTTTAAACCCATAAACAGTTTGTTCAAAGTTTCAGAGGTAAAACTAATTAATTACCTAGTCATCAAAACTCACATTTTTATTTAACTGCTTTATCTAGAAGCTTAATTTTATCAACTTCAACATCAAGCTTTTTTTTTTCCTCCGCATAAACCAAACTAAGACAGTCAGATTATTCAAAATTCATGAAGAACGTGTTTCTATATAATCTAGTCACATTCAAAATAATTTAATGCCAAAATTTGGGTAAATAAATCTATTCCGCCTGGCGTAAGAGCGTTTTGTTGTTATCTGTCTAATCAACAAAACATGCTTACGTAATGCAGAGTCGAAACTAACAGAATGGAAACTTACACATGGAAACAAACTATTATGTATCGGTAAAAGAAGCATTTCTTGTGAGAAGTCAATTACGGATGAGTTAGCGCAGGTACTTAGCGCAGGTAAAAACGCCAAAGGATGCACCCCTGTTCATTCTTTAAGATCGTTCGTCAACCGATCAAGTCATCACCGTTTATTAAATTTATTTTCATAGCTGGCACTCTAAGAAAGCTAATGTAATCATGAAAAAGTACAATAATGCTTCAAAATTTAATTCACGCTCATTAGATGTATTTTTCCCCATTTATGTACATTATCTTTCCAAAAAATGTTGTTTATCCCAAAAAATACTATTGCAATAAGCATGCAAATTACAAATAAAATTAGCTCCACTAATCAGCCTGTGTAATTAATAGCTGTCCGAAAGCGTATTTATGTTCATCTAAAGAATAAATTCATAAAGAAGGGTGAGTTTTACTTTCTGCAGGTAAAAACTCCAGAGGAGGTACCCATGTTCCTTCTTTAGGATCGTTCGTGAAACAATCAAGTTATCACAGTTTTTTTAAATTTATTTTTATAGCTGACGCTTTAACTAAACTAATGTGATCATGAAACAGTACAAAACTATTTTCAAATTTTAATTCAAGTGATTTACACGAATTTTTTTGCATTTATTTAAATTTTCCTTTCAAAAAATGTTGCTTGTCTCAAAAAATACTGTTGCAGTAAGCGTAAACATTACATATAAAATTTGTCCCAATAATCAGCTATCCAAAAACATTTTAATGACCATCTAAAGACATGTAATTCGTAAAGAAGGGTGAATTTTACTTCGCGCAGGTAAAAACCCCGAAAGCATGCATGCGACTTCCTTCATCGTTTAGGATCGTCGGTTAACTATTCAATATCGATCAAGTTATCCCTGTTTTTAAGGACTTAAAATCTTACTTAAGCGCATGCGATTATTAGCTTCTAACTGGAATGTGCTGTGCCATTCTGTTAGTTTCGACTCTGCATTATACGTAAGCATATTTTGTTGATTAGACAGATAACAACAAAACGCTCTTACGCCAGGCGGAATAGAAACTAACACGACGACACAGTAAATACCCGTTTGAGATTCGCAGTTTGATTTGGCTAAGATTTTAAGCACGTAAAAGCAATGATAACTTGATCGGTTAACCAAAGATCTTAAACAATGAACGTTGGTGCCTCCTTTAGCGTTTTCACCAGCGCTAAGTAAAACTCACCTTTCTTTAAGAATTACATGTCTTTAGATAGACATTAAAACGTTTATGGATAGCTGATTAATGGGACAAATTTTATTTCTAACTATCTGAAGTACCCGTCGTTTGCGGGTTAGTACTGAATGCAAATTTCCAAAAAGCACGAACTTTCGTCAGCATTGTAGGAGTACACAGAATGGATGTAGTATGTTGCCAAAGTAAAAAAGCGAAGTTATAATTTTTATGTATTGTTAAAATATTACAGGTTAGAGAGTAACTAAGTAATATCATTTCATTCGCTTTAGTCGTAATTATGTGATGCGCGAACGAATATTTACGCATATTGAAATAATTTTCGCAAAAATCTCAAAATCTAATCAATATTTTTGAAAAATTGGAAGCCTAGAATTTAAGTTCAGTGACAACCTATCATGTCACCAAATTTCGTTTCATTCCCTGCAGTCTTTATTTCGTGATGCTGGAACAAATTTACAGCATTTTAAAACGATTTTCACAAAATCTCAAAACGTAATCAAAATATTTTAAAAATTCAACGCCTATAAATTAAGATTAGCAACTAACTATCATATCACCAAATTTCGTATAATTCGTATTAGTCGTTATTACGTGGTGCTTGAAGAAATATAAACGTATTTTGAGAGAATTTTCACAAAATCTCAAAATCTAATAAAAATATTTAAAAAATTGGACACCTATAGGACACCAAATTTCACATCATTTGCTTTAGTCGTTATTACGTAATGCGTGAACAAAGATTCACTCAGTTTTAAACGATTTCCGCAAAATCTCGAAATCTGATCAATTTTTTAAAATTAGATGCTTATAGTTTAAGGTGAGTGACCACCTATCATTTCACCAAATACCATTTTTTCACCTTTGCAGTTATTATGTGATGTGCGAACACAAATTTACGCAGTTTGAAACAATTTTCGCAAAATCCCAAAATATAATCAAGATTTTTAAAAAATTCGACGACAATGTTTTAAGTTGAGTGACCACCTATCATGAACCAAATTTCATTTCATTCACTTCAGTCGTTTTTAAGTGATGCTCGAACACAATTTTAAGGAGTTTGGAACGATTTTCGCAAACTCTGAAAATCTAATCAAGATTTTTTTAAAATACGCTGCCTAATGTTTAAGTTGAGTGACCACCAATCATGATACCAAATTTCATTTAAATCGCTTCAGTCGTTTTTACGTGATGCTCGAAGACGAATTTACGCAGTTTGAAACGATTTTCGCAAAATCTCAAAATCTAATCAAGATTTTTTTTAAATCGACGCCTATGTTTTAAGTTGAGTGACCACCTATCATGATACCCAAATTCATTTCAATCGCTTCATTCGTTTTTACGTGATGCTTAAACAAAAAAAGCGTCACGGACAGAATGACAGAACGACAGACAGACAAACTTTTTTTTGAGGGTCGCATCGGATTCCCGGGTGTTTGAAACGGATAGAAATCGCAAAATTTTTGAATTCCAAGATATGTACACACAAAAGTCTCATTTTATTTATATAGATTTGTACGCTTACTGCAACAGTATTTTTTTAGATAAACAACGTTTTTTGAAAGGAAAAATGTAAATAAATGCAAAAAATTATTCATAAAACATTAGAATTAAAATTTGAAACTAGTTTTGTACTTTTTAAAGATTACATTAGTTTAGTTAAGGTGTCAGCTATGCAAATAAATTTAAAATACGGTGATAACTTGATCGGTTGAAGAACGATCCTATAGAATGAACAGGGGTGCATCCTTTGGCGTTTTACCTGTGCTAAGTAAAACTCCTCCTTCTTTAACAATTACATGTCTTTACATGGACATTAATACGTTTTTGGATAGCTGATTAATGGGAGAAATTTTATTTGTAATATGTATGCTTATACTGCCATGGTATTTTTTGAAATAAATAACAACTTTTGAAAGGAAACGTGAACTAAAAATTTAAAAAATGCATATAATGGCTCGTGAAATTAAATTTTGAAGTAGTTTTCTACTTTTGCTTAGTTAGAGTTTCAGCTAAGAAATTAAATTAAAATGAAACCCATTTAATTAGTGGATTTTTTCAATTTGCACTTGAATGTCAAATTTTGGGATAATCAAGAAAATAGTTCAAAATTCAATTTTCTCAAAAATTATTGATTTGCGGTCATACATATAGGGGTTAAAATTGTAGCATTTTGGCATCACACGCCTTACCGAACACTTACCTTACACTTGGAATACGTCGAATTACTAGTAACCCTGTATATCTACAATTTTAATTTGAAGAAATGCAAAGTCACTTTTTTCTTGGGGGGGGGGGGGGGAGTTCATAAGACAGTTATACATTCAGAATCACTCTTCGATTCATGGTAAACTAAATATGTATCTTCAATACTAAATAATACCTAAGATTACGGTTTCTTTTTTTTTTTTTTTTTAAGTGTTAAACAAAGCTTATTTCTCAGTGTTATTTTTTAAGCTTTATTGTGTTATGGCAAAGCTAAGCAATCTGTCAAGGATGAGGGGTTCCTTGGTCGGAAGACATTTTAAGGGGTTCAAACGTGTATCAACATTACATTTGGAGAAAACTGACCAAAAATCTAGACCGTTAGATCGACAGCAGCGCGACAAGCTCAAAACCGGGACTTTCACACTTTAGCCGTGTACCATTTTCAGCATCTTATCCACTCGGCCCTGGTGGAGCCAGTGCCATTTTTTAATGGAGTTGTCCATTGCATGTGAGTGTTGTTTCCATTGCATGTGAGGAGGTTCATAAAATTCCGCGTGCAGATTTAGATTTAATGCTACAAGTAAAAGTTGACTATATCATTCGATAGAGAAAACCCAATATTTCGGCTCCCGTCTCTTTCCTCCCACCGCCCTTCCATCTGCTAGACTTCAATCTCGAAAAGGGTGTTTTGTTTATACAGTCACAGCTTGGAAGACTAATTAATTTACACTCTGACTTAGTTTTTTCCCTTTATCATTCCAAACCCTAAACAGTCGTCATAAAAGTTTTAATCAAACTGCAGAGATATTTTATCACGGGCATGCACACCATTCTAGTTGTTTTAACAAATTTGCCTAGTGGTCAGAACATGAGTTTCTTTAAACTGATCTTTATAAAAACACTAAAATAAAAATATAAATTTTAATGCATATATAAAGTAATTAGACTTACGTTCGAAGGTTTCAACTAACTCAGAAAAATTCCAGTTGAAAATTTCTGTATTTGATATCACCCATACTAAAATGTACTGGCACACAAAGACATTAGCAGGGTAAACCCGGTTGTCCGTTCGAATAAAAGTTATTCCTTGACGACTAGCTTTTTTTCCCATTAATGTAATGTAATATATACACGCTAAAGAGTGTTTTGTTGTATTTAACAAAATTTGTTTGGTTAAACGGTTTGGTGGTTTTGTTTTGTTAATTTGACAAGTTTGTTTGATTTAACCAAATGTATTTAACAAAATGCTTTTAATTTTAACAAAAACATTTGATTGAAATTGGACCAATCAGAATCTTTCAACAATCAATTTACGCATGCGTCAATGGGCAGTGCAGTGCGAGGGAGACGAAAGATCAGATTTTTCAAAAACAGTAGTAACGTCCATTTTCGACAGCCTCCTGTCTAAGGGTCTCAATCAAACAACCTCTGAAACTCAAACGTCCATTTTATTTATAAGTTGAAATTGTGATTATATAATATCTCCTCCATCCTGGACACTGTTCACTTCTAAAGAGCGGAGTCTTACCCCGAGGGTCTTCCCGACCCCCGTTGGTATTTTGTGCCCTCAATACTTTTGACTGATGTATAGGTATAATGTCGTGGCAATGTTTCTTGCAATTCAAGCTGGCTGATTCCACGATACCACGGGTATTCAGGTGTGCACAGCCGTTCGCCTGAACAAAGCTAGAAACCCCAGAGCGCACCAAAAACAACAAATACAAAATATACTAATGGACTGGGGCTTTAGTCGAAAGTTTCTGAAGTAAGTCTAATTATTTTTACCTGTTCATTAAAATTTACATTTTTCTTTTAATTATTTTATCTGTATCTACATAGTTTAAGAGAACTCAATGTCAGATTTGTCAAAGTAAAGCGCCAGAATCACATCTGTCTTTCCTGATTAAATGCGTATATTTAAAGTTGACAGCTCAGATAACGAAATGCTTATTTGATTTAATAGACTTCAGAAATATACATCATTAGCTTTGCGCTCATCACGAGTTTTCTATTTTATTGTTTATTTCGCTTTTAGTTCAAGGTGGTTTCCATGCTTCTAGCAAAAAATGGCCCCAGCTGCTTAATCAGCGCGTATGCCTTGCTAACAAAAAAAAAGTTCCGTGTTTTCTCATGGTTCAAATATTTTTCGTGATTCGTTGCGATTGCAATTAGTATTAAATCTTAAACTATGTATAGCAACTAAGTAATAATTTATCAAGTATTCCTTGCATGCAATATAAGCTCGAAAACAGCATTATACGATAACATGAAATAAGTTTGTTTGACACAGTTTATATTATCATTATTAACAACAGAATTAAGGAAGTAGTTATATTTAATTAATGTTACTCTCAACATACGACACATTTTTCATATTCTTACAAAGTATTTTTATCTTGTTTAATTTATCTAATTATGTATTTAGTAAGCATAAACTCATTTAAAATAATTAATTCAGCGATTGTTTGTGTGCATACCTACTTAAATTTAAGTCTAACGGTTACTTTGACTTCTCACAAGAAACGTCTCTTTTACTAATACATATTGGTTGTTTTCATGTATAAGGGGTAAATATTCACCCAAGTTTTGGTATTAAATTATTTTGAATGTAACTACGTAATAGAAAAACACACTCATCATGCATTTTGAATAAACTGACGGTCTTACTAAGTTTGGTTTATGCGGAGGGGAAAAAAAAAACTGATAAAATTAATCTTGTAGATGTATAAAAGCGCTCAAATAAAAATGTAAATTTTGATGAATATGCAATTAATTAGTTTTATTTTGAAACTCGACCAATTGTTTATGGGTTAAAAAAATAACACAGTAAAATCAACAAAAACCTTTTGTCAAGTCAAACAAATAATTTGGTTGATTTTAACCAAATAAACCATCTAAACAAATAGTTTATTTGAATTAACAAAATATTTGTTTATTTTAACAAAATTCGTTGGTTAAACTGACAAAATGTTTTGTTGAAATAACAAAAAAAGTTTGACAATTTAACAAAACTTTCGTTTGAGCTATTTCAACAGGACAATTTTGTTGATTTAACAAAATTTTTGTTGATTCAACAAAACATATTTTTCCGTGTATGTGACTTTTAAATATTTTTATTGGCTCCTAAGATTTTACAACTTTTTTTCGACCCCTGAACATAAGCGCCAATTCTCCGTTTTCGTCTAATGAACATGGATGATATGTTCTCCTCTCCTGGCTTACACCGTCCTGCGCATGTCCTTGACGCATACGTACATTGCCTGTTCAACGATTTCAAATGCCATTAGTTCTGAGTATGACAAAAAAAAAGTTTTGTTGGTTCAAAAAGGCATTTTGTAAAATAAATTTGGTTTTATCAAACAAACTTTTGTTGAATCAACAAAATGAAACTAGAAGGGGTTGGACAAAAATATGGAAACACCTTGTGAAATGCATGTTTGAAAAGAAAAATTGATTCCAGTGAAATATGTAGGTGGCGCTGGCATTTTCGCCGACTGACGTCACCTATACAACGTCGTAAGTGCGCTGCGCAGTTCAATTGTTGTCGGCGCACTGTTTTGTGAAGTTGTCATTCAGGGCCGCCCCTTACGGTTGTGCAGGTTGTGCGTCGCACAAGGGTGCCTCGGTGCTAGGGGCGCCGAACGGAGGCAAGACAGACAAGAAATTTTGTATATGAAGCTAATATTGTTAAGGTGCGATTTTAGTGATTCTGTTTTCACATCACCAAAAGTGGGACTTTAACCCATTCGTGCCTGGATATTTTTGCGACTTTCTTCGAGTTTTGCTAACAC